>JAWLRI010000563.1:8826116-8856246 GCA_034781795.1 Crypturellus tataupa | reverse complement strand
CGTCCCTTCCCTTCCCTTCCCTTCCCTTCCCTTCCCTTCCCTTCCCTTCCCTTCCCTTCCCTTCCCTTCCCTTCCCACCAGAGGACATGGCACTGGCTTTAACTTGACCCTGCGATCTTTAGGGAAATATGATATTTTTAAGAATCTCAAAAAGAAAAAAAAATTGACAAGTAACATAATTATTCACATCAGATTCTGCTCTTAAACCAGAAATAATGGATTGTGAGAGTAATTTTAAGATGTATGTTAGAAAAAATGGTACCGTGAATTGTTTTATGTAATGAAGTAGTTATTCAACCATTTAAAGCCATATTACTATTTTCAGGTAATGGTAATTTTTTCCTTTCAGGAAGGATATAATTCCTAAATACCTTTCCGGTAAAGGTATTTATTTTAAATAATCTATACAAATGTAATTTTATTTGGAACTTTATTTTTGTGCCTCATTATAAATTACTTCTATTTCAGTTGCTTTTCATTTCTTTCTTTTTCATTCCTTTCTTTCTTTCTTTCTTTTGCAGCCATTTTCTCTGCTGGTATGACATTTTCACTTACTATGTTAAGTGAACTTTTAATTTCAGTCATTGCATTACAACAGCAGCATATAATACGCGAGAGTAATGAAATATTGTATATATTGGCACATTATAAAGGACTTGAGCCTAACTAGCAGAATTTGATTACTAGCCATTTTTTTTTTTCATTCAACAAAGAATGAACTATTTTTTTATTCTGACACTCCAATGTCTTATTGAACACTAAATAAAAATAAAGACTAAGAGCTGAATCAAAGCTACAACTATAATATAAAGCATTACAAGAGATTAGCAGGAAGAACTGAGTTTCTAAGAGCAACATATAACTGCAAATACTTCACCTTCCCTTACTGAAGCATTTTCAAGTTGCTTCTTTTTATCTTTGCCTTAGTCCCCTTTTACCTCTGACAGAAAATCAAGATGATGTAGACTGACAAAAAAAGGGATCCTTGTGTGCACTGTGTAGCTTTCAGAGTTATGTCACTGCGACATTAGAAAGCCATTTTTAGTATTTAAGCAGATTCTCATTTTAAAAAAAAATAAATTTAAATATTTGTTTTAAATTTCATATAACTGATGGAAATAGGATTTGGGTATGTTTTTGGGGGGAGACAGGTGTTTTCCTTTTTGCTTTTAACTAGAAAGTATCTCTAATAAGGAAAATACTCAAACACCTATTAAATTGTAAGTGTATAGCAGCTTCCTCTTCGAGGTCAAATTGAAATTAATTGCTAGAAAACAATTGTACTAATTTTTTCAGGGCACCAACAACATCCTTTTAGAATGGGGAGCTTCCAAAGGGAGTGATCACTCACAGCCTGCTCTTTGTAGGACTGCCTGTCTGACAAGGCTCCACCTTACTTAAAATACTCATTAATTAGAAACTGCTCATTATAGATGCTCATTAATTAGCAAACAGCTTGAGATTGTAGAAGATTTGTCTATAGACCTCAATTTTTAAAGATACTTGCACATCTATTGAGACTGAAGGCGGTTAGGTACATAACTAACTAATAGTTAACCTGAGATTTAGAATGGTATATGGGGATTTAGGGATTAGTTGCTATCTTTTCACAATTCTAATATTAAATATACTTTTGACTTGTCTTTACCTGCCATGCCAGGCCTGCTTTCATTTCTGGTGAAGTGAATTTCAGAACACCCCTTGATTTCGCTAGGTGCTTGGATAGTCCATAAGTGATGTTTATGAGTAGGAGGCCAAGGGAAAGACATCTCTGTAGTATCTGTGAAGGACCATCTGCCTGATGGCACTGCAGCAAATGTCCTGCAAATTAGAAAAACCTTGTTTGAGTGAGATTTTCAGTTACGTCTACATGCACTAATGTTCAGTATTTCTGATTCTTCTTCATCTGTATGTAATCAGCCTAGCATATAAACAAGTGCAATCCACAGCCCATTTCCATGAGAATGAATTGTTCCATTTTATTTGTTACTTGGATAGGTTTTCCATTAAAAAGTGTAAAAAGCATTTATATTCCCTTTGTATTCTGCATTGCACTGAAGAGCAAAACAGAAGACAGTTTGGTCCTGCAACATGAAAGCATAAGAAAGGCAGACCTCTTCCTGTGGGAAAAAAAAAAAAAAAAAAAGGATACATTCAGGATCCTGACAATGTGAGAAGATCATGGCGGCTGGGAAAAAGCTTCGGGGCAAGAGAATTGCATGTAGACAGGAGGGAGGGAACCACCTGTGGATCTGCTTTGAAAGCGAACTGAGGTGGATCTAGGGTTTTTTGAACCATTCCACTTAATTCTGTCACAGAAGCAAGTTATGACTGTAAAAAAAAACCTACCTGCAGAAAGATACTGCTATCTCAACAGTGGTAGCACTGTTGAGAGTGTTTTCAAAAGTGAGCACTTTTGAATTTCAATAGGGCCTTTCCACAGAGGAAAATTACAGTCCTGTACAGTCCTGTATAATTTTGCACTAGACAACTTATGAGAAGAGCTGCTGCAGAGCTAGGAAAATAATCTGAAGCCTATTATAGAACAAGAAAGCAACTGTTCGTGGGAACTGTGAAAGTGCTGGCAGTGAAAAACAGAACAAAGAGGATAGTCCCTTAAGAAAACAACAAGGAAATTAAGAAAATAACAAGGAAAAAACCCTAAAAATAAATGTGTGAAAGCATTAGAAATTAACTGGTAGTTTAGAGAAAACCAGAAATAATTGTATCCCAATGCCTGAAAATCTGGAGCAAGAAAATTAATTCACAATTTGTCTAACATAATTAGGTCAATTTAACCTGGAAACAATCTTATTTGGCAGAATTCAGCAAATATTGTATTGAGGAGAGCTCTGAAAGGGATTGTGCTCTGATTCATGAGGAACTGAAATAATACAACAAACAACAAAGGCTTTGGACCTTATTCTTAGCTTAATTACACCACTATTAATAAAACTAAGGGTGCTAATGGGTTTTCCAGTCCAAAAGTGAGACTAGGATCAAGTTATTCAAACTACAAGACCTACTTCGAAGAGGTCAAGAGTAAGTAGAAAAGAAAATGACTTGTTCTTCTTGTTAGTTATGATACCCAGAAGAACCATTGTGGACTCTAGAGCAGAAAATAAAGCCAGTTTGCTATTCTCAAACATTATGAGAGAAACTGAATTTAGATATTTCCTGTTAGAAAAAAAAAAAAAAAAAAACTGTCAGAGACTATTTTCACACTTTGCTTGCCCACATAATTGATTTCACATGATGACCTTGAGCTGACGTGTTAAGTAACAAATGTTAAAAATGATAGCATAGATAAGTGTGACAGCAAAATGACAGCTTATTTTTAGTGGAAATTTCCAAAACAGCCTCAAGAAGTATGGCTCACTGGATGTTTTTCTAAGCGAATACAAATAGACTTCATAGATAGTACATCTGGAAAACTCCTCATTGTATTGAAAAGGGGGGAAATTTTGGCTCTTACTGTATATGGTCTCTGAACTGTAGTTTGGGCAATAGGATGTGTACAGAAGATTGTAGGACTTGGGCATCTTCACCCTGCAATCCTCAAAAGAAGACTCTTCCTCTATATAATCTATAAAAGACAGCCCTCCTGTTCTTTTTGAACTCTAAACAGCCCCTGTATGTTACAACCTTACGGCATGTTGCCACAGTATATTTTTTTTCAGCCTCACCAATTATTCTCTTCACATTTCATATTTCTGTGAGGTTTTGTATCCCAGCCATATTGCCAAGGGCTCCTAGACTGTAATCTGCCCTGTATGAGAATTTCAAAAGCATCACACTCCATAGAGAAGGCATGAAAGAGTCCTTCTTGTACCTTGGAAGCACAAATGAAAATAAAGGTAAAAGATCGTGTTCCTCTCTTCCATGCTACTTTGAACACACACTTAAAATGCTTACAAGCTGGAATGCTACTACCCAGTATAGCCACAACAAAGAATGATTCTTTCTAAAGTGTGGTGGAAAGTCATTTAGAGTGCTATGGGAAAAAATGACCCTTTAACATTTTTCTTCACTTTCATTCGTTCTGGGACTCCAGCACATGTGACTACTTTGCTCAAAGAGGTCTTTCAAAGAGAGATTTATCAGTTTTCATTGGATAAATTTATAAAATGGAAGTAAAAGTAGTAAAAGCAGATATTCCAAATAGAGATATATTCTTTTTTTTAATTGCTGTCCAATTCACAAAAGCACTTTAAGCGTGTGCTTACTTGCTTATTATATTACAAAGTTTTAACATTAATGGCCCCATTGGGATTATTACTGTGGACTTCAAAGGGAACCAGATTAGGATTTATACAGATTTGGCTGGTAACACTGCTTATTATTAAAGACCTTCTTTTAAGTTGCATAAAACTTTGCCAGACTTCAACCATGTAGGCTGATATTCCATATGCTTCATAGCTGCCTCGGGGTGAATTTTTCTGGAAAACTCCAAACAAAACAATTCAGTTCTTTTCAAGAGCTAGGACTGACTGGGTAAGAAGAGTAGGACAGGGAAATCAGGGAATGGGAGCAGGATTGGAAAAGTCTGGAAAAGGAAATTTTGCCTGGGAGTGCAGAAGTAATATATGACTACAAGGGAAAGCTGACAGAAGGAAACTAAAGATACATTACAGAAATGACAAAGTAGTAACAGGGAGTGACCGGGACTAAGATACTGTAAACAGGAAAATATGTCTGCACCAAGAAATCATGAGAGGGGAAAAGGTAGAATTGGGAAATACACATAGGTTACAGAATACGGAAAAGATCAGTGGGTTACAATGCTAGAATAGTCTGTGCTATTGTGTCTTCTCTGAAGTTTAAAGTTGAGCCCTGAGCCCCATAGTCTCACTGTTTTTCCCTCTTCTTGGCAAATATCCATAAAAGTCACTGGCAAAATTTCTCATGTTCCTCTACGGCTTATCCATGCAGAGGATAAAAATGTGCTAATCCTTCTTTTCACTACATTAACTTAGATAAGCTCAAATCCTCCTTTTTGTTCCATTGGTTTAAATGAGAATTAAAAGTGTTCCAAATTCAATGACCCACACAGGCATCAATATAAAAAACACATTGCAGAATTTCATTTTTCCCCACTGTACTTATTCCTCTGATAAAAGAACATTATTTTACATGGGAAATGTCAGATTTAGTGTCAGATCTAGACAATTGTCCCCTTGTGCCCTTGAGGAATAGAAGTTATGTAGTATATAGAGAGAGATTTTGAATGAAACAGGAGACTTGAGAAAAGACTGAAACATTGAAATTTGGATTCTAACTAACTCAGCTTCTGCATAAGATTTCCTACATGAACATGAAGAGAAATGTGTGTCTGTCTTGTGTCCAGTCTGCATTATGATCTTTCAAACACAACTGTACAGTTCAACTCTTCAGGGTCAGGTCAACTCTTCAGGAAGGTAAGAAACAGCTCCTTCTCTTGGGAAGGAGGACATGAACAAAGAAAAGAGATTCCCTGACAGTGGAGAGCAAGACAGAATGATAAAGCAGGGAATAACATCAGGAATCTGGGAGCATGGATCACCCTGGAGATCATGTCCCTAAAGCAATGAGAAGATAAAATTCCTAGGGACCATCAGGGACTGTGTCCACAAAGTACCGAACTGAGACTAAGCCAGAACATGACTGAAAGGACAAAAGGGACAAAGAAAGGAAGCTGTAAGTTGGGACTTTGAACCTGAACGCTATATGCTAATACTATAATCAAGCCTCTTATTAAACATAGAGTATTAATGGATATGCTTGATCATAACCTCTTTGTGCTTCAGTCCCACTTCTACTGACAGTGGTAACATGAAATTTGTGAGTCTTTGGTGAGTGTTTGATTTCAGGAGTGCTTTCCACAAAGAAATCCAAGAGGGATTTATTAAATCTTTTTCACGTATGAATAGAGTGCAATGCATAGAGCAGAAGGCCACACAGGTAACAACAAGAAAATAAGGTACTAAACAATGGCCCATTATGCGATAAGTACTTTTCCTGCACTAAACAAGGGAGGATCCTACTTAAAAAAACAGCATATGTTAATATGATTGGTGCTTGCATATTATAATTTACAAAGCCAAAGAAAGTGCAGTCATTTTGTGAAAGGAAGTTAACCCTGAATGCTTGCTAAAGGAATGCACAAAATAATTTTACCATTAAAAATGAAAATTTTTTGTTGGGAATCCTGCTTATTTTTTTTTTTCAGATAATTCCATTTATTTTACATAATACTAGAAATCCTAGAAAAATTATTGTCATCCTAGTTGCTATTACCTGTAGCTCTGTGTGAAAATGGGTTAAACGGAAGAAGTCTGTTCACTGAGAAGGCAGAGTTACTAAATGTCTTCTTTGCCTCAGTCTTTACTGCTAAGGCCAGTCCCCAGGTACAGAGCCTGGAGACAAGAGAGAGAACCAAGAGAGAAAAGAGAGAGGAGGACTTTCCGCTGATCAAGGAGAATTGAGCTAGGGATTATTTAGGCAAACTGGACACCTATAAATCTATGGACCCAGCTGGGATGTATCCAAGAGTGCTGAGGGAATGGGCAGGAGCTGCTCTCCATCATCTTTGAGATGTCATGGAGGACAGGGGAAGTACCGGAGGACTGGAAGAAAGCAAAAGTCAATCCAGTCTTCAAAAAGGGCAAGAGGGAGGAGCCGGGAAACTACAGGCTGGTCAGCCTCACCTCTGTCCCTGGAAAGGTGATGGAGCAGCTCGTCCTAGAGACCATCTCTAGGTATGTCAAGGAAAAGAAGGTGATCAGGAGTAGTCAGCATGGATTCACCAAGGACAAGTCGTGTCTGACAAACCTGATGACAGCCTTCTATGATGAGTTGACCAGCTGGATGGACGATGGGAGAGCCATGAATGTTGTCTACCTTGACTTCATTAAGGCTTTCAACACAGTCTCCCACAACATCCTCATAGGAAAGCTTAGGAAGTGTGGACTGGATGAGTGGACAGTGAGGTGGATTGAGGATTGGCTGGATGGCAGAGCCTGGAGGGTCGTGACAAATGGGGCAGAGTCTGGTTGGAGGCCTGTGGCCAGTGGTGACCTGCAAGGGTCAGTATTGGGCCAGATGCTCTTCAACCTGTTGATCAATGACTTGAATGAGGGCACATAGCGCACTCTCAGCAAGTCTGCAGATGACACCAAACTGGGAGGAGTGGTCGACACTCCCGAGGACTGTGCTGCCATTCAGAGACCTAGACAGGATGGAGAGTTGGGCAGAGAGGAACCTCATGAGATTCAACAAGGACAAGCACAGGGTCCTGCACATGGGGAGGAATAAGCCCAGGCACCAGGATAGATTAGGGGTTGACCTGCTGGAAAGCAGCTCTGTGGAGAGGGATTTGGGAGTCCCGGTTGACAACAGATTAACCATGAGGCAGCAATGTGCCCTCGTGGCCAAGAAGGCCGATGGGATCCTGGCTGCATCAGAAGGAGCGTTGCCAGCAGGTCGAGGGAGGGGATCCTGCCCCTCTGTTCAGCTCTGGTGAGGCCGCACCTGGAGTATTGGGTGCAGTTCTGTGCTCCCCAGTACAAGAAGGACATTGAGCTTCTAGAGAGGGTCCAGTATAGAGCCACAAAGATGATTAAGGGACTGGAGCATTTGTCATATGAGGAAAGACTAAGTGAACTGGGCCTGTTTAGTCTGGAGAAAAGAAAGCTGAGAGGAGATTTGATCAACATGTACAAATACCTGAAGGGTGATTGCAGGGGGGATGGGGCCAGGCTCTTCTCTGTGGTGGCCAGTGACAGGATGAGGGGTAACAGGTATTAGTTGAAACACAGTAAGTTCCACCTCCGTATTAGGAAGAACTTCTTGGACTAGATGATCTCTAGAGCTCCGTTCCAACCTTAAGTATTCTGTGATTCTGTGAAGCCTTTGAGAAACAAGGCTGATCTGAAAATCTTCTTGCCCCAGCAATTACTATACTGCAGATCTTTTCATCCTTCTAAATGAGAATTGATACAAAATAATGTACAGAGCACTATTCTAGGATTCTATGTTCTCATGAAAAATCCCACCTCTGCTACGCCTGCCTGATTGTGGCCACCTATGTTCCCCTCCTCTCTCTTGTTTTGCCATGGAAAGAATGATACTGACATTATTTCATAAGATGTTGTGAGACCTTACAATGAACACCATTAAAAAACTAATCCTTTTCTAAAAAGTATTACTGAAACAGTTGATACAACTAAATTGTACATGTTACATCAAAATGCATTCTAATTTTAACAATTTCCCTGTCCTTTCTTCCTTCCCAACATGCACTTACACATCTAAAAACATATATATCTACAAAATAATTCATCTCTCTTAGCAGGTGCTCATACAACATAGATTTTCAGTTCAGATGACATATGAGAAAGGAAATTTTCCAAAATATACCCCCTTAAAGTCACTGTTTAACAGTCGAGTCACTGAAACAAATGGCAATGATGTTAACAGTAGTAGATTTGTCTCTTGTTTTTGCTCTTAAACTGTTTCAAGACATGATCCTATGGTAATAACAAAAGCTGTGACATCTTATTATGTTTGCTAGCAACAGCAGACCCTATGTCATTCTCTGCCACAGCAGGAGACTCCTGAGCATGCCCCATATCGTGCATCACAAGCCAAAAAATTCACAGTGAATCCTACATGCTATTCTTAACTCATGTGCACAGCGTGTCTTTTCCAGCGTGAAACTAAGTAGTTCCACAAATGTAATAAAGAAGCTGTTGTATAACTTCTACACACTTGGCAAAAACCCAGCTATTGTTTTTGGAAAATGACTTGGTACACACTGAAGAACTCTGGGCTATGACTCCTCTGGCATGAGGAAACAATGATCTACTATAAAACTGATTGTTGTTTTATTGCGTATTTAATTGATACTCAGTGCAAATAGACTTATTCAAAGCATGCCTATCATACCACTAGTCAGTGATAAAGTTATGGAGAGTGCCTGTAGCACAGCCTTCCTGGGGCCTGTGGTCAGCAGTGGCTGCAGATGCCAGATTGCAAGCCAGTTTGAGGCCTCAAGGAGAGGATAAGAGTGGGTCTTTTACCCCTTTGAAGCAGGGGCCAACCACTTTATACAGTAGCCTCAAATCACTGTGTCTCAGGCTCTCATAAGTTGAGTGAGTCTGCTTCTAAGGAAATAAATCCATCTGTGGCATATTCATTCTCTCTTCCTCTTCCACACCCTCTAGTTAGCAGCAGCTGGGAGAAAAGTCTTACTACTGATGGCTTTTACGTGGCCTGGCCCTCCCATTTCCTCTTCAGAATTCATTTGCAACCAAGGACCCCAACAGAGGTCTGTTCTGTCACATGTATGGATTATAACTGATCCAGATTTTGTCAGTGGGTCCTAGATGGCATTTACTTTGAGAAATAGTTCCACCCTTGCAAAACCTAAGGTAGCTTAACTGGGAGATACTCCCAGATAATTTGAAAGTTTTTAGATATATGTGAGATATAAGTAAAGTCCTATGTCATTCAATCCTGCGTGCAAAAGTCTAGTTCCAAAAATTGCAGCTTTGTTTGTCATTCAGATTCACTACCAAGAACTGCAAAACTCTTGATATCAACATTGTATTATGATCTGAACAAATAGTTCATGGAAACTGTGGACCAATCATATGTCTACAGATGCTGAACTACAAAATCCTAATTTACTTCAGAAATCAGTAAATATGAAATAATGAAACCAGCCTCTCTCTTTGTAGCTTCACAGTCACAATAAGACTGTGACCACTCTGCTAGTGCCGCTTGTTGTGTGTGAAGTAGGTATTAAGCAATAATTTGCTTTTTACAAGATCAGTGAGCAACAACTGAAGAATTAGACAGTCTTTAAACAATTAGGGAATATTTTGCAATATCTTACCATTTTTATTCCTTTCACTTGTGAAACAACTCTTTTCTTTTTCTTGGAAATCTAAACTGCCATAATTAGTCTTGAGTAGTTATTCTTGAAACTGTTTTCTCTCTAGCACTTCCTCCCTTTGATGTATTTATAAAATGCCTTATGTTCCTTAATTCTTTTTCCTACCGGTGTATAGGTGTTTTATGAATGACTTCAATGTCAATGTTCCTGCAAAAATTTACACTTATAATTCACATACAAATTTTTGACATTTATTAAAAAAGCCTATGCAGAGATGTACAGCTCATTTTTTATATATATATTTATGAGCTCACTCTCTATACACACATATATATATATAAAAGTTACTGTTTTGTAACATGAAATCCATAGACCTGCCAATGATACAACACTTTCTTGTTTAACACTGTTAACACCCTAAATTGAGAGATTAGTGTTGAGCACTGCACGAACACATGATGCTTCCAAACAGCATAACTGAAAAACTGCTTCTGATGCATCAAATTGTATTCATCACCACAGTATTTACTGTATCATCAGCCCTGAAATTACTTTGGGATGTGGCATAGGGGATTGGACAAGATGATCTAGAGGTCTCTTCCAACCTCAACCATTATGTGATAAGCTTACATCCAGACTCAGCCCTGAGCTGTGTGTGCCAAATTCCCAGGCAATTAAGTATAGCCAGATCACTATTTTAACCTTCCCAACATTTGAGCACCTCTTAAATTCCTAAGTACATCTAGGCTTTGAGAGACTATCAAAGCAGCAATTGCAATTCTTGTCTGTTCCCAATAACATTATATTATTTGCCAAGCTAGATAAGGCAAGAAGTATTTAACTTACTAGAGAGGAAAGTCATACAACTAACAGTGTGAAAGAACTGTTCCTTTAAGGGATAAATTGAACCTAAATTACAGATGTTCTTATGCTTTCACATGTAATTTGCTACTCAGCATGGGTGTGTATATTCAGAGACCAACACAGTTCTTCAGGGAAGCAGGTTGTCTTCAAAAAACTTTATTTAATATAAGGCTATTTGTAAAATTACTTTCCAGAGGTTGTTGTCAGAAAAGCGTGACATTTACAGCAATAGTATCTCAACTTTAATGTGTAATAAATTATCCAATTCCCATTTCAACAAATGGAAGGCAGTAATTAGGTGGTGTCTCATATAGGACTGTCTGAATGTTATTAGCTGATGCCTTCGCTTAAACTGAAGTTGGAGACTGCACTGAAACATTTTTGTTTGGTCACACCTTAAATAAGATCTTTTATCTTATTTTTGTCATTCAAGGTAAATGTAATTATACTGAAAACTTATAATGAACAGCCATTGTACTGAACTCTTCATGTGTTGAAAGTTGTACAATACACGATGAACTGGGGTTCAATGCACAGGCATAACAAAAGATGTATATCTGAAGGAAGTATTCACTGCTGTCCCAGTGAAGTTCAGCTGATAATTTAAAGGTGAGTAGAATTTGCTTAAGCCTATTTCTTATTTTTGTTCTTATATTTTGCTGGAAAAGCTTTTGGTTTGTTTTGCTCCACTTGTCCTGTTTTAACTAAAGGCTTTTTGCTTTCCATATGAATATTAGAAGTATTAATAGAGAAGAATGAAAAAGTAAATACCAGTATTAAATGAGTTTCAACCACTATTGCTAAACTAACCAGTTTTCATAAAGTGCTTTTCAAAGCACGAGTGAGAAATCCCATGTAGAACAGATAACTTTTATTTAAAATATATAGAGAAGTTGATTCTTCTCAATCTGTTAATTTAATTGACTAACTTTTATCAGCAATAGCCCCATCATGTCTGTTACAGCAAGACTTTGAGGTATTAAAATTCTATGTTTCTGCAAAAGGAAATAGTCACAACAGATCTCTTCTACAACTTTTTTTCAAGTTTTTGACTAGCCTCTACCATTAGGTCAGATATTTGATTTATTAAGTGCCATTTAATCTGCCACTTAACTTTTCTTAGCAGGAATCAGTTTTCAGGCTGTATTCTTGTAGAATTTTTCTTAGATTTTCTTAGATCTTCTCCAGTTATGGCCAACTTATGATGTACAGAGAACTACAATAAAGATAACTTTACATCTATAGGGGAAGAAATGGAGAGGGGACAGAATAACTTTTTTTCTGCAGTTTTCTGGGGTGGGGTCATCTGAAGCACCCCTTGTAAATAAAGTTCAAGAAAAACTCTGAAAAAAGGTGAAAATACCCTTTTTTCCTTGCTGACTTTTTTTTTTTTTCAAGCACCAGAGAACAAATCAATGGGTGGTGGTTTAAAAGGGTGTATGTCAATATTAAGCCCCATGACACTGTGTTCTGATGTTTTTGACATTTGTTCTGAGTACATTTAATGTCTCTCTTATTCTTCAATCTTACAAAAAACTCCTGAGGATTTACTAAGCTGTGTAACTAGCAGTGCAAGCCTTACCTGATCACAGGACTTCTGTTTGTATGCTTGATGATAGACAATGAACATAATAAAAATATCAACTCTGCAGCTATAGTTTTGTAGCAATAGGTTAAAGAAACCTGAATATGACTGCATGACAGTTAAAAGAGCATAAACCCACTTGTATTTTAACCCTAGTAAAATAAGATTATCTTTAAAATTTTTTGTAAAAAGACCAAGATTGTCTTGTAAAATTTTACTTCATATGCTCACATTCATCAAATCCCAGTCCGAAGTGAAAGAGTGACTGGAATGTTAAACTTTAAGAACTAAAATTGAACATTAAGAATTAAAGTAGTTTGGAAATTTATAATACATTCAAAAAAAAAAGTAATATGACATGCAGCTAAAAACTAAAACAGAAAAGAGAAGAATAAGTAATGTCTGGTTTATGGTATTTCCCTTCATTCATACAGATAAAAATCAGGAGCTTACCTCATCCCCAACCCCCCCTTTTTTTTGCAATAAATTTTCCCTTTCATTCACTGACCCCATCTTTTCCCCTCCTTATGTCAGATGTGACCCACAATATAGTACTACTCATTTTAGCTCTGTGATGATAACCTAATCATTAGGAAAGGAATTAGGAAAGATTTACATCAGTCTAGTTCCTCAATACCCTACTTGCATCCCACGTTTCTTCCTAGAGTAAAGCACTCCATGGTCTGAGAAAAAATGGAGACTCTAGATGGGAAGGACCATCACAATCTTGAATGTCCCAGTCACTTTGTGCCTAATTTCTCACTTGTAAGAAGATGGTGCTTCCTTTGCTTAGATAAGTCACTATATGGACAGATGAACCTTTCCATGATTTGACATCATGGTTCATATACACTGAGGAGTAGTCAAAAGAACTCCCAGTTTGACTTATCTGTGCAAGAAGCTCTTGGTTAGCCTCCGACTACAACCAATACTGCAAATGTAATAATTTTAGAGCAAGTAAACTTTCCAGTTCTGAAAAAAATGGTGTCTATTATAAGGAAAATATTTTATGCCAGTGTTTCAGTGATCCTCTTCCCCTTTATCATTTTCTGATAAGATTCTGTTTCAGATGTAATTTTTAAGGGCATATTTTAAGACTTAAGGATCATCTGGTTTGATCTTTGCCTAACACAGGCCATAAAATTTCACCAGTAATTCCTGCAGTGAAACATATGACAGTGAATACGGTCAAACCCAATAATTTGTGGTTTCTTAGAGCAAGGAAACATCCTGTCTCAATTTAAGGAATCCTGGTGATGATGAATTTCCTTCTTCATGGCAATAGATGATTATTATCACTGCAAAACAGTTGTTTCTAATTTTCATTTTCAACCAGAAACAAATCTGGGGCTGTCATGTGATACTGGTGGTTATGGACTAATAGTCAGCCACATCCCCAACAAGAGATAAAATATTCTGCTTTATATCTATGCATATGTCCTTGCACTGTTGGCCTTTTCCAGCCATGAAAATTTTGGAGGTCTTCTGTTATGGTTGGGTGTCCCTCAACCCTTACTCTATTTTCACTTATTTTGTGTTAAAACACAATTGAACTAATTCCTTTCTCAGACTTCAAAAGCCACCCCCTACCACAGAAATGAGAAGGCAGGGATTATCTGACATGTCATGGGATGTAACAGATGGTCGATTGCGTGATGATGGTGCTTCCAACTTATATAAAATTATGTCTTAGACTGTGGTAACACTGTTCAAATGTTAGACTCACAAGGATCTGTGCGAGAGCATAAATTTGCCAATTTCTGCATAACTTTATGGTCTCTCTCATTCTGGGATCTCAACTACAAGATGCAACTAGTCGTATCTCAGGCTGGCTGACGGCATCAGGCACATGGGAACAGGGAGCATGAGAGTGTCAGCACAGCAAATGCCTGAAATACTAGTGCTGCAGCAGGAAAACTTGAAAGTGGAGGAAGACAAATACAAATGTATGAGTCATAACAGGTCCATTCACAGTATATTTCCATACCTTGTTAACTTAAAAACAAAGAACAAAAGAAAAAAACGAAAACTTTCCCACAATTAAGCCATATAGACAGAGTTCCTTTATGACTTTCCACTCTCGCTGCTAATCTCGTCTGTAATGTACAAAATCAGGTATTTGTCTTATAAATGTATTTTTAAAGTATTGATGAAAAGTTTATCTCAATACTGTAGTGGCTACATTAAGAAATGGAAGAAAACAAAATACTGAGTCAAAACACTTGTTGATGAGATTCATGGTCTAAAAAGAAGGAAAAGCAAGCATAATCCAAATAGTACTGATATAGATAAAAATAATGTATTTTAATTTAGCAACATAAAATATTAAGTAATTCCAATAGTGTGCAAATAAACAACCTTCTTTAAAAAAAAACTGGAAAATACAATACATTCTGTGTACCATATAGAACAGAGTTCAGTGAAGGCATCAAAGCCATTTCTCTGATGTCAGATGTCAGGAAGCTATTCTGATGGACACATTATCTAAAAAAAAAGTCTGTGTAACTGTGACCATTTTTTTGAGGATGCTCCAACACAAGACTGAAAATACATTAGTGAGACCTCCAGACCATGAATTTAGCTCAAAGTTCATTAAGATCATCATTTTTGAACTAATTTCTTATGTAGCTTGTGAATAGCTTGTGAATCATTTTTCATTCAGTCTTCTGGAAGTTTACTTTCTCTCCAACAGTGAAAGCACAAAATGTAGTTCTGTGCCACATGCTGTAGATGACTCTGCATGTGCAGGGGGGTTAGACTAGATGACCTCTCTAGGTCCCTTCCAACCTTAATCATTCTATGATCTATGATTCTATGATGCAAGATGTGAGTTTATCGGGAAATTGCAAGAGTTCATAATAGATTTTCTTGCCAACTTTGTTAACATTCAGTTGTAGGAAAAAAAAATAATATTACAGAAGATGCTATGAAATGATTTTGTTTTCTACTTCCTAGCCATACATAAAAGACCAATCTTTCCCAGCCTCATGGAATTTTACAGCAATGAAATAGTTACTCAAGCATAGGACTTGGCTTTTCTCTAAATACCTATGACTGCATACCTCAAATATTGACTTAACTAGAAACACTCTCAGCCTGTGATTTTAGGCATCAAAACCAAATATATGAAATATTATATTCTGGAAAACAATACAAAAAACAGCATTATTATTGAAGTGACTAATCTTTACAGAAAGGAAGTGTATGACTTTCCTTGAAAACATTTGAGCTAAAATTTGTTTATATCATCTCGTCTTTGCTAAGAGAAATGAAAAGCAGCTAAAACTGCTTTCCCAAAGAAAGGAAAGAATTAAAACTACAAAACAAAATTGTTTTCATAAGAAAACAATCATCCAGATGGCCAAAAATGCGCACCTCCTGAGCTGACGAAACTCTAAAAAGAAGCTCTCTTAGGATTCTCATCTGCAACAGTTTCATAACAACCATCTTAAAGCGCTCATCTTTAAGCATACCAGAACAGGTTAGTGAACATTGGCTAATCCATATGTTGCTAGTAAACTATTCTAAAAATGTGTGACTGTGCAGTACAGGTTTATAATTGATCAGTTCAGTATAGTGTTGTAGATTCTCTCCTCTGTCAGAAGCCACTGTAACTATAAAAAATGTTGGAAATATTTCAATCAAAACATTCTTACATTACATAAAAACAGCTTCTTCATGTAAAGAATGTAAAGCAGAGTAAAAGTGAGAGCAATCTATGATAATCAAACTACTAAGAGGCAAACAGACTTGGTCAAGTGAGATTTAAACAGTAGGTTCCTTCCCCAAAGAATTACATATATATATTTCATGAATATTTGAGTAAAATAAAATATAAAGCAGCAACAATGTAGCTACTTTTCATTGTAAAGCAAATGCATAAACTCAGAAATAAGAAACAGAAATACATC
Source organism: Crypturellus tataupa (assembly GCA_034781795.1). Lineage (NCBI taxonomy): Eukaryota > Metazoa > Chordata > Aves > Tinamiformes > Tinamidae > Crypturellus > Crypturellus tataupa. The sequence continues at coordinate 8,840,009 of JAWLRI010000563.1, read as the reverse complement.
AGATCTAATGCTAAATGAGAATTAACATAAAATTGAAGAGCAAGTTTTGATCATGGGAGGAATTCTAGAGAAAACCTGATATAATTCCTAAGGAAGTCAAAAAAAGTATGAACATGATGAACATTGCATGGATAAGACTGACCAACCTCGATACTTTTTATTATTAAGTTCGACTTCAAACTAGTAGATATACAAGAATTTTTCTGTACAAGCTGGGATTTGCACTTTTTATTTTAACTGGACCTAGCAAGAGGTATTATTTTAAACAAAGTAATTCATGCACACGGAAAAAATAATTTCTAAAAAATAGATGTCAATGAAGGCACTGAGCATCACAGATTAATTTTTCAATTATTCAGATTAATTAAAATCTCAACCAACCAGCTAGTCAGGCCAAATCTGCATATAGTCGTTGCACAAGAAAAAGCCTGTGTTTGCATGCACAAGGATTACATTTTCTCAGCCTTATTCAGCTAATAAAGCTAGTAGTTGATAGACTGACATCCTTACTGTAAATGTTTTAAAAACGAAATGCTCATTTATTGTTTGGAAAAATTGTTAATGGGAAAACCCTCAAATAACAGGTAAATAAGATAGAAAACTCTTAGGAATTCTAGATATGTTTGAATTTTAAGAGTATTTTTTTTTTCCTGACAAGTACATGTGACCTAAAATGTTAAGCACCTGATTCAAAATTCAGAAAAAGTTAGATGTTGCTCAAATCACAGTATATGCCTGCGACATGGGAATGTTTCCTTAAAGCTTGGTAAACATTATGAGCAGTGACTGAAATCCAGTGGGACCTGAGTATCCAAGATTCAACTTCTTGTCCAAGCCAGAAACCTGATTTTGAGTAAAGAACCTGTAAGCAGCCCTCTGAAATGCTATTTTTGAAGTAAAACATAATAAGAAAATATTAGAATCTGTTAAGTATCAAAAAGAAAATCTTAATGCATGTACTTTTTATCTCAGCAGCCTTCTCTTCAGAAGAAATTCATTTCAATATAGGAAAGTTTTGTTTGAGAAAGGGCCGTGAGACTATGAAATAACATAACATATATGTTATAATATTGTTAGGACTTTATAAGAAGTCCTTTGGAATGATACTATTACATTTTAAGAAACTATTACAAGGGAAATATAACCTTAAGCAAAAGAAACATTCTAAAATCATCTAAATAATTTCAGGATTTCTTTTTCTGATTCTAAAATATGTAAAAACTGGATTATACACTATAGACACTAAAAATCTCATCACACTTGTTCTGAAATATGTTCATGTTGTCAATGGAGCACTGAGAAGGATACTGGGCAGCAATTTAGTTTTGAAGTTATAAAATGCCAAATAAACTGATTATCTTTTAAACACATACATTGTAACATAACCAACATATGCAGAGGATTACCACCACCACCCTAGGAAAAAATATATAATAAGTGTAATCATTATGCTTACGTTGCTGCTGAAGAAAAAGGTCATTTATTTACAAACTAACTAAACTGGCAAGGCAGGAAGAGATAGCCTAATGTAAGTATAAGAAAAAAAAAAGCTCTTGGTATTAGAGACTTCTGGCTTTTTCCTGTGTATTCCCCCTACACTGTTAATTCAAAATATTTATCATTTGTAAATAATATTTATTTCATTCCAGAAACAGTGTTTGATGAGATGTTTCATTTTAAAATGGAAAACAATTTTTTAACAGATTGAACAGTCACAAGTACATTAAAAATTTAGCATAAAATGCTCACATCTTATGAAGGAAAATGAGATATGCATCACACATGAAATCATTCAAGTTATTGTTTACTTAAAGTTAGGAGTATCTAATTCAGTATTTTGCTAGAGTAGTTTCATAGATTTGGTTCTTTGTCTCTCCAGTACTCTGGACACAATTAGACAATGAAATGCAGAGCTAATATGATTTTTTACAGTGATTTGTTACTTTACATCTGCTTATATATTTGGGGATATGCAAAAGTTAACAATGATTCTGGAAATGGAGTGAATGGTAAAGCCTATTTATTTTAGCAGCCTAAAGCTGAAAAGTTAAAACTCTCTTTTCTTTGAATTTCTGTCGCAGTATTATATAATCAGATACAAACATACACTCTGTGTATGTTTGGGGCAAATGACAGCCATTAGAACAATCTCTGAATGCTGAATCTGAAAACAAAAATATAGTCAGTAAGGTAGAAGAGATAATTTTTTTGAGGATTGCTCAATTTTGCAGAATAAAAAAAATAATTTTGTAATTACATTGTAATTTTGAAGCATATATAAATGGAGGGTAAATACTGTATATTTCTATGTAATCAAATGGTAATTATGTTCTTATATTTGCCTTCTAAAGGAAAGAGTCATCAAAGACTGAAGCTGGTAATTAAACTGACTCATTTGCTTTCATCAAATTTGTAAAAAATACATCATAAATCATGTAGAAACATGAGATTTGGGTATACAGTGTGTTATACTGGTTACAAATATCTATGTGATACTCTTTTGGTATGTAGGATCCAAGTTGTCAAGCCCGTCCATTTCAGTGACACTGAAGATCTCTGCCTACATTCATACCAGGAACTAAATTATCCCATCCCAAAACAGTCATGACACCTACTTACCTTGTTATTCCTCTCCCTCTAAAGAAGTAACTAACTTTCTGTCAAAACTCTTTTGTACAGCTCCATGTCATAGGCTGAATTTCATTTATTTCACATTTCTATTCCCTGTTTTGAATTTTTCCATCTGTCTTCTTATGCAGATCCTCTGTGATCTTCCTCCTTACGAGTTGGTACAACATACTCAGTGGAAATTTTTGCAACATAAAACAATAATGTGGAGATGGAATTAAAGGAGCTGAAGTGTTTGATTTTTTATTTTCTTATGGGAATAAAAATTTCTAGACAGTAAACACAAGAGAAGAAGGGCTAATTAGGTGGCAGAAAGGTCTCTAAATTATATGTTCAGCAACCTAAAACAAAGGATACAAAGTATATGTAAAGTATAGAGGCAGCTAACCAGAAAAGAGCACATATTTATTTAATTGTCTTTTACATTCATCTAAATACTCAAAGAACCACGTTTGCCTGAAATATCAAGATATAAACTTCAAACCACTGGATTTTTTAATTTTTATTTTAAGAAATATTCTCTCCCAGCCTATTCTTCCCATTTTCTTCTTAAAACACAATAATACTCTTAAAGTCTACAAACTGCAGGGAATGTACAGTCAAGCACATAGTAAGAATGAAAATCACTTCTGAGAACAGCACAAATTCCTGTGGGTGAAAAACATCTGGTAGAGAGCAAGTTCCCTCACAGGTTTTGCGCTGGCCTGAACAGCAGTGAATATTATTCTCTTTGAATTCTTTACTCCCAAGTTATTTATATATATAAAAAAGACTCTTTAGAAATAACTATTAACTAAATTCACAAAAAAACCCTCATAGAATACATTAGCCTATTCTCAACATTTAGAAATCTGTGCTTACTACTTGTCAGACTGATAGCACAGAAATCAGGAGATGCTGAGTTGCGTTAATAAATTATTCCAAAGTTAAGATAGTATATTTGGTACAAGTGCTTCCATCAGGAACCAATGAGTCTAAATATGACATATTATTACTTAAGTGTTCAAATAACATTGTAAGATAAAAACATAACATAAAATATATTAAGGCAGCTAGTACACATTCCTGGAACAGGAACTCTTTTTAAAAAAATCCAGGATTCCAAAATCTTAAAAAAAAACACAAAAAATTTGCTTCTCTGAAAAGATTTTCTCCACGTCAAATATATGTCAATCAGCAGATCTAGCACTTTAGTCATTTTTAAAAATAGTTACTAGACATGTAAGGTAAGAAAACAGACATTATCAAAGTCCAACATAGTTCAAAATATAGGAAATATAAAAAGTGTATCTGAAATTATTTTACATTTATATCATCTAGGTACTGTCTTTCATTTACTCTTTAGGCTTTTAATTCCAGAATCTGCTGGAGCTTTGCTGGAGTTAAACTTTGTTTAGGAGACATCACTTCTTCCCCTCATTAATTTGATTAAATTTTAGAATAAGTTTTCAAAAGTGAAGATTGATCTGTAAAATATGAACATGGTAACCTTCAGTGTGCAATCCAGAAATTAATCATGCTCCCCTATTAGCAGTCTCTAGTTTGGAGTTAGAAATCTTACTGAGGACACTTATGCACTTCAATTTGGGACTCTCAGAAACTAATTGGAGAAGGATTTGAGTGTAACTGCAACCTCGTAGGATGGCGTCATTTGGCTTAATCAAACTTTTGTAAAATTCTCACGTCTTGTATTTCTTTCATTTTCCATTTCCCAGTATTTAGTTAGTAATATAAACTGGATCAGTGTTAGCAGGAAAGACGTGACATAATATCGTGACGCTCTCGCTGAGAAAGCATGAAACATAGGTCCCTATGTCGCTCCAAGTGAGTACGAAACAGGCTTTTACAGTCTACCTTTTCCTTAGCTACATGACCATTGGGAAGGAGCGTCCAGACAGAGCCAAAAACGTCTCATTCCTGCCTGTCCCTTGTGTTGCGCTTGATTTGGTAGTCAGGGTTGGAGGAGGCCTGAGAGACGGGATCCTGTCGGTGGGATAGGCACAGGAACGAGCACCTTGGTGAAGATGGCCCTAGGGCCGAGGTGTGAACTAGGGGTTTGAGCAGCTCGCAGAAGAAGTCTGTGGGTGGTTCTGACATGCTTGCTGGCAGACACAATCACTGAGGCAGCTACAGGATGACAGCAGGCAAGTGAGGTTTTTAGGGACCTTAGTAGTGGCTGAATGCTCCTGAAAGAGGAGAGAAACTAAAAACCTATGTGTGTGAAGCCATTTTTTAAATGGGATTAGGTGTTTTTGAATGTGATAAATCAAAACTAAGTTTAAATATACAGCATAAAAGCATTGCCTTTTTTTGTCCTGCAGTATCATGAAAACTAATTTTAAATAGATTACATACTTGATTATACACACCTTCCCGCAGCTTCATGCCAGGGAAACTCCAGTTGAATAAAGCAAATGTAACAGAGCAGAAAAATCAAGCTCTCTGTGTGGTTTGAGCTATTCTCTAATTCATATTCCTAAAATGTCCACAGATGTAGGGGATCCAAAGATTAGCAGATATCAACTTTCAGTCTAAGCTGGTCAGAAAGCTACTGTTTCACCAAGTATCTATTTACAAGTTCTAAGCACTGTTCTGATTTAGCAGAGCTAGCAATCTTGCACCTACTAGCAAGCGTGGATAGCCATGAGGCTGCCCACGCGTTGAAGCACAAGTATAATTTTAAGCACATATACAGACACTGTTTACATTGCTAGTTTGGTGGCACATTAAAGGCCTGAACTCTGAAGACAGTAAGGTTTACTAGTGCTTATAAATATCCTCCGAAAGATATACCAAAAGATGATTTTTTTTTAGATATATAACCGTGTGAATGTGTTCAACTACGTTGATAACAGAACCATGTCCCCTGAAGTTATTTCAGAGTCCTGGCTGTGGGTAGAGCTGATTCCAGTGTCAGAGTCTGTATCATTTATGTCCAAATTAGTCACTCTGTGAACAAAGTCAGGAGCTGCAATGCTGGAGCTTCCAGTGCCCTTAGATGGCTCCTCATTGGGTGGAAGCCTGGCTTCCACATTGTCTTTAACATGTAGTAAATTAAATTCTTCTGCAAGAAGTTCATATTCTTTTTCCTTTTTCTGAAGCAATGAGTCCCTGTATGTAAGCTCCTTCTGAATGCAGCTCAAGTATGAATTGATTCTCAGACCATCCTTCATACTTTTTTCCAGCTCACATTTTACACTTTCCAAATTTGAGTTTTCCAGTTCAGCATTAGTAGCTCCTTCTGTGTGTACGTCATCTGCATTTTTTTCTGTGCATATACCACGTACTTCATTTTCAATTTCAGAACAGAGCTTTTCTATTAATTGTTTGTGATGTTTCAATCTCTCTTCAACCTGTAATATCCCCTCACTTTTGTTCAAATATTCATGCATATCTTTTTGATCATCTGGTCTACTCACTTGCTGCTCAGCTTCCTTTGAATTGACCAGTAAATAAGAGTCCTGCACATAATTTTCTCCATCATTGGCTACACGATCAAGATGGAATTTTGCTTCACATTTTTCAATTTCCATATCAAGTTCCTTCATTCTAAGGACTTGCTGATGAATCGTATGATCTTGAGAAATGATCAGATGAATTAATGTCTCCATATTATCTCTTTCTTGCTGAACACTGTCCTGTTTAAGTTTGGCCAGTTTCCGGAAAGTCTTCCTGACAATTTTCTTTTGCTTGTCTATTGGCAACATCTTCATGTAATTTGCAGGGCTGAGCTCCCACTGCTTTTCCACATTTTGTACTACCTTAGCTTCGGCTGTCTTCCACAGTGGAAATGAGAGGAAAGCATCAGACTTTACCAACACAAAGTGCAAATTAGGCTGCTCTTCTCCCCAGGCCTTCCAAAGCCGCAGAATCTTTGTCAAAGGCGGAAGGACTCGCTCCGAACCTCTCCATTTTTCTATAATACAGTAATCACTGGGTTTTCCAAAAAGGACCTTTTTCTCTCCAAATGTCGCTTGGTGTTCTTCTAGTAGTGCTTGAATCACCTCTGCACAAGTTGTGCGCTTTGTCAGGCCACATACAATCTTCTCCTCCTGGCAAACCCAAACCACAATCTCTCTTTCATTTGAAGCCATATCCTTGCTGGGAGATCTGGGAAAACAGACAATACAAAATATATGTTACATTTCAATGGCATAAACTATGTGAATAAAAACTGTAGTGATAAATTGAGATGGCTTCCCATATTACTGTACTTAAAAAAATACATAAAGAAATACCTTTGAAATAAGTAATAGAAAAACACACTCATGTCAATGGTTGCTCTAGTATTAATAGTAGTTCGTATCAATGGAAATTTCACATAAAAGATCTTTTATCCCTTTTTCAATATATTTATCAAGTATGTGTTAATAAGTGACATAAGGTTGGCAGTCTACAGTAAATGTCCAGACTTAACTGGAATTATGTAACTTTCAGATCCACATATCAATTGTCATCATACATATACTACATAAACACTGATAGACTGTTAATATCACTCAGGCTTCTGAGGGGAAGAATCATGTTTCTTAATGCACACTAAACATATGTGGACTTTGAAATACCGCTGAAAATCAGAGAAATGACAGAGCAGCATCTGAGCTAAAAGAATATGATGGTAAGATGAAACTATAGATTTTCTGCCATACACACATACTCAAAAGCATAAATAACACTGATTACCACTGTGATTTTCATTAGTAAGTCTTAAGAAATTTGGGCCTATTACTAAGCAACCAAATAGTCCAAATCCCTGTCACTTACAGAGAATACAGTGTTTTGAGTACATACATATATATTTTCTAACCTTTAGAATGATATAAAAATGTTTCAAAATCTAACATATGAATGCCATAAAGTTCTAAAAAGTTAAAATAATACATATTTTTAAATTTGCCAGGGAATATGGCATTAATCTGATATTACTAGCTAGCACCAATTTAGCGATTAAGATAGCTAAATTTAGATCTCAAGGATTCCATTATACTTACTGTAACTCTTTAATCAACAACTAATCACTGGAATGCTAAAAGTCATACGTTTGACCAAATGCAGTTGCTCACATTAGAGTAAACTGTTAAGTTTGTCCCCATCTATCCAACCTGGACTGCAAAGGATTACATCCAATGACATAAGACCACTCTGCCAATGCATGAGATGTGATTGAAAGTAATGGGATTTTTACTAAGTGTTTGTTGCCTGCCTAGATCTGGGGATTTGGCATCTTGCCTAGAATGATAAAGCAATTAATTCCTGAAAAAATTACATTATTTCGCATTTTCTGGTATCACTTTTATTTCACTTGAATGGATGAGACAGTGCCACAGGGAGAGCCTGAAAATGATAATGACAATTTGGACAATATCCTAAGGGCTTAATACCACGTGTTCTTATCTGGCACTACTTAGTCACAGTAGTTTTCTAGTCATTTGAGATGTAGTAGGAATGGACTTGACTTAATTAGGGTTATACCCCGTGATTATTAAAACAGTCCAAATTGTTTCTTTTACTTAATTGTTAAATAACTTGAAAGACAAGTGCAATCCAATAAATTGAACTATGACTGGGGCTATGAGTATCACTAATGGGGAGACAAGAATACTCAAAAGACAAGAGATTGTAACTGAATAGTAATCTAGAAGAGTGATTTTTATTAGTATAGAAAAAATAAATTTATTAGTACAGGAGAGCTCTGTCCAGCAGCATTGTTTCACCTCTTGTAACATTCCTATTTAAAAACTTGAATTTTGTTAAATTACTCCAAGTTATGATGTCATTTTCTCATTTCAATATTTCCTCTTACAGTCCAGCATTTTACTGTAGTTATTTCTAACTGGTGTTCAGAAGACTAATAAATACTTCCTAGACTATTAAGAATATATAACAGATAGCAAAGAGATAGCAAAGAAGCAGAAACATGCAAGTAAAAAACGGGAGGGAGAGGGGAATAGAAGACTATATCAGAATAAATACTGTTACATATGTCATACACTAAAAATTCATGGGTTTACAGAATACAGGGTGCTATAGAAAACTTTTTTCTGCTGACAGACAGGTAGATATATGAAACTTGTATAAACAGATAACTGCAACATAGGTCATTGCATATGTCACTTGTGATTGTCAAATACCTCTCTTTATTTTTCACTGTGGATATAAAAAGAAATCCATCTGAACTACAGTGTTACCATAGATGCTAACGATAAACAGATGCAAATGAATTTTCAAAAATGTAGTGTATTAGTGTTAACTATAACCAATCCAGAAATAAAACTGTATTACCAGTCAATGGATTTCAACTCAGAAATGTGAAAATAGAAGGATAAAAATAACAATCATTTCTATCTACTTATCATCCACTGTTATTTTCTTCAGGCAAAATGCATCTGACTACCTCACTTTACACTGAGCTCTTCTAGGGAGGATTTTTTCTTTACCTTGCTTTTACAGTACTTAATATACTCAAGTCCATAACTAGTAGCAGAACTACAGGAATGCATACAAAATATGCATGTGCCAATACACAGAAATATTCAAGCAACTTTAATAGACACATATTTTTATACATGCATGTATATTTATATATATACACACAACATTTAACTTATAATTCTACTGAGACCTCTTACAGAAAAGAAAAAAGGAAATGCTATAAATTTTAAATCAAAGTAGAACTATGAAGTGCAATATTTTTTCATTATTTTTCTTTGTTGTTACAACATTTTTGCTCTCTCTCTTTTTAACTCAAGAGGAATTAATAAGCCATTTATAATCTCACAAAACCACAGAATTCTATATCTTAAAAATAAATAATTCTTTATTATATTCAATTATGAAATGCTAAACTGATGTGACATTCCATAGCCTAAGTAAAACTTATTGTATAATTTGAAAATTATAGTTAATCTTGATAATGCCAAACAAAAAATAAGCTTCTGTCAGTCACACCATAACAATTATTGAACACTTGCTTTCAGGATGAAAAGGATGCTAATAGTATGAGCCATCTTTCATTATGCTACCCTTTCTCACAGAAGGTACACAGCAGATTCTGAATATACCAGGTGAAATTTATCTCACTTGCCCATCTGGAAGTTAAGATTTAAGTATAAAATTATCATCAGAGTTCCTTCATTTCATGAGAGAAGTCTTCCAAGGGCAAAGCCTAACTACCCTAAACCATCTACAGCTGGGATGAATTCTCAAATGAAATTTCTGTCTTTCAATGACTGCAAGAGACTTATTTAACCTTATTTTCCAGTAGGTAAATACAGGCAAGAATAATTCGATCAGAATCTGCCTCAGTATCTTGGAGAAATATAAAAAGAACAGCTTAAATAGCAGTAGACTTACTAAAGATAACAAAACATGAGATCTGTGTATTACAGTTTCATGGTTTAGTAAACATTAACTTAAAAAATACCATTCACTGCTTGGTTTCCTACTTACATATAAAAGGAAATCTATAAAATAATTTCAGTACTGATGAAATTATAATCCAGTGTGTCACTCCTCATCTGGAATAAATGTTAGCTTTAGCCCCATTTTTTTGAGAGAGATGTAGTATTAAAATCATAACATTCAACAGCAATCTCTGCTTTTGGAAAGTCATTTTAATAAAATTGTGAGTTTCTCATATTTAGTAGCTCCTTGGTCTGCACAGCCCTCAAAAATTACCATTTTTGAGTAACATACCAACTGAGTTTGTAAGAGTTGTTTTCCAGTTTACATTTCTAGTTTTCTTCAAAGACAGTTTCAAGAGCATCTTCTTCACTATCTAGGCAACTTCATTTTTTCAGCAGCGTATTGCTGTTGCTGTAGACATCCTCAAAAACTTGCAGTTCTTCCTTGAATTCTGTTTCTTTGAATAGATCACCAAAAAGTTCTCTTTCTCTCCCTCTCTCCAGCTATCCATTTATGATTTAAAAGCCTTGATAATAATGACAATGTGCAAAAAACCTTTTTCTTATAAAGTTATTTGTTGCTTAGGAACAGATAAGAATATAAGGTTAGGAATGGTCAAAAGTGCAAATCAAAAGTACATTTCCTTTTTTTTTATATATGAAAAAAAAAAACTCTGCTACTTTACTTCTACTTTCATCCTTCTATATTTTTCTTCTCTTGTTACCCAAAAGAAAATCTAATCAAGTTACAGACCTCACACAAAGCCTTGTGTCAGCACAAGGTGATTTTCCAGTGTTAGATACAAGGTGATTTTCCAGTGTTAGATATATCCTATATGAAGTTATTTTTTAGGCCTAGGAGAAAAAAAAAAAGTAGTATATTCCTGCAGTGCATAGACAAAACAAAAACATACAGGCAAGTCAAGTCAGCAAGTCAAAATATGAAATAATTAAAACATTGGAAGCAGCATTTTTGATATTTCCCAAATTTAAGGGATGTTCTCCACAAAGATGATACATATCAACTACAATTTTACGAGCATATTGCTGGCATTATTGTTCAATGTTTCATCAACTTTAAGTCAACATGACCAATTTCCAAAAATAATTTTTGCATATTAATAGAGTACACACAACATGAGATCATGTTCATGATCAAAAATGTGATTATCTGTGTCCCTCGATCATTAAAATAATTAATAACAAACTTAAAAGAACTGCAAAAAGAGATGGCACACAAAGCAGTACATTGATCCTTTGATGGAGAATTTATAAAATGGTTAATGATTTACAAATTTACCATAATAGAGTTCATACTGAAAACCTATTTGTGTGAAATAGCTTGATTCTATTTTTTCAGCAATATAGTGAAATCAACTTTCAGAATTTTGATTTTCAGAAACTGAAGAACTTTTATATATTATGTATGAATTTAATTACTGTCAATCAGATGAAATCCAGCTGTACCTGTTAAAGAGCACAAAATGTTTGTGGCTTGGAATATTCTTTACCTTTTAGTGCAATGCCACCTTTTTATTATTATTATTTTAATTCATTGCTGCAGCTGCAAGTAGCACATGATCTGTGATCAATTATTCTTTTTGTCAGGAGAATTCTTTTCACTGTTTTCCTAGTAGATGATATATCTCAGCTCATTCTTTTGTAGAAAATGAAGTTAACTTTGTACTTTTGAGATTTTTTCTTCTCAGCTATTTTTTTTCTTTTGAAGCTCTGCTTACATAAATACATTTCATCATGCACGAGCCCCAGAAGGCTGCACAACACAGCAATCATTTGCAATGCAAAGAAGGCAACACAACAATAATTTACAAATAGCCACCTGTTGGTGATGGTGCAATAATGGATGGTCTGCAGCAGATCAGATGATAACTGGAGTTTATCATTTGAAAGGATGTAGAGGCCACACTCCTCCTATTGGCACTCAACAATGAATCTCCTTATCTCCTTTTATATCTGCACCTCAGACCTTGTCCATAATAGTCCATCACAGAAATCTGACAGCTTTCAATTATATTTACTTGTTGGGAATAAGGAGAGGCCAAAATTGCAGGGACACCTAACTGATAAGAGCACTGTTTAGATGTCCTATGGGTACAACACTGCCAGCCACTTGAGAGCTTCTCTGTTACCAATGACAAATCAATGTATATATGAGCTAATGGCTCAGTCACCACATTGCACATAGAAAAGATAATATCACTGCTTTTATTATTATTTTTTTTTTAAATCTCAGAATGCTACTTTGTATATACAGGCATATATGAAACAATGGAATGTAATTCTGAAAGAAAGGGCTAAATATATATTGGCTCTGTGGGATTAGTAGAAAGTAAAGCTACTGGTGCCATGTGTTGCAGTCCTTGCTTGAATGAAACTGACTTCATTTGATCCAGTGGTATTTCTAACAGAGTAAGTTAAGGAACTAAAGATATAAAGAATACACATCCTATACTAAAGTTCAAGTCAAAAGCCGCTCAACTTTTCAGGCACAAATGGTTCACATTAAAAGTTCACACTAGGTTTATTCAGACCATCCACATCTAATCCACTTTTTTACTCTCCTTTCTATCACCTCCTGGACAGGCATTCATAAAGCAATAAAGGCCAAATACTCCACGCCGTATGCCTCCTGCCTAACTAGATTACATGCTTGAGTTTCCTAAGGGCAGCAAAGAACAAGTATCTATTTTCTCACCACCCAATGAAGCTGGAATTACTCCAAAGCTTTAAGGATTCTAGACAGCCTATTAACTAACTCCATACCCATTCCCCTTCCCCTATCCTTAAAAAACAATGTTTAGGGAGGCACAGTTCATTTCCATGTCATGTGAGGAATATAAATTCCATACGCGATAAGCCAATATCTTAGTCCTTTTTCCCTTCTGCACCATATTGAAGTCAGGGCAATGCTTAGCTAAAAAGGGTCAAGGCAAGGCAGAACTGGTGCTTTAACAATAACTTGTTAAAAAAAATAGAGCTTAACACAGGTATCAGAGTGAACCTGATAGTGCAGTTAGACTTGCTAAGGACAACACAGGCCTTAGTAAAAAAAATAATTCAAAAGAACTAACCATTTCTCTCTGTCATCTGTTTTTTTATTTGATAATGATATTCAAAGATAGAGGTGGGATTTTGTTTGTTTGTTTTCCTTACAGAAGTATATCTAGGTATTTATTAAAAACAAGAGTATTGGGTATCTAGGTATTGATGTGACATTTATCAAACATAAATATACACACACTTTTTAAACTCTCCCAGTGCTCTTTGACAATTTTCACTCAAATAACCTGTGACTAGATATGTAATTATATTGTTGAGTCATAGCACAAGTAAGCTGAAAAGGTAGACTGATTAACAAAAGTTATGTAAAACAAACATCTTACTACAAATAATTAATTCACTACAGAATTCCTGCTGACTTGAAATATCAATGTTAAACTCCAGTTAAAAAAAAAAGCATGGGAACTGTGTATATCATTGTAATATCTAAAGCTTGGACTGTGGTGGCTGAAAAGGGACCCTTGTTTAAGAAAAATAGCAAGGAAGGAAAATCACTATTTCTTACAACAGATATAAGAGAAACAAAATTAATAAACAAGAAAGTGGGATTCTTAAAAGTTCCCCTCATTTGATAAGCAGACAGATTTTATACAAAGAAAAAATGAAAGAAATTGTACTAACTCAGTATTTTACATGAATAGAAAGAAATATATAAAAGGCATTTTAAGAGGCATTAACTTCCCTGATCACTAGATAAGAAAGATACTTACGGAAGATTGTCCTGAAACAAAAAAAAAAAAAAAAAAAAAACATTTTTGTAATAATTTAACAAAAAACCTGT
>JAWLRI010000563.1:8706154-8826106 GCA_034781795.1 Crypturellus tataupa | reverse complement strand
AAGTAACTATCTTTCTTTTTTTTTTTTTTTTTTTTTTTTTTTTTTTCAGGACAAAGATTTGTGTAATAATTTCACAATAACCCTGTCATTACTCCAGTGGTGGCTATTGTTTTGCAAAATCTTATTTGCTAAATTCCAGTGCAGCTTTTCAGCTGAAATCATTCAATGTCTAATGTACCTTCTCTTCACTGGTCCTTTTCTCCTGCCTTAGCTCTGAAATCACTTCTCTTCCCCTCAGGGTACACATTCTCTATAGATTACATACACACTTTAAATCTGCCTTCCTGTCAAACAAATCATCATTTTTCCATTAGGTATTCAGATGCATACTTTTGGTAAGTGAGTATTAGTCAAAAAATGCTTGGATTGCAGCGAGTAAAATGAGCAAGTTTGCTACATACGCAGAATGATGTGACAGGTTACTTGCTTACTGGATCAGGTCTGTAGCTGTGATGGCCTGTCAAAAGGGAGGTTTGAGAGCACAGCAGACCTAGCTGTCCACTAAAATATTTTTCAAGGTGATAACATTAGTAATTTACTGGGAAAACATGCTTTGACATGTGCATTTTGATTGCTACTGAGGAAGCTGATGTGATAGTAAAATGGCAGATACATTAATAGCTCCAGAGCCAAAACAAACACTGACATACCCAGCAGAGGTAATTCTGTGGAGCATGATGGCATGAACAGGAAGGTGTGCATTTTCAAATTCTCCAATGCCAGCAAGCAGCATGCAGGTTAGGAATATTAATGTAGCAAATGCCATATTTTGATTTGGGGCATTGGTCAGATCCCATACGTCACAAATGAAGATACCACTGAATTGTAGCTACCACAATTGTTTTGAAAAATAAAACTCTTTGTAGTGTCCTGCTGTTTATTTAAGTGCCTATGCATATTTAAGAGCCAGTCAAACTATGTCACTGTTATTGTGCTCTTAACTCCCTACCAACACCTCCAGCACACACAGGAAGTAGAAACATTTAGAGCTCGTCTAGGAGACAGACCCCTAAACTACAAAGTTAGAACTGTTGTTATTAGCCAGCTAATAGAAATTTAGTTTATCTCATTTTTCACATTAGGTATTTTTACAGTTATCTAAGCAGCACCCTTGATGTTTATGAGCTTATAAGATAAAAGAAGTGAGGGGAATTCCACAGGTTGAAAGCACTATTTTTTGTTGTTGTTGTTTGATTAAATTCTGTTCGACCTTTCTTGAAAGACAAACATACTCCTTCCCTCCTCTGGCTTTGTTGACATCTTGCTCAGTGAATAAATAAACATAGAACATTCTGAGGTTGGATTTGTTCTGCCAAAACATGAACAAAAATCTCTATGTTCAGCAGTCATACTAATCTAAGCTGAATAAAGGAACAAGATACAGATAAAGAAACCATAGGATTTCATGCCATCTTTCTGACTGTCCCTGGAACAGAGATGTCTGGGATTTTCTTAGGAACCCTTCAAAACAGAGCATAGCATGAACTTACAATGAAAGAAAGTCCCGATAGACTCAGTTTCCTTCCACCAATTCCTCAAATCTAACCAAGGCTCAGCAAAGCATCTTTTCCTTAGCACCACTGTAAACCCTACTGTAATTACCCCTGTAACTGCTCAAGCCACAGCATGCAGTGAGCTTCATAGGTGATCAATTGCATGACTTATGAACTGGTTTAGGTAATCTGATGGCAAACTGCCTTTCCCACCTCCTTGCTTGTGCCATCTCTAGGGTTTATCTGACTGAAGGGCTTCCAGCTTGCCAAGCTGCCAGAAATCTTACCTTCTCCCATATATAGTCACATATATTTTCAAACATCTATATATTCACAGACACACATATATATAGACACACACACATGTATGTGTGTGTGTGTTGGTGTATGTGTGAACATTGATCCCTGAACTGGGTCTCATGGTGTCACAACAGAATGGCTGCTGGTGCAAAGGAGATGGGGGAATGGTTAAGAGCCCACTGTGTGTGCGCGTGTGTGTGTGGCGGGGGGTTATAACTGCCCTTTCAGCAAAAGTAACCTTTCAGATCCAAAAGGTAACCTTCTGAAAGATCACCCTCATAGTTACCCCTTAGTATTTCAAACTATTTTACTGTACATTAAAAAAAAAAAATAAAATAAAGTTTCTTTTTTTCATTTTTGAAAAGGGCCAAAGTATGGTCACATGAGCAGCAAAAATCTGACACTTCCTACCTTTACTTCTTTGACTTTTTCTTCTCTCATATTCTTCCAGAATAGTCCTTTTGTGTATCATTAAACAGATATCAAGCAGCAATTCAGTTTGACAGAAGTGAGAATGGTAAAATGGGCTTAAACTTTCTTCTATATTTTACTACTGTAATACATTTTACAGTCAACCACCTTACTTTGAAATTATGCTGTATAATGTTTCATTTGCTTTCATTAAATTATATTGAAGATAATCACTTCAAAAGGGTCCTATTGAGACCTCATTTACAACAAAATTCTTTTTCCCCCCTTTTTCTTATTTCTCTCTTAAATTTTCTGAAAGGTAATTCAATAACAAATGTATTCCATTACTTAAAATATTCAAAGAGATGGAAGGGAGAATCAAAAAAAAAGATGACTGGATGAAGTGGACTCTCATGTAACTGTTCACTGTGAAGAGCTCAATTGAGTACAAAATATATAACTATATTAGAAGAGGAAGGGGAAGGAAGGGAAGGGAGGAAGGGGAAGGGAACATGACACATTTTAGTGTTCATTGAAAATCTGAGAGATATATACCCTGTTTATGCATTTTGGTAATTTTCTAAAATTCCTCATCAGTGAATGCTTCAATATTAGTTAGTAAGCCAGAAGTTGCAAGAGTCTCTGAACTATCACCATATCTTGTCTAAAGAAACTATTGGACAAACAAAATAAACCGTTAACCTTACTGATCAGAGTTTTCCCTAGCAATAGATATGCTAAGGAGAGCATTGTAGCTTGCAAAACTTGTTCTATCCAATCAGGGGACAAAGATGGGGAATGCAAGAAGAAAGGAACTGCTGGCTGAAACCAAGGTTTATACTACATCATAAAGATCAAGAGAACTGGGAGATTCACTAGATTCCTATAAAGGCAAGAGTATAGGCAAGAAAGAGATATACAAAATGGTGTCTCGTAGCACTCTCTCTTACACACACACACACACACACACACACACACACACATCATTTCAGTTGTGAGAAGATGAAGGAAGCTAACTGCACAGGAAAGGACATTCCATGACTCCATTTGAATCCTTAAGTGTGACTGAGAACAGCTCACCCCAAAGATCATCTGGAACTACCATGAAACTGTTATAATGGGTATAAGCATACTCTTCTAGCTGAAGCTAGGAAGAGCTCAATTTACTCACAGCGTTTTTGCACTTCAGCTTTATTATCATGTTTACTAGGGGAGGGGGACTTTACATTCAGAGTATCTGCAAAACAGTAGCTCTTAGGGAAAAAAAATCTCTAATGAATGCACTACAGAGTCTGGAGACAATAACATAACTGGCCCATGAGGTGCCATTTCTAATGGAAGAATAGTAGACAAAAAGCTGGTGCACTGCAAGTGTGTCAGCAAGGCTAAAGGAAAGTGAAAATGATTCTTGGAAGTCAACAAATATCCTCCTGTTACCAGATAAGGTCCCCTGAACAGGTTCACAGTCATGTCACTCATCCACGTCAACTTTCCCACTGCAGCTCTTTTAGATATGCCATACTGTTTATCTGTGGTGCTCCAAACTACAAGTTTAGATGAATTGGACCATAAAAATAAAGGTCTCTTGTTAAACTGTCTATTATAAGCCTCCTGAATGTGACTAAGTTGTACAGAAATTTCAAGTAGCTAAACTCAACAGCAAAAGACCTGTGAGAAACAGTGAGGAGCTGGTGGGGGCCTAAGAAACTCTGAAGTTACCACAGCTGAAGCTGGAAGAGGACCTGTGTCTGTGGACATAGGACAAGAGAGTCCCAAGAAATTGTGGGTCTAGTTTTGTAAGATGCCATGCAGGATAGTGATGATCCCAAGAGGGCTGTGACACCAGGATGCTGCAAACTACTTGTCTCTAGTTCACAGAAAATCAGACTGCGTCAACATTCAAACTAATGCTTCATTATTTCACGTATCCAAATGTCTTAGCAGTTGGAGATCCTTTCAACATAAGACACCTTTCAACAGTGAAAATGACTGTATCTCAGTGAGTATAAAAGACGATTTACTTTTCAGAAGACATTTCATAAACTGAATAGATACAACAGTGACGGCAGAATGTAGTCACTCTTCCTTCTACCATGCAAACTGTGATGTTCGGAGAAATACAGGTATCTAACACACTTCTGAAACATGTTCATATTCTACTTGGCACCTCCAACTTTTAAATAATCCTTGTATGTACTCAGTTGCATAGCATTTAAGATGCCTATGTACGCAACTTACATAAATGCTTACGTCTGTACGTCACGTATGATAACCTGTTTCGTGTAGTATATTTTATTGCATACTAGACATAAATTTTATTTAATGCAGGTTAGATCTGTAATAAGATATATGACTGTGTTCCTTCTGTGCTATACAGATGAATTATATGATTGGCATAATGTTTCATATAGGCATTTATATTCTAAATATATATTTATCACATATGCTTTGCAACTCATGCATATTTCTTTTTACTAAAGTCACACACTCAAAAACTGTAGGAACTAGTGTTTCCCATGCTTCTTAGTTCAATGAAAATGAATTCAATTCAGTTTGTTCATAGGGAGATGAATCCTTACTCTTACATCCTGTACCCTGCCTCGCTGAACGTGTATAATAGGCAATACTCAGGTATGCTACAGTTCAAGAAGGTACTGAGGCTTTGCAAATAGTGGGTGTTACAAGTTTTAGCTGCCTTTCCCACCACTGCAATTTATAATCCCTTCTTTCCACAAAAAAGGCCACAGAAGAGTTGGATCCCTAACAATAGGATTTGTTGACACCAGCAGGCTCAGCAGGAACTGATCTAAATTAGCCAGAAATGCAAAGAAAAGGGTAGGACTCGAGCACTTACTCTTAGATCTCATTCAGGTGTTCTACCTGTACAAAACTTTACAGTAAAAGCCCGAGTAAAGCCCTCCCCTAGTAAAGCCTTCAAGAAAAATCTTTGTCTTTCTTCTACTTGCTCTAATTAACTTATGCAAGCTATTACAAACTGAAGAGGTGCAACAGAAAACACTGAGAATTACAGATGATTTAAGAATTTTTCTGAAAAATAGATAGTAAAGATTCAAATTCAAGCATTTCCTAAGCTATTCAGACTAGGGGGAAAGTTGGCTGCACTCAGCGACATCAGACACGTTCTGGAGAGGGCTATTGGTTGAGACTTTATGGCTGAAAACCTTACTTTTCGGTTGAGTATGAGCAAGATACATAGTTGCAGAGTATTCAGAACCTGTGTGACACCAGCAATGATAGTATGTGAATCTGGTGAATGCTGCTAGCTACAAGTTACAACCACAGGTTTTAAAGACAATTTTGTGAACCTCTGAAGTTTCTAATAATTGGCTCTGGTGTCTATGTGTCCACCCTATCTTCTCTTCTGTGTATAATACTTAATGAAGACACATTTTTTTTCATTTATATAGTTTCTTTTTTGCTTTTATCATAAGATATACAATTGGTTCAATATCATTACTGAATTTATCTTCATACGCTCTCCTAGCGAGTAAAGAAGTATACTACCTTCCTTTAACAAATCCGAAGCTCAAGGAAAGTTATGCCAAAGGCTCCCACTCAATCCCTGCCTGGAAGACTGAACTGGTGTCTGTAACACAAAGTATATCTGAATCAAGACATCTATAACCTTCCTTTGCCTCTGTGACTTCCTAGTCCTTATGCAAGACGGAATGCAAGACATCAAAATAGAAAATGAAGAACATGCAGCAAGTAAAAAAAACTTTTGTAAACTGTGGTTTATGTGACTTGTCTGGCATCACGTAGGAATTTTATGGCAGGAGACAGGAATACTATGCAGGTTATTAATATGGTTGTCCCTTAATCATACATTAGCCACCTGTAATTCACCGCTCCAGTCACTGTTTGCTTTTTAATTTCTAAAATGAATGGTACAAAAGATGGTATATGTTCAGTACAGTGTTAATTAGGTGTCTTGCAAAGTCTGAGCATGCTCCATGTAGGCAGGATGTTCAGAGATGTTAACCTTCCCTTTGAAAGTGATTTGGGTGGAGCTCATCCCATCTATTTAAAATGTAGATGTGTAGTCAAAGATAATTCTCCAGGTTTCCTCTGTAATCAGTGACATAAGATAGGTACCTCCAAAAGGGTGACTAACAGTCATCTAAGGCAGAATGAATTGCCCTCTGGAAGCATTTAGCTGTACTCATTAACTACAAAGAGTTCCAAGATGACTAGATACCTAAATTTCCAATGGCTAAAGACAGGTAAGATGCGGATCAACATTTGCACTGTACTGTCTACCTGAAGTTTACGAACAGTCTGTCACTAAAAGCAAATGCTTTAAACCTCCAAAACTACACTTCTAAAAATAAGTCATAACTTTGCCTGACTCTTCTAGTGATCTTCATGAGTAAACAAGCACGGACTGTGTCTATCTAACGCTTGAAGTACCAGGGATTGTGTCTACCTAATGCTTAAAGTACCAGCACTAAAGTAAAATAAAGTCAATAGCAATCCCAAACTTTGTTAGGAAGATAGGTTTACTAACAGAGTTTTCTGGTAAAACAAAATACTAGTAATAGAGTGGCCCTGAGAGATAGAGGCAATTATTAGGTTACACAAGTACAGTTAGCAGCTTTGCAATCAGTACAGAGACAGTCTGACAACAGGCACTATCCCAGTGAAACAACAATTCAGTATATCAATTTACCAGTGTACAAAGCCAAGAGAAACAAGAGCAAATGGAGATCAGCATCTGATCCTGCATTTATAAATATCACTAAGCCACTCTTTGATCAGTAGGAAGGATCTGATAAATTCCTGTGACAAATGAGGCATAAAAATATATTGTCAAAATACTGCCACAACTGATGTTCTAACCCCCTCCTCACCCTGCCCACCGCCAAAGTATAAAGTGCTTTCACAGTGGAAACAGCCCTCGGTGGAAGTACTATGATGTTGAATTTGAAGGAGGTTGGGGAAAGTGGACAAAGGTGTTCCACATTGGTAAGGGAATCTACTAACAAAGAGCAAATTGCAGGTTCAGTAAAAAGGGCAGACTCTCTATTACAGAACTCCTCTGAGGTCATGCATGTTTACAAGTTAAATTAATGTAAACATATTTACTCCTGACAAAAACAAAACTTGGTCTACAACATTATTACAGCATTATTACATTTCTTAAAACTTGTTTTATCTGCGAACAAGAAAATGTTATGCTTTTCCATGTATAACAGTACTAGTTTCATTTTATTAAAAGGAGGGGAAAATATATTGTGTGTTTTTCTAGAAAACTGATTATATTTTCCATTATGATGGGAAATTCATAACTCAGAAATCTCAGAAATCTTTATATTAATGAATGAGAGCAGACAGGAGCGGAGAATAAAGAAGCAAAATAATCAGATTGACAGTTTTTGTCCTCAAAGTAGATAATTCAGATTTACGCATTTCATTCATAGCAAATTTAATATCGCTATGTAAATATATTTCCTTCCTGTTACTAATGCTAGAATGTAGCTGATTAACGAATGTTTAACAAAAAAAAATAGGAAAATGAGGTTTATACATCCAAGATAACATACAATAAATATGTTCCAGTACAGTAGGGTCTAGCCTACTAATCTAGTAGCCACTTACCATTTGATAATAAAATGAATCAGACTGACACAAGCAAACATGTACTTAGGGAGACACCTTAATATTCTGTGAAAGAGAAACAAGTCCTTAATTAAAGTGCATTTGATATGTATGGCAAACCTATAGGGGTAAAATGGTCTGGTGTTTTTCTTTCCTTCCATATGGTATCAAGACTTTAGTTTTACAATGTTAAAAATAAAATCACAAGATACCTTTATTTTCATTACTAATGAAGAACTTGCATTCTGACTTTTTACTTCACAAGACATCTTTCTCTTATTATGTTTACTTCACAAAGCACCTCTCAATCTGTTAAAAAACACGTGATGGTAGCTTTTTTATAACCCTTTCTGTGATTTTGCTGTTCTCCCCACAAGGAGTTTTATCAGGAAAAACCTTAAACTGCTGAAAATTTCTCTGTGAAGCATGGAAGAAATCAAAAAAAAAAAAAAAAACAATCTGTGATGTATTTTCATTTCTCTGTGTGGCGGTCAACTGTAGGAGACTATATGAAGGATCAGAAATAAGGAACTCCCAGGTTTTAATCATACCTCCCCTACTAACTCACTTTCACGCTGTGGACTTCTGCAGAATTTACACTGTCTAGTCATGCCCTACTTACTCTCCTGAGGCATGCAAATACTACCCAAATTACAGTTAAGGAAAAACATGTCGCAAAGCAAGCTGGTATCATTATCACTATTACAACACGTGCTCCTTGAACATACGTCTGGATAGAGCAAGACAGGAAAAAGCACCTCATGGGTAGCTTTGGTGCTCAGCTGAGCCAATTTCCAGAAAGGTATTCAGCAATTAAAAAAAAATAAAAAAAAAAAAAATCTTTTTGATAGGGCTTTCTGAAACCTGCCACTTTCAAATATCACTAATTATATCCTTTTAAGTTTTGTGTAATGCATGGAACTGTGAAATGATTTATGAGAAGTACTCTTTCTTCTTGCAAGAATTTTGCAGTTCCACCAAAGGTTTACATCCCTGGAAGTAAAAATTCCATCATCAAAATTTGCATGACATATACTGCACTCAAATGAAGTATACATAATCTTTGTGAGAGGGAGACACAGGCATGATGAACAGATGATATGTAAGTCCTGGTACAAACCAACAAAGTGATTTGACAGAAGCTTTCAGAGATGTCTGTATGATATTAGTCTGTAATACAGCATCATATCTACATGAAGATTACACTGAACTTTATATTTTTAATGCCTACACCCTATAGAGAATTGCTCCTGCCTTTGTTAGACAAACA
Organism: Crypturellus tataupa; assembly: GCA_034781795.1. Taxonomy (NCBI): domain Eukaryota; kingdom Metazoa; phylum Chordata; class Aves; order Tinamiformes; family Tinamidae; genus Crypturellus; species Crypturellus tataupa. Next base: position 8,817,013 of record JAWLRI010000563.1, on the reverse strand, counting down.
AACATAATCGTCTATTTTTTTTGTTCCAATTCCATTAAGTTGGTTAATTTTCTTTGTGTTCACTGTCAAAGCTCCTTTGACTTTTTATCTGTAGTTTCCAGTCTTGAAAGTATCCCACACATAAGAGAAACATTAGAGTGGCAATGCTAGCTCAGTTCTCTCCATGCACAGAATTGGCTACCAGCATGGCCAACATACTAGGCTTACTGTGTGGTCTCATGCAAAAAGTTTATCTTGCATCATCCTTCTTGTCATCAGTAATCAGCATTTGCCTACATACCAAAAAGAAAGAAGTTGAATAAGCTAATTAATGTTTGTACAGCATTTGTAATGTTAATGCTTGTAAATAATAATGTTTAAGATCATAATTTTAAATTATTATTTTTCACTGTATAGAACCAAACAAAATAAGATTTTCTGAAATTAAGGGTATAGTTCTGTATTCAAAAGATGCTAGCTTGTGATTATCACTTTTATGAAAGCTACTAGAATTAAAAGAAAAATCCCCATCTCTGAAAACATCCATCTCTACTGACATCATTATGCATGTAGCAACATCTGATCCTTTTGCCTGAATGTAAAATATTCCTTTTTCTTTAGTAAAATAGGAAATCACCATTAACCAGTAAGATTTTTCTTTGGTTGCTAAAAACATTTTTCTTTGTCTGAAGTGTGTTTTCTCAGCTTGACTGTACATTATAATAGTGCTTCAGATTAGCTTAAACTCAACCCAAGTACTGCTCTTTCTTTACATGGTGTAGTATTACACACATCTATTAGTCATTTTATTTACTCCACTGGAATGAAATTACTGTCTGCCCTCCTGGGATAGTAGATAATTAACTCTTTAGAAATAAGGTTAGTGTTTTGCTAGACAAAAAGCTCTTCCTGAAAGTGAAGTGAACAAACGTGTACAGAGATTACTAGAAAATGTATGCAACCATTTTGACCCCTGAAACAAAGCCGACAAGCCATCCTGGCAAATAAATTAGAAAGTATGAGCTCTGGTGCAAAAAGGAACTTCTCCTTCGGTAGTTCAGTAATGCAACTCACAGTAAAGGAAAAGTGAAAATAATAATAAGAATATTCTATCATTACCGAAATATAGCAAACAAAAATAATCTTTTCCTTTCAAAAATTTAATACAGATTACATTACACCATTGATGTTAGATAAGTTTTCATCTATCCCCTCCAGCATACATACCAAATTCCAGGTAGTCTTTCAACAAAAAGCATTTATATAACTTTTATAAAGACTTCTCTCAGAGTATGTTCATCCAAGGAGAGAAGTATTAAGACATTTCACATGATCTCATTAGACTTACAGTATAGTTCACATGCAGTTCTTTCAGATAAGCGGCCGATCTCCCAGAGCTTTCCCAGTCCGAACCCAAAAGTATTTTAAGTTTCGCTTCACCAAGGCTTAAAATGTAGCAGAGTGCACTCGACCAGGGAGCAGCAGGGGTGCTCAGAGCAATACTCAAGTCACTGAGCTAACTAGGTACACCGAGAAACTACTGGAGGGAGGGAGGAGGGGAGGGAACATGATAATGTTAGGCCAGTATCACATAGATGAAGTCTCTAATCCAATTCATTATCCTGCGCTGTAATATAAATCCTGAGAGAATAACTGAGTATTACTCGCATTAGGGAGGAGCCTCTGACTGTCAGGACAGGAAGAACTCCCTCAACGTGCACCCTAATGAACGGATATGCATGGTCTATCTCTGAAACAGAGTAGAGGAGATGATTAAAGAGAGGCAGACAAAAAGAGGAGGCAAAGTAAATGACTGCCTTGTATACAGAAACACTATGCCAGTTGCTGTGGGACTCAGACTTTGGGGGTAAAAATGTGGAAAAAAAGTCTCGAAGGAAGAGCAGAAGCAATAAATACATTTAAATAATAACAGATTTGCAACATGACTGTTTCGTCATCAAACAGTCCTGTGGGTTCAAGTGTGTTATATGTCAACAGAGCATATAAATGGTTGTGGTAAACTTAGGACCAGCATCAATCACATTGGCAAAAATATTTCTCTAGCTATCTGTGCCCAACAGCATAGCCCTAGAGCTTCAAGGACAACTAGTGAAGAAGAGGGAGTCTCTGTAAGTCTCCCTTTTGCCTTGCCTTTTCCCCCCCCTCCTCGCCCCCTTGGCCTACAACCAACGATTTACAGGAACACTCAGGCTCTAATGAGTTCAGTTTAGATGAAAAACTCAGGGACATGGCCTCAATGAAAGAGAAATACCAATGGAAGGAACTTTCTAGGAGCAAGATCACTGGGAAGATAACACATGACAAGGGAGTGATATACCCAGATATCCTTGAAGTAAGGAGTAACATTTGAAATGATTAAATTCTTAGAAGTGAACAAATCTAGCAACCAAGTGCAGAGTAATCTTAATTTTAGAGAAGCATTGGGACAGATTCCTGTGTTACTTAGCAACCAAGAAATTTTATACAGTGTGAAACCATAAAACATATACACTGTAAGTATATACAGTTTTGTTTTGTTGCTCATACTTGACTAGGAAGCTGTTTTGTCTCCGTGAAGCGCAATGCAGTAGACACATACTAGACATTATCTACAGAGAACTCAATACCCTTTCTCATACTCCATATGATTCAATCTTTGGCTGAGCATTTCCTTACATCATGTACCTTTCAAAGAGTAGCATCTTTAAGAGGTTTACCTAAAAAAAAAAATCCCTTCAGGTTCAGTCATGTCATTGAGACAGAGTCCTGCAGGAAAATGTCCTTTTTTACCTTTATTTATTGCCTTATAAGGTGCAGCCTGTCCCTATGGATCATATTTGGATCTGCTGATGGGTGGGGCCTTGCTATCTTCTGGGTGTGTTGCTTCCCAGGGGACACATTAACAAGTATATACATGCTCTGGGAACTATAACTATTTCTGGATGACATACGAGGTCAGAGAATAGTATAATACACTCCTCACAAGTCTAGAAAAAAAGATATCAAGATATCACTCAAGTTCCTCCTGGCCAACAAAAATATTTCAGGGAGCAGTTCCTAGCTGGTGCTCCTCTGAAATCATAATGGGACTTGACTTAATGTTTACCTAAGCCTTGTGCTATGTCTCTGCATGAGCTGGATTTCTGTAGCCCAAGAGAGCAGTGCAGACTGCAGACCTCTCAAGCACCAGAAGTAGTTCAACACAGGTTTAGTCTTCCTGGGGTTTAATCACAGATTTTCTCTGGAGGCTTCTGGGATCACAACCGGCATCCTCCCCTCCTCCCCTTCCTGTTCACATAGCTCACACACGGAGTTAAAGTAAACTCTTTGTTTAAACGCTAAGATCTTTGGGGTAGAGGCTGACATTTTATGACCTGGGCGTGAAGAGTCTACTACAAAATAGGGCCCTGATCCTTTATTGGGACCTTTAGGCAATGCTGCAAGACAAGCACTAATTACAGAGGTGTCACCTTGTTATCTGAGCAAATCATTCCTAACTCCTTCATTTTCCTTCTGGCTCTTGCTCCAACTACTTTGGTGCCTCAACTAAGCCATTTATCTCAGTTTTATGTCCTCCTATGTCCTCCTCCTGTAAACGTAGTTAATGGTCATTACTCTTAGTGCAAATGCAGAGTGGGTGGTGGGGCGGGGAACGAAAGATAGTGCTTGCTCTCTTTGTGCTCCCCCCTTTGCTGGGTATTTCTTCTCTTACAACTGAGTATCTCAAAGAGAGAAGCAAACACTAGACCTGAAAAATAAGTAGCAGGTTAAATTGCACATACATACTTAAACATAAAAAAGGACACGTGTGTCCTTTCTGGTCCCTCTTTAAAGAAGGGCACACTAAGGCAAGATGGACTAATGAGCCTTAAGGTCTGACTTCACATCTACTCTGGCAAACATAACTAAGGATTTTAATGTCACTTGACTTCCTATTCAAGGTCTACAAATGAGTTGGCAGAGATACAATCATAATAAAAAAATATGATTCCACAGTATTTCTATTGTAATGTGAGGCACATTTACTAAGTCTATAAGCAAAGTTTGAATTCTCAAAGTTCAGCATTGAAAATGAACATTAAATATAGAGAAATTTACATATTTGAACAGGTAATAACAAAAAAAAAAACGCAAAATAATTATGTATTTTGCTTTGTTCTTGTCACATCACCCTACCCTCACATTTCTACAATAATTAATCCCCCTCTCCATTTCTATAGTCATAAAACTTTCATGCACTTCTTTTTTACTTTGCCCTGACAACACCTCTACCCGTAAACACATTGATTTGAGGGGACAATCAAATGAAAATAAAATGTTAAATGTTCCCTGTGATGTTGCCTTCAATATTTCATTTTTTATTTGCTATTTAAAGCTTTGGATTATGACTTTTTCTCCAGGAACACAATAGATATCACTGAATCCAATCAGATTCATGCAGTTAATTTAAATGTCAAAGAGAAACAAATTCACAGGATGGAGTGGAACTTCATTTTGTGATTTAACATCATTATTCATACATTTGGTGGCAATAGCAAAACTTATAAACTAAACATTCAACTTTGTGTAAAAATCAGTTTGATAAAAAATAAGCTCATGGAAACCTTCCTAGATGTTTTGAACACTGGTTAGCTATGTAAGAAACACTTGCATTTCCAAACTCATTAGCAAAATATACTTATGTAAGCAGTAACCTACAGTATTAATGTTTCTAAAATAGCTCCATATTTTAAAACATTGACTAAATGTAGTTGTTCTGCTTTTAATTTCATTTAACAATAAATATATATATATATAATGTATTAAATGACCATAAAATGTCTAAACAGTTACACCTCCAGAACCACTTTCAGTGTATCAAATGAAAGAAAATACCAAAGCAAAAATCGGTACTTGGATCAAAATGGGGACATTTCTACACATCTTTTTAGGGTCCAATGCTATTCCTTCTGAAAAAAAAGATGGTCTCTCGAGTACCCTTAAATATGAACCAGTTTTCACCGGAGACCAGGAGTTAAAATGGGGAAAAGATTATAACAGATCCATGAGCTTATCACTAAGCCAAAAAGTCGGTGATATGTTTCTGTAAATCTTACCTAGATGGGTCGAGCCACTATAAATTTCATAGAGACCAAAGTAGCGTGTTCACACCAACAAAATGCACACTTTGAAACCTTCCCCACACTTAGAACGATTACATACTTCCCTACGAAGCTTTTTTTTTTTTTTGTGCCTTTTTTCACAATTCACGTGGATGGCATGCGGGAGCACGCACAAAGTGAGGGGCAAAGTCCTCACAAAAAAAATTTTGCAAGGAGACAACCTAAGCGGCAGAGCTGTCAACTGGCACTATTTTTTTTTTTTTTTTTTTTGAGGGGGGTGGGGGGGAGGGGAGGGGGAAGCACCGAAGGGTTATGTGTAACCCGAAAGTTTCCTTGTCCCCTTTGCGCCCCCCCTCCCCACTCTGCAGTCTGAGTGCGCACCTCGGTGTCCCCAGACTTGCGGCTAAGGACTGATTCCTCCCGGCTGGAGTTTGGGAAAGCGGAGCATGGAGGGAGTCCGAGTGGCCGCAACCCGCTCGTGAGGAACCTGGCCGAGATTTTTTTTTTTTATCCTCTTTCTTTAATTTTTTTTTTTTTTTTTTTTTTCCCCGGGGAAGCTGCGAGGCGCCCCATCCGCGCCCCCGGACACTTACCAAGCTCCTCTTCTCAGCGCCGTTCCAGTCCCAGCTCGTTAAAACGAGGGACTTCAACTGCTTTGGACGCGGAGGGGTCGAGGGGGAGGTTCAGAGTTAGGGAGAGCGATGTCCTCCCCGCTACAAGTTTTGCCTAGGACTTAAAGGGGCCGGAGCGGAGGCAGGTGGAGGAGCGGGAGAGCTGGGGGAAGCGCCGCTGCCCCTCACTTGCTCCCAGCCCAGGTGAGCCCCAAAGACGCAGCTCACGGGAGCTGCGAGATCCCAAAACAACATCCTTCCCAGAACCAGGAAAAACAAATGTATAAAAGAAATCCATCCCTTAACTCCCCTTCTCCCTCTCCCTCACGTACAAACAGACTTTACCTGTTTTTATGCCGGGCTTTTAACAAATTCCTTCCAAAGGGAGCCATGATCCCAGCAGCAGAAGCATAACATCAGCGATCCCCAAGCAGTTCAAGGGTGTTCCCTTCTCCCCTATTTTTTTCCCTGAGCGCCTTCCAGCTTGTTAATAGTCACTGAGCGTAGCGATGAGCTGGAAGTTGTGTAATTTACTGCTAACTTTGAACTCCAGCTTGTTGCTGCTGCTGCACCTTTGGAGTCCTGCCCAGCTGCAATCTTGAAGGAGGCGTTTAGGAGCAGGAAAAAGAAAGCGGGGAAAGGAGGGGGAGGCGGGGGGGAACTAACCCCGCACTTGCTCCTGTGATGTCAAGTTATGTACAGGACTTTAAAAACTTCCAGCCTCATCGCCCTCAGGGCAGCCACCAGCCAGCAAATGGGAAAGAAAGGGTTTTGCTCTGGTGGGGAACACTTGGAGGAAAAAAAAAAAAAAAAAAAAGTCCAAAAAAAAAAAGTCCAAAAAAAAAAAAAAAAAAAACAAAAAAAAAAAAAAAAAAAAAAAAAAAAAAAACACACACATACACAATTCCCAATTGCTTTCCTCAAAGAAAACTACACTCCTTATCCAATTGGGAGGTCTGAAGCTTTTCTCTTTGAGGAAAGAGGTAGGGGAGCTGGGAATGACATACCACAACATCCTCTCTCAGGAATCTTCCGTACAATTGTCCCTACATTGTAGACCACAAACCTCTGTAAAAACCTTTCCTCCACCTCTCTTTACAATTTTGCAGGCACATCTGATCTGCAGCATTTACATCGAGTGTGACATGATGTTTGTTGGAGCTTTTCAGTTTTTTGTTTGTTTGTTTTCCTGAAACATGGACAGTGGTCTTGTGTTCTTTTCAAGACAAAAACAGAAATTTTTGTCTTTCCAAGACAAAAATAGAACATCCCACATGGTTTATAGCAGGCTGATTCTTGAGCAACCGAAAAAGTTGTTTAGTTTCTCTATCTCTAAATGGTAATATGAATATTTATTTGGTAAAAGAGTTCTTCAGCTTAATAACGTAAGGAACGTTTTAACTGTTGAAGCGACAGAAAGCAACAACCTTCATGAATGTAATTAACAAAAAGTTCAGCTAATTGCATATTTAGCCTCCTGGTTTCTTAGAAAATGGTCTTATCTGCTTCTAAAACCCAGAAAAAGTAAGAAAAAAAATAGGATAAGCAAGCATAGATACCTATGGATTTGTATTCCTGAGGAACCAAATTGAAAATTAGAAGGAAGGATCACAATTTTACAGATATTCTTCACAGTTATACATATGGGTTTTCTCCAGGTTTATAAAAACAAAAGCAAAGCAAAGCAAAGCCAACCTACGCACAAAGCAAGTGCACTATTGTAGACATTAAAATAAATCAAGATCTGTGTCCTATCCATGCATCTCATGATCTTTGTATTGTAAAAAAGATCCAGCCTATTCCGCTTCAGCCCCACCTTATGGAAACATTGGAATGTTCCCTAAGAGAATAAGATTTTAGTGCAAGTGCACTCACAGAAATATACTGGATTCTTCTGCACCGTTTTGGAGATATCCTCATATCCAGTTTTGCTTTTATCCAGTATCACATCATCCATCACTGACACATAAAGCAATCCAGTTACTAAGATGGAAGAAAAAGGCATTGTGAGTGTTGCCTGAGGCTTTGCATCCACTAACTCAAACTTTGTTCCTGTTCATTGACTTGGTTCACCTTTCATGGTTTATTTGGTTGGGCGACTATGGCAAGAAAAGAGAAAGAAAAAGGGAAAAAAATATTGTTGGATTTTGATGGAAATTAATAGTCAAAACACCTACTATGTTGCCTGCCAACAGAAAATAAACATAGTCATATTTGCAAGCAGCCAGGCTGCCTCCACCCCTAGGTCACAGTCTACATGTACAGCTTGTGCGTTTGCTTTAACCAAGAGTTGAGCTGGTCCCTGGAGGAAGATAATCATCTGCTTTCTATCCGAGTGAAGCAGTCTGCCCCGCAACCTACCAGGTGAAATATAAAAGCTGAAAATTGCATTTTTGTAGATGTTATCCTGTCAGTAGCTGTTTTGTGGGTTTTTCCAAAAGCTGTCTAAAGAAAATAAGTTGTCTTCACTTTCTGTACTTTTGCTTCTCTGTTCACACTGACAACTACTTTTTCAACTCTATCAGCCATTCTTATCTTAGTTCTCTTCTAATCTCACATATTTTATAGGCTCCAGCCACTTGTTTCATGGCAAACTATTATATCTTTTTCTTCCTTCCCTGTATTTCATTTTACACTATTCCATTCAATACATCATTACCTATTAAAAAACAAAAAACTCTTGCTAGTCATGTTCATTTACATTACTTGCCTTTTCTGTACATTACCTGCTTTAGATAGCATTTTTTCATTGTTTCTAGAACTGCATCTAATCTATGGCTATATTATTCTACCTGCTATTTCTACAATATTTGCTTGACTGTAGCATGATACTGCCTCTAAGTGAGAGATTACTGCTTCTACTAGGTATGGGGATCAATACTTCACTTTAATTGTAGGGATTCTGCTGGAGTGCTGAGCGTTCTTGGTTAAAGAGAAGTCAGATTGATGAGGCCACATTAAAGAAAAATACTTGGAAAACAGCTTCAGTGTTGTTAACCCCATTATTACCTTCATTTACTCTAATGAGTTGCACTTACGTCTCCAGCAAGTTACACTGACACATCAAGATGTTAAACTAAACAAACTTGCACGAATCCAATGTAAGCCTTAATACAGAAAGTTTGACACCTTCATAGAGGGCACAGCTGAAAATAAAGACAAAACATGAGTTCTTTTTTAACATGTGGAGAATCTAGGGAGTAGATAAATTAGATGATTTCTTTATGACGAAAACTGGGCATCTGTGGCAGGGAGATAAACCATCACCTGGGTACATGACAAGGGCACTAATTACTCTGCATACATCTGCTGTCAGTGAAGGACTTAACCCACTCTTCCTGCTTATTGCACTTCACAAATTCATCAGAAATCCACCAACTGTAGCAATCCCCTAATTTGCTAATTAGATTCAAATCTCACTGATGAGAGCTCATCCCATCACCCACGCCCATTACCTTTCCCACAATTAATCCTCATGAAGCAGCCTGCAGAATGCTTCTGCCACAGACATGTCTGCCCCTCGCCTTGAGATTCCACCTGCACGAGGGTGCTGAGCTACATGAGATTAAAACTTTAACAGCATACAACAGTAATACAGAATTGTTATTTAATTAGGAAAAGACCACTTAGAATATGCTACAGATAACCCAGAATCAATATGTGATCAGAATCACTCTTTTAGTGATGGACATTTGATTTTAATTGTCAATGTAGATGTAATTCTCCAAGGAGAACAGGCTCAATTTTCCTGGGCACAAAAATCAGTGCTTTTTTCTCCCCGTACCCTGCAACAACAGTTGCTTGTGAGAAAACCCCTACACTAACCCAATCATGCTCACTGTGATAAAATGCTAAGAGGCAACTTGGAGAGGAGAATGACAAAATGCATTTGCATAGTTTGCACTTCAGATTTTATTTAATTTAAAAAGAAAGGCCTGTGAGGCTTACACATCATCAAAAACTGTAAATATAAAGGATCCTTTGGTATTTCTTAATATAAAGCAAGTACTAAGTAAAAGGTCCTTTGGATTCAGAGCTAAAGCCAAACTAATGAAGTCAAGCCTCACAGCCTTGAGAGTAAATCTTTCGAAGGAAGGTGTGGTATGAATAAACCATACTACCTTGGAACGTGTCTACCACTTCCTTCATTAAAAGAAATAAACAACTCATTCAGCTAATTCTGCTCAGGACTACACAAATCCAATTTCCATATTGCATTCAACTGCAGCCTCACAGGATTGCTCAGCTGTAAATTCTAAAATAAATATACACACAAAAATAATAAGTTTCTGGCATTTGCTGTAAAGTCCCAAGGATTTACCAGACACTCTAGACTATTACCAGTAACTTTTTCCAGTTTTACATGTCTAATCTTTGCAAGTATATAACATACCTGTGAAAGTTTACTCAATATTCTCTGCTGCCTTGATTGATGTGTTTCAACATATATTCGCACAATCTATTTTAGTGCTCACGACCATCACACGCGCAATTCCCAGGTGCAGTGTTCTGCTGAATGGCTATTTGTAACATAATAAAACACCTCTAAAAAGAGCAATTGACAAAAAAAAAAAAAAACCTTGCCCAACAGTTAATGGTGCTCAGTTAGAACGTGAGCGGCTGCTCTGCAGTTGTCAGGACGCTGCACGGGCTGGCAAACTGGGAGCATGGGACAGGTCCTGGCTGTTGAGGCTCACATCACCTCCATCGGGGAAGCAGGGCAGGCCCAGGGACAGCACCCACGTTTGATCAGGAGCCCAGATCACCGGGCAAGTTCACAGCGATCAGGCAGCTCTTCGCCAGACTGGGGGGGTCACGAGCAGCTCTGGCCGCGACACAGCGGGACCTGGAGCTGGAGCCCAACGCGAGAGCCTTGGCCTGGAGCAGCTGCACGGGAGGGACGCGGCGTCGGCCGCTCCCCAGGCCGCAGCAGGAAGGGGGCAGCCCTCAGCGGTGCTGCTCTGGGCTCCGCGCTGGCCCTGAGCCCTCACAGCCAACAAAGAGGAGGAACATTCAGACTTTTGAAAAGTTGAAAAGTGCTTTGGGATATTAAGCTGATTTCCTGCTCAAGGCCACATAAACACAAACTTGGGCAACAACGTTGCCATCCCCGCTTTTCACAGAGTGCACCTATCCATCACGGAAAGTAAAAAAGCTACTATGGAAGACCAAGAAATCTCAGGCCACCCATTAAAACAACTGCATTGATCTCCCACAAATATGCTCAATTTAACTCATCCTGTGACAAGAAATATGAAATCATCTTTTATATATGAAATTATTTTAAAAACATGTTATTTACCTTAAACATTATAACTGAAGTTTCCCTCTCAGCAAATGTGCAACAGCTGTGTTGAGTGAATGTCCTACTAAGCTGCAGTTGTCATTGTAACCTACCAATTAACCCACCTTAGACAAATACATGCAAAATTAAAACGACGAGACCTGAAAAAATTATTTTCTTTTTATTATTCCCTCCCACCATTAGGCTCAGTACATTTCACCATACTGCTATTGCCCTTAATTTAAACCTGAGCCTGTTTTTCCCTCTCACCAAGACTGTGAGATTAACCTCCTTTTATAGCCTGTCACTATCAACACAGATGCCAACGAGACAGTCACCGGTGTCTTGGCAACATTATGAAATAATTGCTACTACTGCCTACATAAACTCATTTCTCTCCCATATACAAAAGCATGAACAGTCCTGTGTACCAATAAGCCATCTACATGACCGGTGTCACAGAGAAAGGTGCACCGAGCAACACAGCACTGCTGAATTCAGTCAAATACGAGGACCGAGCGAGGGATGGGCCGTATCAGAAAAGCTTTTCACAGCCACCACACCAGGCACGCATCCCAATTACCACACCAGGAAGTGGGCACTGTCATGCCCAGGAAAACACAGCAGATGCCCTCAAAGCGGCCCCCGCGCTGGGCACGGGCGCTGCTCCGACACGCAACACCTCCATCCCGGGCGCCGCGCTCCTATGCGGGGCCACGACCCCGCGGCCTCCAACACCGCCGTCCTGGTCACCACGCTCCTGTGCGGGGCCGCATCGCCACCAGCCTCGCCATGGAGGCCGCACAGGCGGGCGCAGAGCAAGGCTGCCAGCAGGGCTCTCCACAGCCGCCTTGCAGGGCCCCTTCCCAGCCGCCGCAGGCACCGGGCAGGTCAGACAGGGCTGATGGCGCTCAGGTCTTGTTTGCAGTGTCTGTTTGTAACGGCTCGTCGCACTGAGGCCCTCTGCATCAGCACTCAGCTTTTGGACAAGGCAAGAAGGCAAGGCCACAATGCAGTCACTTGATGTACCAGATTTATATTAACAAAATTATAGTAATCAAGACCACTGTGGACTATATGATACTTTCTTTTAACGCAAACTGTTCTCTTTCATTCTGTCACACAAGCCTTAGATGCATTTCTAACTTTTCCCCTCAAAGACGAGAATGTTTGATATTGATGAACAACGTACAAGCCAGGACTCACACTGTCCTGTAGCAATGGTGGCAGTGAATGAGATAATGAGCACTTGTGGACTTTATCCCCAAGTCCTTGCAGGCTGCTTCCAGGATAGGAAGCAGAGCAGTGCAGTAACTGTGATTCAGATCCAACTCCACACCTGATACAGTCTGGGACCACCGATGGGTACTTCCTTCTTAGCATACTACATGTAAACAGGAGAATGTCAAGTTACTATTGCCATTTCCTGTTAAGGTCAAATAGAGCCTGGACTTTCTACTGTCAGAAATATGGAAAAAAATTCTTCTATATCCTCTGTGACAAGATAAGCCAAAATTCTAAGCCATACAGAATAAAAAATTAATGCAAAGAGGGATGATTTTCTAGTAACAAATTCAGATATAATTATACTGGAGAGCAGATCTCAACAAAGCAGGAAAATTACACACAAAATACTTTTTCCAGATTTAACCTCAGTTAAGAGTATTGTCTCGGGCAGTGAGATGGAAAGTAAGCCAATCATCTTGACTGGAAACTAATCTGTGCATTTTTGCCTCTTCATGCCATATAGCACACCAGTTCTCCTGCAGGATGCCTACACCTACTAATTTAGGGACACGAGGTCATTAACACATACAAGCTCTTGACATTGGTTTTACTTGGAAAGTGCTAGATTACATTAATATTCCAGCTGTGCCCTTTCTTTGTGCATATTCCCAAAGCATTATTACCCAGAGACCAAAAATGAAGTGGAGACAGGACAAAACTATCTGCTAGCTCCTTAGTAGAAACACATTTCTCAGGATATACAAAAGTTAAGGGCCCTTTGGTGCAGCTACCAGGTGGGTCTAAATCTCATGTTAAAATATCTAATCTATTTTTGGACATATGGGGTTAGAATGCTTGTTTACATGGGGAAACTTCTTTCAGGGACATTTCTGTATATAACGTGCTTTTCAACTAAGCAATGATTAAACTCTCCTTCACCTGCCTTTCTCCTGTTTCAAATAAATTTCAAAAGCCTAGATTTGTCTATCCTTCACTCTGACACTTGGAAAGAGTTTGTATTGTTACCAAAATGTCTCATTAAGGGCCCTTTTCCCTGCAATACCAATCTAAAGCAAAATTTTACTGAACACACAATACTTAACTGTTTTGTCAACTGAGATTTGTAGAGGTTTCACTTAGGCTATAAGAAGCAATGAAAGGCTGATGCTGACTTTTCTTTAAAAATAGAAAAAAAAAAAAGATGGTGACATTCTCAAACCACCTTTAGCTAGCAAGGAAAAGATTATTATAACCACTCACATCATTAACATTCCCAAAATTATAGGCTATAAGCCATGAAGCAAAATGGTGCTGCAGAAACTAAAGCTGTGTGTTCCAAAACGTGCAACTTTTTCCTGCTTGTGCTCTATTCTTAACATTCTCATTTGTCTTCCTCCAATATTACCTAAGGGAACACTCCAGCTGCTAAAAATACGTGTAATAAACAGAAATGTAATACGTTGAAAAAGGGTACCCTTGAACTTGGGAATTTTACACCCTAGACAGATTCAAGCAGTGAATTCAAGAGTGAATTTCAGCTAAGAAATGTAAGATGAAAAAACTCTCTCAAGCACATTAGCACCATGGTACTTACCCTCCTCATGAGCAAATGAGTTTTTGGGGGATGAACAAGCAAAAAACTAATTTCCCTGTGCATGTCTAGGCTGTCTTCAGATACCCAGTTTCTCTTAATTGTTGAATTGCTTTCCGTGAAGGTCACTATCTGTAGCACTTACCCTTCGGTTTCAATAGTATACTTCTCCGATTGTTACATTGATTATGTTAAAATGGATTATGTCATCAAATGAGCTTTTTAACACAACTTTTATGAAAGACAAGGAACAAAAAACATCATCATGCTCCTCTCTATAGAAAACTTTAAAGAAAACTGTACTGGAATCATACAAATTGTCTCCTGGACCCCCACAGTCATAGATCCGCACATTAGCAAACTACAGAATGGTGTGCAGTAAAAGGACTGTTATTTATACTTAGTGATCCAGAAGTCATGAAAACTACATCAAACTCCTGAAAATTCTGCTGTCCCAGGCAGCAGAGGACAGAACCAAGTATCCACACACCAGCATTTTCAATAAAAATGATATTTTAAAAGGCTACTTACACACCCTCGATCAGTACCCACGGCCAAGTAGAGGGATGGCTGTAGCCACGATGATGCTCCTACAGCAGAGCTCAAAACAGCAACAATGCTGCTGCCTGACAGGAACTGGTGGAAGCCCCAGGTGAGGCTAATCAGGCCAATTAGGACTTATTAGTGCACTCAGAGCCCTGATATGGATGTTCCTGCTCACAGACTGGTATGTGTGGGGTAATCATTCAGACGAGAATCATCTGTTTGTTTCCCCCTTGCACCTGGCTGGAGCTGGCCGCTGTGAACAGGCTGACTGGGAGGTAGTCTAAGGAGCTGCAGGAATTACCCAGGTTTGCTGCCCCCATGAGGGACACTGGGGTCTGTGCTGTGCTCACTGGGGCAGCTCTCTGGAGTTTCTTGAAACAGCAGTGAAGATACTGACACACAGGTACTTATCTTCACTGCTCACGGAAGGACACAGTCAGGGCAATATTCAATTACATTCAAAGGTAGTTTTGTAACAAGGATTTTTTTTTTTTAATTTAAAACATGAAACAGCCTTAATCTATAACTCTAGCTGTGCTAAGATAGCATAGAAAACAAAAGCTCAGTGGAATTCAGATGAGCATTAGGCATTCATAGACTTAATAAGAACATGTGAAATAAGATCATTTTTGAGAGATACAGAACCTCAAACTCCAAGGCACAGATCAAGTAGGAAATGAGAGAAGCTAAAAAGATTATTCTATTATGCGCTGCTTCTGGGAAGCGGCACAATCAGCACACTAGTTTGATCACAGGTTTGATCCAGGGTGAAATCTTGTATTTATTTATTTATTTATGGGTGTTTGCTTACATATAAGCTATCAGAACAAATTTTGGCACATACATACACATATACACACACACACTGATTTTCAACCTTAATCAGAAATTAGTTCATCATATGCATCTACCTACTTCTCTGTATAAATGTTTATCAAAAGGAAACATTATAGGAAATACAAAAGTACAAAACAGTTTCTATCTAAATTTAGAAATCAAAAAGTACAGCAGGGCCTAGACAATTCTGTGCATGCACAGGAAGATTTAGGCAACTAAAGACAAAGCCTAAGCTTTAAGAACAGAAATAAAGATTCCTAGTTTCTTGTTGAAGAAAACCTGAGGTTGGTATTCTGTAGGTGAACATACATCGAGGAACCAGCAAAAATTCCCTTTACTGGTCTTCCCTGCTTATCCAAGCATTTCTCAAAACATTTTGTGAGCCTAATGAGGCCTCACAGTATCCCTCTGAAGTGAGAGGGCATTTTTATCCACACTTGACAAAGTGATGGAGAACTAAAATACTGCGAAGGTACTTGCTTTTGAAAAACAATTGGCTGAACAGGTTGTACAGTGGTGAAGTTTATTCTTGGATGTAGGTAACCTAAGCCCAAAGGTATTTTTTTCAGTGTATCAACTCTGAGGCTCAGATTAGCAAGAAAATGCTCAGAGTGCACTCAAGGAATACCTGCAGAAATAAGGCCAAAAGAAAACACAGTTGTATTCAGCTCTTTCACACTATTTCTCTGGAGGAGGAGCCCTTCCTCTTTACTTCCTATGTTCTTCTTCCTCCTGCCTTTTCAAATAAACAAAGGAGCCCTCCTTCAGTTTATAAAAGGAACAACTTATTTCCTGTTCATACTCTTTTCATCCTGGCAGATTTTTATAGTTCCTGTAGCAATAACTACGGTCGTCCTCCAGGTATTGCACATGTAAGTATCCCTCAGTAGAGATGCCTGACTCGGGTGCCGTTCTGAGAGCCAAGGATGTCCCTCTGTAGATGCAGAGCTCAGTCTATCTGGGTCCCTTCCTCGTTTCTGCACCTGCATTCCTAACACCTCTCTAGGTTGCAGTAGGAGGAATATACCAAAGACTGCAGGGGATGCAGATGTTATTTAGAGGAATTAGGCCTATTCAGGGGTTGGATATTTGTAGACTCCCAGTCACCAGCTTCAACCATTAGTTTCCTCTCCCTCCTCCCACGCGCTTCACCTACAAAATGGAAAGACCTGAGCCAAGGGAATTGAGATCAGGGAAGAAAATTCTCGAGCTTAAGCAGCTCCCAGGTAGAGCTTGTCTGTGCCTGAGTGTGCTGCAAACCGTCCTAACAAAGTGGCCTTGATTCTGTGTTAACCTCAGCAGCCGCCTGCGTGGTCTGCTTTTTAATCAGCTCCTCAGCACATTTCACGATCCAGACCCTTGCAGAATTACACGTCATATTTTCCTGGCACATCTCCCATAAACTTTAGAGACAGATAGCTACGAAGAACTGGCGTTAGATTTCATTTATGTTTCCATACTTGGAGGTACGCTTTGTCAGAGCCAGCCTCCTAACTAGAAGAAACAAAAAGTCTGTGTTTTCCAGTGCATTTGCACAAAGGGCCCCTTAAAGGCCTGCCAGCCTCCTCGCTAACTGACAGCCTTATTTGCATAAGTAGAGAAGCAGGAAGTGCAAGCAGACAGATGGGTGAATATTAATTAATGTTTATAATGCTTGGGAAAAAAAAAGTAATTTGAAATTTCTAAACCCCACTTCCCAAACAAGCTTGCCTTATTTACATTATCATTTAATGCTAGCAGACAGAATGTACTAAGTGCATAAGGAGCTACAAGATCTACATTAAGTATTTCTTGAAAGATAAGCCCAGAGGGACCCACAGCTAAGCCTACTTCAGTGCAGCTCCTCCAGACACTGGCAGAGGGAAAAAAGAAGTCACTCCTCACATGGCAGACAACTGTTAAAACCAGGAGCTATCTCCTTTAAAATTGCTATTAGCTAGAAATGCCAAGCTCACCAAAACTCCATAACTCACCATCCAACATAACACCATAGCTCACCAAAAAATAAAATGGTACAGCCATTATTGAAAGCCAGATTTCATTCCTGCCAAGACAGCAATTAGGAATAGTAAAGGTTAGGATGTCAATGCAAAGTTTTGCTCTCCGTGGTTTTGTGAAATGCAAACCACGTCTATCTGCATTTATGGCAAACTATTAGAACTATTGCAAAGCCTCTTCCTGGCTGCCAGATTAAGCACAGCAGAGCAGCTGTGCTGCTCAGTGCTCTCCATATGTTATTTCACAACACAGCTGCTTCAGTCTCAGGTACAGGCGAACTTTGCATCTACTTGAGTTCTGAGAACTACAGTGTGTCCCCCTTACACAGCGAGTACGTGCAGGAACGTGTAACGCTGGGAACGGGGCTGCGGCCCCTTCTCCACCACGTTGCTCCGCACGCGGAATGCCTGTTAGTTACACACAGATAAAGCACCTACTGTGCTACTAACTGCACCAGATATGGGCACGCTAATGTTTGGCTGATATTACTACAAGCTGGTACTTTTTTTTCTTTCTTTTTTTTTTTTTTTTGGTAAGCCTTCATTAAATACCTACTTGTCATACTTCAGTACGAAAAGGGCAGCTTTACATGATTTGAAGGTGATGGCTGAATAATAAGGCAGATGAAAGAACAGGCTTGAAATCAGAACATATTTTTTCCACTATTTTCAGGTTTAATTTCCTTTTTTAGTAGGAAGAATAGGGCTTAAAAATGTGTAAATGTATAAAAAGTTATGCCACTGATATGCAACAGCATACTATCTAATTCACATCCAGTGGAGAGTCAATGGACCTGTTCACATGTAGGTAAGTTAAGTCTAAAGTTCTATTAATTTTGCCATGAATTTATTCACAGTATTCCTGGTAACCATTCTGAAAAGTTTGGAAAAATATACTAACAGCTGTAGAAACAGCTGTTTGCACATTAACGTGCACTTACAAGCATTTACAAAGTGAACAAAGATGTGTTACGTTAAATAGTATACATTTACATAGCATCTTTCCTGCAAGAAGCCCCAAAGTGTTATGCAAGAATCAATTCACAAGCACAATTCACAATTCACTTTCTTCCTTTCTTTTTCATTATAAACATCACACTCCTTTTCAATAGACTTTAGGCTGTGATACTTAGATAATACTAGCCAAAGGGAAAACGATTTAGAAATGAACTTTATTTCTGAAGCACAATAGCTTTCTTAAATTCCCAAGACCTTGACTGAGGTAGAAATCTTCACCCAGATAGAAGCAGAGATGAGCCCAAACTCCTAGACAACTGCGTGACTTCCCAGTCCAGCGCTAGCGTTTCTCCCCGCCACACGCAGCGATAACGCACACAGCGCGGCCAGGAAACGCAGTCAGCCCAGAAACCCGCATGAAGCCCTGCTGGCATTTCTCGAAAAGTCACTGAGCTCCAGGTGACGTCATGACATAGTGTCAGTTTCAACCTACGGATGTGCCCACCACACACTATGACTTTCGAATTTTGGTAGTCTAAAAGATGAACAATTAGATGACACTGGTTTTAACACCCGCCCTTCCCAGGTTTCTAGATCCATGGTCACTGGTTTACAGCAGTGTAAATGTTCAGAGATGAATGGTATTTTAAAGAAAAAGGGATAGATTTTGTAAAGAATTTCCGAAACTGTGCACTTTTTAAACACCCAAGAAGGGACAAAATTGTATTCATCTAGATAAAATACTAATTTCTTAGATATGACTCCTTGTCTCAGATTCCTTCCTGCTCTTTAACTGTCTATAGTATTTTGATACCCATCCTTGCATTCTTGTTCACAGATTTTCTGACTGAGAAGTCTTCTCTAATTTTTGCAGACTACCATTTTAACCATTAACCCCTACCCTCGACTCATCTTCACTGACATTTTATTTCTTTGCATTCTGTGTTGCTGTCTTGCCCAGCTCAGAAATCCTTCACTGGAGTCTCTTTTTCCTCTTCTGAACACCAGAGGGGCAGGAATATGGCAAAATTGTAATGACAGATTGAACATAGTGTCTCAAACAGAATTCATAGATTGTTCACAAATAGATTCCAAATATAATATAGAATAAACACAACAGAGACATAAAAATAATTCTATAATATAGAATAAACACATCAGAGACAAATCATTACTATATTTTTGTAGTTTGTTCTATGTGCCAAAAAAAGAGCCAACATAAGCAGTTTCAGACTTTTGAAAGCTACTGTACTGACTATTAATACAAAGGCTCCGTGGCCAGGCTCATTTACAGTTTACTAAATTTCAAGCCCCTGAGAAGATAATAGCTGAGTTACATACTCTCCCCAGAGGAGGCAGCTGGTTTTATAATGGAATCAAATATCATTCACTCCATGAGTACTAGCAGAGTCAGGTTTTGACATGAACTATTTCTTCTAATGGTATAAAGAAGATCACAATTTTCCATAGTAGGTAGTAAAACTAGAAAGAATGATGGAGGGTAAGATAAGAGTTAGGAAAGAATAAATTCCAAATTGTGATCCTTCACTGGAGTACAAATGCACCTGGTCTAGTCTCAGGAAGATTATCAGTTGTTTATCTGTCTCAAATAGTACAAATCACAGATAAAAGTAGGTTTTGCATATGTCTCAGAAGACGCTGCAACCAAATGGATCCTCCTGCAGCTGTAGTGCCTGTGAGTATAAATCACAGAACGCCCAGCAAGGCTGGGATCTGAAACTGAGCTGGAAGAGTTCAGAAAAGAACAGTCTAGTTTCCTCCAGGGTGTATTAATCTGCATGAGTAGCACTGAGGAGGGGGAGGGAAGAGGAATAAAAAAGGATGAAGACAGGAAATAAAACGAAGCCAGTGTTACACAGAGAGAGTTTAACCTCTAAGTGCTGGAATTGGGGGTCAAAGTAAACCACACAGAAAAGGAGCTTCTTTTCTCTCTGTACTCCACTAACAACAAATTACCCACAAGACTTTGTTTAATAGTAATGTTATACTCATTATACTGACAGGTGAATATGATGCTTTCTTTTAAGCCGTCAGCAGATTCCTACTACATGATTAACACAGAGCACTCGCTATATGATTAACACAGAAGCAGGAGAATGTGAACCCCCCTTTTTGAGAGGGACCTGGGAATCAGAACTTCTGGATCACATCCACCGTCTATCACAAGTGCTGGACGAGCACAGACATACATTTATAAAGCAGCACACATCAGTTAACTTGGAAGATGTCCAGGATTACCTTACAGCGATACATAATTTTAATATAACAGATAATATTCCTCAGATACTTTTGTTTGATAAACACAATTAAGATTCAAATATAAACCAAAATTCATCTTTCCTAACAGGCTTGTGAACTGCATTTTATTCACAATTAGAAAATATTAGAAAATTCTCGGTTTAAAGAAAAGAAGAGCCCATCTGTCCCCTCCACTTTTGGGTGGCTTTTATAACAGGTTGCAGCATTTGTTTTCTCATTCTAGAAGCAACTCAAAAAGCCACCGCCATCTAGTAAGGACAGGAAACACTGGGCCTTTAATCATTCCACTTGGTCCCAGCCCAGAGGTGAATGCATTTTTAAATGTAAAATAGTAAGTGCCCTACATCCAGTCTTGAAGTTCCCTCCAGGGTTAAAAGATGCTATATGAAAGCATGGGATTTTTTATTTGTCTGAAATGAGCTAAGAAAGTCAATGCGTGGTCCCATTTAGAAAATGGGACATGGCGAATCGAGAGAGGCCTTGGATCACGCGAGTTTTAATGCTGCTGCTCTTGCCCCCTTTCACAATTGAAGCACTGCTGCTTGACGAGGCATTTTCTTCTAAATGACACCATCAATGATAGCAATGAACCAAGTGACACTGTGAGTTCAATTAATATTTTTAACTTTAAAGTTATTATGATTAATTTTAATTACAACACAGAAAGTAGAATAGGTAACACTAGGGAACTTGGAACAACCCACATGTTTAATGATTGTTTTATTGCATTAACTGTGATGGAAAGAAAGATTAGGAAAGTATTTTTTTATGTCAAGATAATTTGCATTATTGGAAATTTTAGTTACACCTTCATTACAAAAACTGAATGTCTTAGCCTTGTATATAAAGACAATTTGTTAACATTAAAATCATGACCCCTGCCCTAAGACAAAAAAGCAAGCAAGCAACCAACCAAAAAAACATGCAAATATAATGATGAAAATATTTCTACAAGGATCTAAGTGTGATTTGCAAATAAATTGCACAACTGGCAATCCTCTGAAAACAAAGCTAAACTGGGGAATTGTTATAAAATACAGTTGCTATGAAACAGAAGGCTGTAAAAATGTTATCGGTAAACTTCATGTCACTTTTTCTTTTGCCAGTGGCATCTGCAGAATAACTCCTTTTCAAGCCCTTTTCCCTTAATGCAGTTAGATATCTTATATGTACTACTCGTGGAAGTTACTGCAAAAAAATACTCTTTCCCCTGGACTTTGTGTTTTGTTCTGTGGCTTTTCTACAGACCCTAAAAGCCCACTTGATTGCAGCCCCATGCGTGCAGAACACCACCAGGAGGTCTGTGACCTGTAAGACTCTATCAAGAGTTTCATCCCTTTTTATTTTTGCCTGATCATAAGCTATTGCTCAGTAAAAAGACAGAATACTTTGATCTTCTCCAAAGGTACACTTGATATATTACATACTTAAATTGCTGCCCTTCACTCGATTCTCTGTCATTTACAATCAGCATTACAGTACTCATTTGGGGCAAAGGTGATTTTCCAAATGTCTTTTGGGCAAGAACAACACAGCATCACATATGTTTCCCTTTCATTATTGTGCAACTGCTCTGCTGAAAAATTGGGGGAGAAATTGTAAAGTAGATTTTGAAAACGTGCCAGGGAAAAACGGTGTCAGTATGAAGGGTGAGATGCACCTGAATATACTCATACAAAAACACTGGCGCACATTAAGCTTTAAAAGGTTAACATAAACTTCTGCAAACTTCTCAGTCACAGCTATACTTAGGAACAAAGCAGCTAATGCTGAGTAAACAATGGTCTGTATTTATCTAAAACACCTAAAACTCACCCCAAACATGTCATTTAAAGAACTGAAACATACACATGAATTCTTAAGGAGTTACTGGAAGTCAATGTCCTACATTCTAAGTTCAACTCAACCAACTGTCACTTCAAAACCGTGAAAAAAAATACTCATCATAATGAAGAACTGAAATTGGTATTCATTTGTCCAAATACTATAGCACCTAATCATCTTTAATACTAGATGCTACAAAAAATGAAGACCTGAGAAGTCCCAATTCCTTCTGCAGAGCATTAGCTATTCAAGACCACAAAAACTAGAACACATTCATCCATATGCACTCACACTCGCAGATTCAATTTTTACACTTCTACTTACATACATACAAACTACACAAGCTAATATATATTGTGTAGATCTGTAGCCATTGCTAAGAAACTTGTGTATCCCGAGAAAAGTCATCTTATGATCAAACCTTGAGATTATCCTGAGTCAACGGATCTTTACTGCCAGCAAATCCACTTTATCTTTGTTATATTTCAAAATGCTCTCCCATTGGACTTTGAAGATAAAACCTAAAGAAAGAAGCCATTATTTGGTTGCTTCTAAGTTTTGAGAATGACCTGAAGGAGAGTTCAAACTGAAAAGCACAAATGGTTTCATCTATATTAATTTCAAGTCCAGATCCAAATAATAAAGGTCAATGACCTGAAATCAGGAAATTCTAGAAAACAGCAATATATTTGATTTGTTGTTTTGTGGTTGGGAGATTTTTATCTTCTGCTTTTTGAACTTTAGGGCACATTTCATATATATTTGCAGATTTTGCTATATAGCCTTAAGTCCTAGATATTTGCAGCAAATGGAAGACTCTTGCATTCATCTCCATGACTGTGACACTACAGAAAGCCAATAAATATCATAAGGTTTTCAATACTGTGAGATTTCACAGTCTTGCAAAAATAGCATACATAAAGTATTGACTGCCTCAAAGCAACTCAAGATCTGAATAGACTAGATTTTGGGCAAAGTAGAGAAAACAAGCAGAAGTATATACAAAGCCAAAAACTTGTAATACAGTTGCTAAAGCACATTCATTCCACACCACACATCCACTTGTAAATTTCACCTAGCACTGCCACCTAATGGTACATCACATTCCGTACATTTAAGTATTTATAAACATGGGGCTCTCATCATTTTTTTTTCACAATAAGTAGGACAAAGCCAAACACACTGCATATTTTAAGTAAAAGAATTAAATGAAATTAGTGATGATAAAATCCAAAAGCATTGCAGTCAAAATGACCACCACGCCTCCAGACTAAAGCCCTCCCTCCAGTCCACCTACGTAGTTGTAACACTAACATTTGAAACACTAACATTGAAGCTTCTCTGAGCATATTATTTATATTTTAGGTCTATTGTCCACTTATTACTTCAACAGCCTAGCAACGCTGGACACCTTGCACTTAGGAATACAGTTTTTACCTCCAGTCATTCTTACTCTTTTCATGACCCTATCAGAGTTTCTTGGAAATGTTTCTACATCAAACCAACTGCCATCTCCTGGATTACAGTACCCTATAAAATCATAGCCTAAAGTAGATTGAGATAGTGCACAGTGTATTTCATTTGTTCAATTGTAATAATGCAGTATTATATTACTGCAGTCATTTTTGGACTGCCAGCTATAGGCTCTATTTATTAAGAGCATAACTTCATAACTTCATAACTTCATAGTTGCCTGTTCAATGGATCTTTTCCCTTTGAGCAAGAGTAATTGTAAGGGGAAAGGAATGTGTAAGTGTAAGGATTTGAATGAGATCTGGATGAATGAGACCGCCAACTACAAGCATCCAGAAGACGGTGCTCTATAGAAGTACAAGAGTGTGCAGGTACCAGCAGCTGGGGCTGTTTGTATGTGTAAATGCTGAGGAAGAGCCCTGTTAGCACAGTTATTAGCTCTTCTGTCTACTGCGATGAGTGGCTACTGGGAACACAACACGGGGACACAGATGTTCAAAGATTGGAATAGATTTGATCAAGTGTGGCAGTTCTGTAAGGCGGGTTGTTTCTGATGGTTAAAAGTAAACTTCTCATGTACCAAGAGCTACTCTTCCACTGGGCCTCTTTGGCCTGGGGCTACACACTTCACATCTTAATATGCACAAATAGAACAGGGGGAGTTCTAGGTCTGTGCCTTCTCCTGGTGAAAAATTAACACTGTGGAAACTTCCTTCGGCAGGTCTTGAGCCTGCATACACTGAGCACTGGGAAATGAAGGCTTTGCTTTTTTTTTGTGACAAAATTCAATGTTTCACACCGATTTATATGTATCCCTGCAAAGGTGGTTTGGCTATTCCTATACTTTCTTACTGCTTAAGAATTCTGTGGGAGTTGATTTTTTGCTAATGTGTGGCAGGTTTCTGTCTTCTTTTAGATCTGTTTTAAATGCTTGCTTTCATTTATTTTACAAGGATTCTGTTTGGCCTTTGGATACAAGAACATCAATACATACTGTAATGAATTAACCCTTAAAAAAGAAAACGTACCACTAAGAGAACGTAATCCTCACTTCAGAATGTATTTTGTTTTTTTAAGGGAGTTCCTGGCTTACAGAAACACAACACTGAAATATCTTTTATGATCATTTCAACGCTTTTATTATCATTTGAATATTTTCACAAGATTTCTTACATCAGAATATATTCACCCCACTTCTCTAGTTAAAAAGTCTTTCAGCTATCTCTGCAGTTGAACCAGAGAATCAGATTTTGCACTATCAGTAAAGAAAAGTTTTTTGTTTGTTTGTTTTTTAGTTTTATTAGCTTTATTGGTCAAAGCATCCATCATAATGAGCCTTCCTTAGATTTACCTTCTCTGTCTATACACAGACTTCCAGGCCCACAGCTTTCCCTCTTGGCAGCCTTGCAGAGACACATACACATCACATACAGGGTCCATGTACCTTACCTGCAGTTACAAAGGAAAAACACACCATGAGCAGAAGCTGAACTTGCCCATGGTCTGTTCACTATTCTTGTTCAATAGGCCGAAGTATGCAATAAATATGTATCAACACTATAGAGCCTCAAAAAGTGGGACTCCTTTGCTTTCCTCATCCCAATTTACTGTGCGCACCTTCCTAACGCATGCTTTTCATTGCAGCCTATTAATATTTTTATGTGAAGATGTGAAAAATCATATGTGTTATATATAAATCTTATTAGGACTATTTGTGCTCCTAAAAACACATACCATGTTAAGAAAACATGGTTTCTAGCATTATAATACTAGAACTGTAAACAAACAAAAACAAAATACATAAAATATACATACATATAAACATTATCAAATATTGTTTGCATGTTAAATGTTTGAAATTAACGTCCTTTTTGTGCTTTTAAAAATGTGGAAGATTTTTTTAGGAGGTCATAAAAATATTATGTATCATTTACAGAATATTAGATCAGTAAAAAATAGAAATTATAAATGCATGAATCCTTTTCATAACATCCCCAATAAAAATTAAATACAAAAATAAATTAAATAAAAGGAATATGTCTATAGAAAATGCAGAATCCAAATAATGAATTAATAATCATTTTCAATGAAAAAAAAAATCCTTTGAAAAGCAATAGGCCCTACAAACCATTTAGGAGCAAGCCACTCAGAGCCCCTGGGAATTAACCAGTCGGGCTGAGCGTATGGCAGGGTGCTGTGCTACGTGATTTTGGCACAGATGACGTCTCTATGAACAAAGTAACTCGCTATGTTTAATCCAGCCGATGACAACGGGGGACGTGCTGCTCTTTAGTCTGTCAAGTGCCCAAACAAGGAACATATTCCTGTGGCATTTGCTTTAGAGTCACTGCTAGCAAGCTCTTCAGTCAGAAGTGCACATGCATAAGAACCAAATTTCCACAACTGGTATATGCACGATCTGAAAATCCTACGGTTAATTTGTACCAGACTCCCAGTGCGCCTCATAGCCTCCCCTCGCAAATCAGCTTCGTAATGTGCAAGTTTTTATTACTCTCAAGAGTCTTCCCAAGTGGGGAGTGATGTTTGATTCAAAGTGGGGTGCTGAACATGTGCCAAGGAATGCAGCAAAAGAACTACTTTATCATTTCAGCACTTCAGCCTTCTATTATGATTGCATTGGCACCTTTCCTAATGTAAAAGTGATTTTAATTTGCAACAGTGCTATACAGAAGGTGTGCTGCTATGAACCTTGAATTTTAATGTAAAACATTCTGGATAATTTTCAACCCGGTATATGGAAATTAGTGAAGTTCATGCACTTGGCTGCCTCTAAATCTGAAAATGCCACAGATCTGCGTAAAGAGCTGAGTAATTCAGAAAATGAATGACCATCCCGTGGACATAACAATGTACTAGTGAGTTAAGGACTGGGTATAAGAGACATGCTTGAATTTGCAGTAAAGCCACCTATCACCCAGTGCACAGGAGAAACAACACAGCACAAACACACATGTAACATGCTGGAGTCCCTTCTGGTACTTTATTCCCTGCATTTCAGTATGCCAGACACTGGAATATCAAGTCATGCAGCCAATGGCTTAACTCTCACTTGGGGGAAATGAGTGTTGTCTTCGCTCTGGCTTCTTTTCTTAGGGAGACTAGCAGGGCCTGGAGTGCTGGGGGAAAATTAGCATTTCAAAAGCTCTAATGCAATTATATGGTTGTAGTCACTCTCATTTTACAATCCCCTTCCTTCCGCTCCTCTCCCTCTGCCCCCACCACATTCTTCCTCACGGACCAGATCCACCAGACTCCCTCCCTCCTCTCTTGCGACTCGAGATGTGTAATATCCCTACGAGGCGGAAAAATACCATAATGCTTAAAATGCAGACAAGGCTAATCCCTCCATATTCTACCACCCTATTACAACTATAGAGTCAGTAAGCGTTATTAACATAGCAGCTGATATAATAACAGATACTTTGCAAAACATTGTAAAGTTATGTCAGACTACATCAGGCTTCTGTAATCAAACAGCCACATTGCATCCCAAATCAGATCAACAGCTTTCCCATCGCTTCAGCCTCAATTCGCCCTGTCAAGGTTGCTGCTCTGGAGGCAGTCGGGCCAGCCTACACCAGAAAAATACTCCTGCCATGTGCATTCCTTTCAGGCTGCCACACCTGCAGCGAGGCCAAGCAGACAGTTTATCTCCACAGTTTCCCTTGGGCTGCAGCATTTTAGCAATCCATCTTGACAGAAGGCTAAGTGGTGGTATTACGGATAGCCTGGTCTCCAGTCACATCTCCAGAGAGCTCGTGATTATTCCCCAGAGAGCACTAGCTGCATACCAGAGGTATGGCCTGGCCTTTCTCTAATTCTTCTCATCCCAAACCAAACTGATTCCTGAAAGATGATTCAACTAGTGTCACCAATACCAGGTACAACAGGTAAGTAGCCTGGTGGACTTTTCAGATCCTGACCAATGGATCAGTCTTCACACTGCATAGGTATATCTGAAAATCCTTCAGCAGCAAAGGAAATACGGTGTTTCTTTCTTCCACATGGAAGAACCAGCATTTCAGCAGGAAAAGGATGGTACTGAAATGTGTGTATACGGGTGCATTCAGAAGAAAGGAAATGATAGGTTATCAGCTTGGATATGCTACGCTTCATCTGATCATTGCTGAATGTGAGCAATGAAAACAGAGTTAATGTTCCATAGTGAAAGCAGAAGTGACAGTAATGCCCAGGAATGGACTTTTACACAAAGAACTCTCTGGAAAAGCTCAAATGTCAAGTGTAACAGAAGTTTACATTACTTCAGGTTTTTTGACTTCTTGCCCTATCTTTCTTCTTTTTCTATCCATCCATGTATACACAGTAATACAATTATAATCCAGTTTTAGCATAACACTTTACTTTGAGTGATAATCTGTACAGCGAATCAGTAGGATCCCTAATGGCTGTGAAAACTCCTTGCAGTTGAAGAAAATAATTGTAATTACATCAAGACATGTGCCTTGGGGATGTATAGATCATAGCACAGTCAAAATTCAATTGAACTTGACATTTATTAATGCTACTTGTCTGAACTAGAAGGGGGCTAAGATCCAAAATAATTTTTTTAGCTTTGCCTACTCCCTATTGGAAGGAAATGGGTATTAAAGCTTCCCTGGATTCCTGTAGCAAAGTTTTCCTCAGTTACCCCAAGCATTTTACAGACACCCTCCCACCTGACCCAAAACAGTGTGTTCCTCTACCAGATGCTTCAAGACATTTTTGAAATAAGGAAATTATAAAGATTATGGTGGATCATAACACAGGAACTATATTTGGAAACAAACATTTTCAGCATAAAGCTAAAAAAAAAAATCCAATGAGCTGAGATATAACTATGTACCACACAGAATTGTGCAACTTTGGTTAGCTCAGTGGTCTTGCAGACCAAAAATACAGCACAATTTAATTCTGTGCTTATAAATGTCTATGACCTATAAGAAATCACGGGTCTGATTTTCAGAACTCCTGAGCCAAGCTCTTCCATTTACTTTACCTGGAAATGTGTATGCTCTGTCAGCTCTCCTAGAAATCAACCCCTGGTAGCTTTACATAGCTTTAATGGTCAGATTCTCAGACTTCAGAGGAGCTACACTGATTTATATCAGCTGAGGCTATGTCTGTTATGCTGCTTTTCTAACTACTACATCTCTCTGCTTACTGAAACTAGGAGAGGAAAAAAATTAAGTAGATAAATCAGATACATAAAAATAGATGATAATAATAATACAGATATGTTATTCCCAAACCCTGATTTTATCAGTATGGTCAAAATAAAATAAAATAAAATGTATTACTATAAAATATTTTGTTCCAGGAAAGATGACTTCTTTAGAAAATTAAAAATGTAAATATAGTAATCATTACTCAGTTTATAGATAGGAACTAACATAAAATGGCTGCCTACTGACCAATTTCAGGACCAATTATGTTCCCTATTAACTATTAGCTCATCTGTTTATACTGGAATATAACATACAAACTCACTTTCCCTGAAAACTGACTATATTTAGCACTGAAAAATAATATCAAAAATGAATATTACACTGGAAAATTTTCACAATTTTTAATAAATAAATTCTATGAGGAATAAATCTCTAAATTTTTTCACCCATCCTTCTCACAGCATCCTTCTCACAGTCTGCCTGTGATACACGGCTTTAGTGGGATCCTTATAATTTCCTTATTTTGAAAATGTCTTGAAGACATGAACTTCCTCTCTGGCAGAGGAACTAGGAGTGACTTCAGTTTGGTGTGCACACTTATCTAAATGTCAGGCAAGCAGCTGAACCCGTCCTGCACGTAAGAACAGCCCTGAAGAGATGAGGGGCTGTCCCTGCCCCCAGAGGTAAGGAATGGATTGGATCTGGGAGCACCTCTTCTTTCTAAGAAGGGAAGAGAAGAAGCTCCAATACTGCCAAAAGCTTCTGCATTGACTCGGGGATGATTAACTTACCACTCCTACTATCCCTACACCAACCTCAGATGCTGGAAGAGATTCTTTGGTGAACATCTTGAATAGCTCTAGACAACCTTACTTGCTATATCATGAACATTTGTGAGGAGAGGGGAGATACTATTCACACTGACACTCTGAGGGTATTAGGTTATAGGCAGAGGAGTTAGCTCAGGAGTTTCTCTCTTCCTAACCTCCGATCTCTCGGTCAAGGACTTCTTGCCGCTCAGTGCTACAAACCAGAAGGATGGTTCCTATCGCTGCGACAGGAACTGCCGGAAAGCTCAAAGCCTGTGTGTGCTGCTCTTGGTCACAGCACTGCTCCTGCCCCTCAGGCACCAAGCGCTTGTGCCCTGCCCTGGGTCTCCTTTAGTGGTTGCACACCCATTGCCTCGCTGAGACCAGCTCTGCGTGACTGGCACACAGAAGCTGCAGGTGCTAATGGTGCATCCAACTCCTCTGCGCACAGGATGCTCTCAGGTTGGGTAGCTATGCCCCACTGAATGAGAAAGAGGGGATCTGAAGTTTTATGTTTTCCTTCACTTTATATTCTTTATCAGCAGAGTAAATACCACTTGGAAAAGTCCCTACAGCTCCTTCCCTTAGCTGTAAAGGGAGATACTAAAGAATTAGAAGAATTCCATAGTAGATTAACCATCTTTCTGAATTCACCAACTTACCTTTACTAGATCTATTTCTCTCCCTCATCCACTCATCCAGAAAGAGTGAACAAGAGCCCTCAGTTTTCTGAGAAGTACCTGACTCAACTTATTCCTACAAACACAACACACACACACACACATACACACAAACCGTCTGTATTTCCCTGCTCCTGCAGAAATGGCTGTTGGTTGTTATAGGTCTCCATTTCCAGGGATGACTCTTATCCAGCAGCTTCTAAAATTATCTTCAATCAGAACCATGTTACTTTCTCATTATGCAGAACCTATACCTGCTATCATCCACCACCAATATCCCTACATCATTTATTTGTTTAACATCTAGCTCCTAGCCATATCCAATCTCTTCCCATTTTCCCACTTATTCTGATTTCACTTCCCTATGGAGAATGTTTATATTCAGAAGTGTTTAAATTGGCTGAAACAACTCAGCTAATTTCTTTTAGGTACCATCTATATAATTTACCTCACATAGCACATGAAATGAAATGACTGTGTATTTCATCTACATAAAGAAAAACAAAACAAAAAATACACAAACATAAAGGTAAATTTTGAAAAGTTCAGTTACCCAAATGTACTGTAAGTAGAAAAAAAGGGTTTTATCTTCATAGACCATGAAATCATAATATTTGCTAAAGGGTTTAACAATTGTGTTTCCAGGTTAAGGGCTTTAGAAAATTCATCTCAGAAATGACTTAACCCTTCTGGGGTCTGCAAAGCTAGCAATTTTAACAACTTGAGTCTACAGGCTTGAGAATAGATATCTATTCTAAGCTCGGATAAACATATAGGCATGTGAGCCTTACCAGTTGGTCTTTGGTGCTGTTTCAGTTGATGACTCATTTATTCTGTAGGTAGAAATAAGTATAGCTAATGAGATCACAGAAACCTTCTGACAGCTCTGATGTGAATACAATCCCTATATTAGGAACAGTGTGTGGAGGAGTAAAGAGGGGGATGTTCTCACTTGTTATTTGAAATGAGTTTGGTGGATCTCAGCACAGTTCATAGCAGACTGATGTTCAGAAAAAAAAAAAATCCCCATCAGCAATCAAATTAAAAGTGGCACTGTTCTTGGCAATGCTAGCAAAACTTAATGATTAAATGGGCACAGTAAGACCAGAACAGTCTGCAATGCATTTGTTAAAAGAAAAGTGTCTTGGGAATTTTGATGTCAAACCCCACTGTGCAATGAACCTGTGGTCCAGACAACACTGTTTATCACAAATTATTTTATTTTTTAAAACATATAGCAAGCTTAAATCTGTGCTGCTCTAGTGACTTCAAGAGAGTGATTGCAAATCTTCATAAGCTGAAAAATTACAACTTGTTGTCAAAAAATTCTCAAAACACTACTTAAAAGACATTTGTAGTTTACTACTACTAAAACTTTGGCTATGTCAAATGCTCAGAGTCTTCCCCTTTTCCCAGGCAACAGGAAGGACTTCACTCAACCAAGACTGGAAGTAACTAATGAATTTTGCTTGGATCATCTGCAGTAGGATTCAATGGAACTATCTACAAGTCCAACAGCTGCCCTAATCTACATAGTTAAGCAGAATCTATGCTTCTTTCACAAGAATAAATACTTCTTTAAAGGGTTATTCAACCCATCCAAGCCAAATTCTCCTTCCTGTCCACTGAGAGTCAAGCCAGCAGCGCTAACATGGCATCAGTGCTGCTGACAGACATACGTCTCCATGAAAAGAGCAGCACAGCTGGTGTCACAGAGCTGCTCAGGAGCCCACTTGCAGTCCTAGGCCTGACCTCATTACCTATCAGAGAAATGAAAGCCCCTAAGCAGCCGTTACCACCCACAACCTACAGACTACTTCCCCTCCTCCCAGGTTTCTCAGGTAGGCAGTATATGCCTTGCTGCTGTCAGCCATACAAAGATTTTGCTATGGAGACCATAGGACCAGTAAACTTGTGACCCCTGATACAGATCAAGGGATTTTTTTCAAAACATCTCTTTGAGTTATCACTAACTTCAATGGCAAAATAACAGGCCAGCAATACTGCTGCATTTGATGGTAGATCCGCCTTTGCTCTGAAGGCTAAAGATAGAAGGAAAAAAAAAAATGTATTCTGAAGTTTTATCCTCCACAAAATTAAAAAAACACAACCTCGTTACAAAAAGACCAACTATACAAGTGTATTTTTGTAGGTCAAGATACATTAAACCAAGAAGCTTTGGAGAAACAAGAAATAGACCTTTTCTTCTGTGCAGAACATGGAGTTTTAAGCATCAATATTTTTTTTGTATCTGCACACAGCCACAATAAATCAAAAATATTTTCCTCCAGCAGCATATGGCTAGGAGGAAGAAACTTTTTAAACTTTCTCTGGACAGAAACGGGAATAGCACACCTTGGACAAATAATACACTTGGACAGACTTTGATAATTTGATACCACATTGATAAAATGATACCTAAAGCTATTACTACAGTCTGTACCATGACAAACCTTGCACAACTTTGTTCTTTTCCTTTTATGCTTTGGATTTTCCTTTACAGCGTAATAATCCCCCACTGTTCTAATAAGAAGGATCCTTCCTTGTCAATAAATTGCATAAAAATTCAGTGAATCTTGACTAAGGTTGTTTTGGACAGGAATATGACTTGCATTTTGAAACAAGGATAAAAAATGTTGTAGGAAAGTGTAATGGACTTACAAGGATATAGCAGCATTTAGGATAGCTAGGATGTTTATTAAGCTGAAATCTATGGCTTCAGTAAAACCAGTCCTTAATTTACATCTCACAATGTTTGCATTTCTAATGCATAAGAACATGCAAGTTCAAAAGCTGACAGATACCTTTTCTTTCTTCCTCGTGATCACACCTGCCTGTTACTCTGAAAGGGAATCTTAACATTAATTTACTGTTGTACGCACACAGAGCCCCCAAGTAACAACACTCAATTTCCGAGTGGTTCTTCCTTCCTTGCCTCAGAGGATGCTAGATAATTGAAGGCTTTCTAATTCAATGAGAGGGCAATTCCTCAAAGCACTAAAATGCTAATAAAAAATAATACTGATGTGGTTCTACCCAGAGAATTGCAGGAAGATGCTTGCTTGTCTAATTTGCCCGAGTAATTCCAGAAGTGAAGCTCTACTGCAAGGAAATATGCTGCTAATTCAATAAACTCCCTTTCAAGAAGAAACTGAAATCCTTCTGGTAAAATCTTACTCCACATTTTTCCTATTCCTCTCAGTTTTGCTTAAGCTGATTGTGTTTCAACAAGTCTCAAAACCCTCCAAAAATTCAGTGACACTGGATATGAGTATTGGTAGGATCCCCTCCCTGTCCTGCCCCAGTCGCACACATTTCATGGATTAACGTGGCTAAGCAACAGAGAACAAACTGCATCAGAAGAATCCTTGCAATCAGCAGGCCACCCTGGCTGGGCACAATCTCAAAGTAAAATCTTCTGAAAGGTAACTTCAGGAATCACTCTTCCTTTTCTCACAAAACTACAGATTTGTGATTCTGGTGGGGGTTTTTTCACTCATTTCAACACAATTTTTGTGCTATATTGCATCCTCCCTCAGGTCTCTTAGCTCTACTGTAAGTATCTCAGTGCAGCGCTCATGCTGCTGTGCAAAGTATCTGTCACACTATTAATGTTCTGCAAAAACTGCAAATAGAGTCTTCTCATAACAATCAGTTATATAGAATAAAACTTTTTTTTGTTTGTTCTTGATATATACATATAAAATAAAATGTTTCTGTCTTTGATTCCTCTTGATTTTGTTCTTGATAACCCCAGCTCAGAAACTGCACTGCTTGTATACAGCTGCACAGAGCTTATGCTGGCTCTTTCTGGGCAAGGTTGTGGATGGGCCTAGGGCATCTGAGTGACACAAGTCTCACTTCACTTAAAATAAATGCCCCTTCTGCTTCATAAATGATGTAAAGTTTTGTATAAAAGCCAGGACACACAGATGCCCCAGTCATAATAGCAGTTTTACCGGAAGACAAGAAAATAAAAACTCACTGATTCTTTGATCTCTGCAGTGAAACTGCCAACAAACATGCCACTTAGTGTTATATGCCATGTAGCGTCAAATCATATTTTCAAAAACATCAGTGTTATCTCTCAGCCTAACAAGTGTTCTCCTCCTCCTTACCAGCTGAAAGTATGTTTTAACATTTAAAATTTAGTAAGTTCCAGATACAGAGACATTCCATGTCTCCTAGTTTAACATATATAACATTTTTCAGTGTAAGACAATAAGCAAAAAAAAAAAAGTACCCCAACAAACACAAGTAAACAATAACATCGATAAAATGTAAACAAGCCAGAGGAACTTATTTAGAGTCAAATAAATAGACACTACCAAAGGAGGAAAGTTTTCTCTAATGGAAAATGGGAAGGTTACAGCCAGCAGCCTCTACCTGACCCAGGCAAGTGTGCACATGAAGAGTTGGACTCACTCCATAAATTCTCTCCAGAAATCACATATATCCGCTGTGAAGAGCAGATGACACAGAAAACAAGAAGCTGGATGCTCATCATAAAATGTGAGTGCACACAGTGTTGCATTTAATAAAAACAAAAATAAAATGACTTTATCCTTCTCCTCCCCTTGCTGTGTTATTTTTTAGGTACATAAAGTATATAGTTTGCTAGGTCTGCAGCCTAGTACAATTGCTGGAATAATCTCATGAGTGATCTTCCAAGTAGAACTGGCAGCAATCCAGAAAAAAATAACGTTTGCAATGATTTTAACTTCCTCATTTATTTTTACAAACCTGTATACAAAGCTAGACTTCCTATGACTCAGATCCATAAGGCTACAAACATTTGAGAATTTCTTATTAATGCAGTTCCTAAAGAACATATACTCATCTAATGCCACCAATGATTGCTGAGATGGAACCCTAACCACACTGAACTAAAAGCAATACTCTTTTGCCTAGCAAAAGGAGGAAGGAGATTAACAGGAATACTAAACTCTAATACGAGGCTGTATTTTGATAGTAGAATGAGAAAAAAATCTCAGGATTTCACAGGTAATTTGGTGACAGGGGAATAAACATGAAAAGATTAATGGATTAAAAATTTAGAGTAGAAAATAGATTAGTGGATAATAGAAACATTCCTATAAATTTAGAGAACAGTAAATTTACAGAAAAAAAAGGAAGAAATACCTAATTTTACCTCAGTAATTTATTTAATATTATTGTTACTCAATTTATTGTTGTTATTCAATTACCTGCCCCCTAAAGTTCTGAATCAAAGTTTCACATTCACTGATTTACATAATGGAGGATTAAAAGTACAATTTTATAACAAATGGTAAAAGATATTTCCCTGTTCCTGCTCTTTCTTAAATGCCATCCATCTGACCCTGGTAAATAAAGGTTGACAAGAGTAAATCTTCACTCAGAATCTGTAAAGTTATAGCATAAATTTGTTCCAAGTGTCCATACATGGAACAGCTCATCCTGGATGTTGTCTCTAAGCAAGTGCAGGATAAGAAGGGGATCAGGGGCAGGGGAAATTATGCTTAACCAGTCTGCTAGCCCTCTGTGATGGAAGGTATAGACTAGGACTGCACTGTGTTAGCTTTTTACAAATATACCTGAACTGGATTGCAAATACTGAGGAACAAGTACGTGGCAGTACAAGTCAAATAATGCAATGCATGAGAGGTTACTGATCAAGAGAAGTTGAGTTCTCAGACCCAGCAGTTTGCACTTA
Source organism: Crypturellus tataupa (assembly GCA_034781795.1). Taxonomy (NCBI): domain Eukaryota; kingdom Metazoa; phylum Chordata; class Aves; order Tinamiformes; family Tinamidae; genus Crypturellus; species Crypturellus tataupa. Next base: position 8,780,935 of record JAWLRI010000563.1, on the reverse strand, counting down.
GCAAAAAAAAGTATTATAGGCACCATGGAAAGAAAAGCTGTAAGGATAGATTTTCAAGAAGTCGGGTCTGAAAACTTCTGTAAGGAACTTACTGCAAAAATACTGCAAAAATACAGACCAATCGGGGAGAGCAAAGCTCACAATAAGCATCTTCACAGTAACATCTTAAAAGGTAGTGAAAAGGTAGAGCATCTTAAAAGATAGTGAATTATTATTTTGGTAGAGCAGATGATAAAGGCGTACAAAAAAATAACAAGCTAATGTTTAACAGAGAGAAAAATATAGTAACAATTAGAGAAATAAGACTTGAAAAGACAATCTGGAAAAAAAGTATGTTCAAAAGGCCAGCATAGAAAATCAAATAATTTGCCAGCATTAATCTCACATGCCCCCCTTTTTTAAAAAAAAGAAAAAAAGTGTTTTTTTTTTCTCCTTTTTTTTGAAATAATCAAAACAAGCAAACACTATTGTGAGCCTGGGGACAAGAGTGGTAGCTGAATAAATGATTGGAAAGGCCACAGGTAGAGACTTTAACAGCTGTCATTTGGCCACAACATGAAGAGAATGATACGTGAGTGTACCAAGATGTATTTTCAACCAAAAATAATTCTGCTCTAAAGGAAGGGGGTATTCACAGAATATTATTACCTTCACAGAAGATTACTAGAAAGGTAATTGTAAAGAAACTGATTAGTTTTAGTTGATAATTCAAATATCTGAAAAAATATTTTATAACAACTTTATTTTACTGTAACTTTACTGTATTTTACTGTAACTGTAAATTTTGTAATACTAGTGGAACGTTTTACTTACCCACAAACACAAACTTTTGGATATTTCTATATACATATGTGGCTACAAATCAATTAATACATAAATTTCCAAGATCAATAATGATAGAAAAATAAGTAATGAAAATGAATACAAAACATTAGATTGGTGAAACTGGGCTCTGAAAAACTGTTTATCCATGCACAGAATACCTAATGGTTGTGCTAACTTCTGCTATGCTTTCTTCTGCCTACATGTCTTAACACTTAACTGGTTGCATAAACACCATGGCTTTATTTCCATTTCTACCTTCTGAAGATACTCCTAAAAGCTAAGAGCATGCCAGTCACACTTCGAGATAACTTGTGAATAAAGATGAGTTTTATCATATGAGCATCCATCAGTCAGAACATGGAGCGAACACCACTACCCTTTTTAAAGAGATGGAGGTAATTTTCCTAATTCTCTGTATGAAAGAGAAAGAATAATCTAGAAGGAAAAGGTATGTTTCTAATTACTATATAGTTCAAGCAATAATTTCTTAAGACAGAATGTTCTTAAACACATGATCATATAAAATATATTCCTCCAGAAATATAATTTATTACAGCTCTATCCATGTAGGAAAATAAAGGGACTTAATTCCTGATATTCTGAGTCCTTTAGCTTCTGGTGAATTTGAGTTTTCTGGAATTAGGTAAGTTGCTCAAAATCATAGCCTCCCTAAATTAAAAAAAAAAAAAAAAAAACAACCCTGCAAGTACAAACCACTGGCTCACACTAAGGAAAATTTTTTTTTCTACTTTGCACTTAATATCTTATATTCTCTGGGCCAAGAGAGAATCCTTTTTTACAGATAAGGAAATGGATGAGCCTACTGAGGTTTTACTGACCCAATAGACTCTTAAAAAATCCCAGGTGATTTCTTGGCAGTTGCTATCACTTGTGACCTTTACTTTCTAGGAAGGATTATTATTCCCTCCCTGCACTGTTCATTTCCCTACAGGATATCACCAACCATATGTCAGCCTGGCTTGGGGGTTCTTGTATACAGCTTGAACAATTCTTCACGGACTTCTAGTGTTCACTGAGAATTATGTACCATCTTTTTCTGTAGTGACTCCTAGCTCTTTTCTATTAAATTCAGACCTCTATGATAGATTTTGCTGTGCATTTATGTATATAAAATACAGAGACTCGCTGATGTCAGTTAAGTTAGGAGTGCTAACTTTTCATTAAACCATACGTAGTAGGCATGGTTCACAACTATGTGAACCAAGACAGCTAAAAATAATATCCTTAAAAAATCTTTCTAGACTTGCAAATAATCATTCTATTCCATTTTGTGAGATATTACTATGATAACACACTTGCCATGAACCTTTGATCCTCTTTCCTCACCTACATTTTCATCATAATCATCTCTACTTTTGTAGTCTCCTAAGCCACAGTGGAGATTCATATTGTTAATTTTATGTTAGCAATTTTAAGCCCCTGTCCAAGATATGGGAAATATTCATTCCTGAATCTGAAAGTTATGATATTCTATAATATAGCAGAAGTAGAAACATGAAACTTTTTATTGAAAAGAGAAAATTTTAAAAATAATAATAATAACAATTTCAGGTGATTTCTATAGTACATAAATTACCCAAAGTAACCCATAGGCATATAGATAAGAGAAACTGCATTCATGAAATTATTTTGTAAGTAATATTACACTTCAAGATGGGGCGGGGTATCACATCTACACTCATCATATGGCTAACTTTTTTTCCCAATGTGTGATGAGAAAGTTGTAAATGAAAGAATGAGATTATTGAGAGCTGTAAAAGTTCTTAGGTTATATCAGTACATTCAGTAACTGGCTTTAGCAGTTTTGATCATTTTCTCAAGTAACGTTATTTTTTTCCCGGCATATGCAAACTTGAAAATGTTGTTCCATAATAACAGTGTCAATTCAATCTATATCCGTCCACACAGAGTTGAAACTCTAGGAAATTTTCAGTACTTTCGATCAGTAACACGATGATGTAGCTTTATGTGGAAACTGTACTTGTGGTGGCAGAGGAAATGGAGAAGACAAACAGCCATGTGAGTCACCCAGTTGTTTGCTCGGACAGCAAGATGACTATGTGCACACTTTGAATCAGAAATAAAGCATCCTTCAACTTCCCATACTTCAGTTAACACATAATGCTGACAGATTAAATATTTCAAAATCACTGTGGGAAATGAGACTAATAGTTTTCATTAATTTCAACTGCAGTTGCGTGCTCAAATTTTCATTGCACACGCAAATTTTTGTCTGTAAAAACTTCCTCTTCCAGCACTTTAAAAACAGAGTCAGAGCTATGAAGAGAATAGGAGGGATGAAAAGTAATGATGCTCATATGATATCTGTCACTCTAGGTTTTTTCTACTTCTGAAAGAATTATTTTAATAAGTATTTATGTGATACATTCTGATTTTTTTATATATTGAGAGGCATTTCTGTTATCTTCTGGATACAGGTCTCATAGACATACAATAATCATTAATTACAGATTAACTGTATAAAATAAATACTCCGTTTTCAGTTTTCATTTCAATTCAAAGACAGGAACGTGGATTCAGTAGCAAATCACATCTCTGAGTTGGAAGAGGATCCATAGGGAAAAGTTTAACCATAAATTCATGATGTCAGATGGACCAGGGTAAAATATTACATTTCTATTTGTTTGACTCAAACACCTCCAAATATTACTAAGACAGTGCAAATCCAAGGGACGACAAACCTACAAACATTTCAGTGAAATGTGCAGGTAAAAGCAATGACTACCCCTCAACCAGAAAGCAGCACAATGTTTCTGTGGCTGGAAGAGAAAGACGTCACCACTGACTACTCCTTGCTCAAATGCTTGTTGGCGGCAGCTCATTCCCTTGAGGACTAAGCTGAACACTTCCAGTCACTAATTCTAACTTCGTCCTTCTGGAGTAACAGCTGTTCCTGCACAGCGTCACATAAGGTCATATAGAAACTACCTGACCAAAAGGGGATGGCACTTTCAAAGATTTTTTCCCCTCCAACATTAGTCTCATGATGTTAATTCTATTTTCTAAGCCTGAGTAAGTACTAGCTAATATTTAAGTTAACTAATGCCAGCATTCTCATATTGAAGCATTTCTCATCTTAGAAGCTCTTGATAAAACAGTCCCTTAAATTTCATTAGCTGGCTTGAAGGCTATGAAATTGAATATTAATTTGATTAAACTGATTACCAATTCTTGGGCTAATTAAAGCGTATCTACAATATTTTTCATTAATATATTGCAGTGGATGTGGGGGAGCACACTTCCTGGCTTAAAAATCATTGAGAACTGAGTATTTGCTTTTAACTGATACTTTGCTCTTGAAGCCTACAGAAGCTGCAAGCTTCTGTACCACACTGCATTTCTCCTCATAAGGCTGCTTGGGAAAAACTCTATGGAAAGTGTGCTGATGCAGATGAAGTCCAAGAAGACCATTCACTACTCAAGCAGAGTGTGAAATTGCGAAAATACAAGGTGTATCACCTGTTGGGACTTGGTAACTAAGGCGGTTTGAAATATTAGCTCTCTCCTCTCTAGGGAAAGGTTAGTTCTCCAGACTTGGAGATCCAATGCAAAATTTGACCTCTAGGAAAAAAAATGCCTAGGGCATATCAATTTATCTTTTTAGGTGGGGGAACAGAAAGGGGTAGCTCAGCCTAAGGGCTTTGGAGACTTATTTGGAAAGATTCACTCCATCTAAAAAAGCTTTTAGATGGGCCAACTCTTTCATAAAGGAGCCTGATTTCACTATTTTCAGGAAAGTTTTGAGTTGCTTCCTTTTCAAAAGATATAAAAATTCTTAAGTTTTAAAACTTCTGTTCCCTCAAGTTAAACTGCCTAAGACGACAGCTATTTTTGTTATTTGTATAAATGAATATCATACTATTCCTAATGTATGATAATGCGGCTAAATGGTTTTTGTATTTTTATTTCTGTTACAATAAAACTTCTTTAAGGAATGTGATATTATTTAGAGATAAGCTGCCTATGGAGAAAAAAATAGTAGCACCCTAATAAGTGTTTTTATTGCACAGTATTTTGAATGCTATAATTTTGCCCAATGTATGTTTTCACATACAGCCTCTCTAACTTAACAAGTAGATAGCAAGGTTTTGTTATCCCCAGAAACCCATAAACCCTCTCCTTGTGCTGAAGAAAAAAATTAACTGTTCTAATACAACACTGCATCATCCATGATAAGTCTGGGAGTTTCTCCTATTTTTTTCACAAGATAATGGTATGGATAATGAGATGCTATAAACAGCTTATATGCCATTTGTGTTTCCTCAGTCTGAAAAAACATATAGTTCATGTAGAACTTTACAGAATGTTATTTCCTGCAGAACAATTCTCTTCCATGGTAAAGCACAGCTATCATAAAAATATATGTTTTAAAAAATATTCCTATGATTCTAAGACAGAAAAGGTCTGTCAATTGTATGTCATGGAGCAGTTCGAGCAGTTTTATATATTAGCAAAAAAATCTCCAATATTATCTGCAGGAAAGAGCATACAAAAATTCTCAAATCACATCTGAAGCACTAAGACATATCTAAATAAATAAGCAGAAATCTATCTAAAGTGTGGTCAACAGAGAAAGGATTCCCCAAGGAGAAGTGGTAGTGATTGCAAAAAAATACAAATGCTTTGGAGATATCTTTAAGTTGAAGAGCAGGCAGGAACAACTACAAAGCCAGCCATTACATCTTCTCATATGTTTTTAGATTTGGAAATTCATTTAGAATTTCTGTCATTCTTAAATTTGCATCTAGGCTAACATTAACCAATGTAAATGTATTTAACATCATCCCTGAAAGTCTCCAATTTTAGAGTACCAGTACACCAAAAAGTCTCCAAAACACAATGTTTACTATTGTCCATTACTTTTTAATATTTTATGACAGAATATATTAACATTCTATTTCAAGGCATACTCAAAAGACTATTCTCAGTAAGCAGACTTTCTATACATGTGAAAAGTGAAAACTCCCCCAAAAGCAAAATATTCATTGCTTTATGTTCTTGGTTTATATTGTTTATATTGTTTATCTTGGTTTATATTATTTTTCTTTGGTGAAGAAAGTGATAACTGAAAAACAAAGACTTCTAATAGTATCATTATTTCTATTTTTACTTGGATTTATCTGGAGAGGTTTTGTTGAGACCTGCATGGTTATGGAACTTGCAACACCCCACTTCCCACAAAGCAGCAAAATCACAAGTAGGAAAAAACTCAGAAAGAGAGACAGGACTCCCTCTAATGTGAAGAAAAAGTACTTATGGCTGATTTTTCTCTACCATAAAGTTTCCATTTAATTCTTTGTGTAAAACACTAATTCCAGTTCTAGTAGCAGTCAGAATTCACTTTCCACGATGCTGGTTGTATAAAGACGCAAAGTAGTATCCCCTGTAATGAAAGAGCCTCTGTACTCTAAATTCCTCCCATGATTCAGGATCCCCCTCCCTGTATAAACGCAGAACAAAAGATTGTGCTAACATCAATGTGCTCATGTTCTAACGAAAGGCTCCATGATTGCCAGTCCTTACTTCTGCATTCATTTTTTTTTTCATCTAAACAATTTGAATAATTCTTATACTAATGAAACAATACAATCAAGTTAAGAACAAAATGTAATCTACTGCATTGGCTGTATTTAGTGTTATTTGCTGTGATTCTGTAGTTTTGTACAATTTAAAGAATATTTTGACAAACAGTTACAGTGCCCTCTATGCTGCAGGGATGCCTGAGCTACTACTAGCCTGACATACGTATTTAGGATTATCGACATCCAAACAAGACGGTCATGTCATTTTAAATTCCTTGTATATTCCTAAATGGTTTCTCCCTCTAGCTAAGACCTTAACAGCAATCATCCTTGGTTTAATTTAATTGCTGTATGAAGTTGTCAAAATCAGAAAGAGGTAGAGATGATAAAACAGTTTTCCAGATTGAATGATCCAGAATATGCCTTAAGCACAAACACACACAACTGCAAAATTCACAGGTGGCTCCTAAGAAATCTATTCCTTGTGCAATTTACCCCTGTTTCCAGTGGAGTGTATGCCGTTACCATTGTGAAAGTTGACTTGAGATCTGCCACAAAAACTTATCACCAACCATGCTTTTTAAAGCTTTTTTTCCTTATACAATCCTATGTGATTGCATTAAAAATGCAGATGAAGCAGCCAAGAATAAGATTCGGGAACAAAATAGCAGACATTGGTAAATGCACAAAACTAACGAGTGGAATAAAAAGAAGTGATTTTCAGTTTACCTGTCTTCAACAATTCATGGTACGATTAATTTTCCTTTGTGCCAAAGTACTGTCCGCTTATTTTCTCAGATGGCATGCCATATATTGGGATATTTCCATATTAACAACCTCCACTGGACATTTCTTCTTTCTTGCAACCTGCATGCATTGCGGAGGAAACATAACACTTTATTGTGGGGTGTTTTTCATACTGCAAGAACACCATACTAAAACATACTTTATAATACCCATATTTAGAAAAATCAGGACTCAGTAATGAAATAGTGGCACATTTAATGCAAAAGTACTAAATGTTTCTTAAGCATAATGTCTAAGATACAATTTAAAAATAGAGGAAATATAACAGTTCCTTTGGTTTAGATCACAAGATCTATTTTGTCCTTATCTTCATATCAAAAATTAATATTAATTAATAATAGTAGTAGTAATAATAATAAATATGCAACTTGTTCTTGAGACACCACAGAGCAGTCTGTGGTACAGCCATTACCCCATTTGTCAGATGAAACATCTACCTACCACAGCCCCAGTTCACATCATGGCTCAAAGACACAGAAAAAACCCACAAAACTCAAAAAAACCTTTTCTAAACCATACGTACTCAAATGTTGGATTTATTTATTTTAATGAACTTATATTTGATATTATTGTGTTTATATTAATAGACACATATAAGAAGATGTTGTTAATGGTTAATTATATCAACTGGTTTGGACTCTGAGGACTCTGAGGACTGTGGTCCAGTTCCTAATTCAGCCACACATGTAACAGGGTCACAAAGGGTTAGAACAGGCATTACACACAGAAAAGCAGTGACATAAGCCTCTTTCAGTCTCCCTTTTCCCTTTGTAAAATGTCAATAGGAATTCATCATATCATTATCTACACCTGTAAATCTACTAATGATCACGTGTGACATTTTATATCCAGTCACTTGCCACATCTAGGCATGCTACAAAAAAAGTTTTTTTTTTATTACATATGTTCATGACTATCAGAAATTAGGATCTTACTTCAGTGGAGTGAAATACAAACTACAAGCAATACTAGAAAATGCTTTAAACTGTAACACAGCAGTGGCTAGTAACTTAAGCTCAAGACCCACCAAAAGGAATTTTTTGAGCCTAGCAGGAGTCATGCACCACTCATTTTGGAACAAGGAAGGCACTCTCCTGCCTTGAAAAGAAAGAGCATTTTTGTCTTTTCCTTTTCCAGTTTAATTATCAAAGAAGAAATATTTTTACTAAGAAAATACATACTGAGTTTCTAGCCTTTCCTTCTCTTGCTTCCTGATCCCTTTACGAATGCCTTCAGCCTCAAGATCAAACACTAAACCCAGCACGATTGAGGTGCACTATTAATTTTCAAAGCAGCACATTTTTTGATATACATAGAAAAAAAAAATGTAATTGAATGTTGAGCTCTCCAGAGCGAATTCCCTGCAGGCACCTTTCAAAGGCATCGATAGCAGGTTGAGCAAGTGCCGTTGGAGCGAGCGCTCCGTCTGTTTGCGTCTCCCGCTCCCACCGCCCCGACAGGGTCTGATTCCTGATCCTGCTTGCTGCAGTACAACAGCTCCTGGGGAAAAGCACACTCTTCATCTATCAGCTGCACATTATTTACTTATAAGAACACCTACCACATTCAACTGTGTTTCAGCTGCCTGTTGATGTGCCAAAAGTTTCAATTCGTTTCCTCGCCCTTTAGTTTCAGATTCTGATTGGGTTCTGCTCTCTGGCGGTTTGACAAGATGACATCTGTCACTGTCTTCTACTTTCTGCTTTATAAATGTTATGTCTCAAGAATCTGATAAACTTATCTTTCCACCATCTCTACAGCAAAGACTGCCTTACTGAATAAGGACAGACACTCTCATCTATCTCCATTTTGTACTTAAATGAAACATCATGTAATGCCTTATTTCCGAAGGCCCAGTCATCTGTCACAGAAATAAAAGAGCAGAATTATTTAGCATTACAATTTACGGAAAATTTTGAAAAAAAAAATGTATTCTTTGATGAGCCGTGATTTGGATTGAATTATTTGAGTTTTCCTTTCCTTCCTGTAGTGCTAAGTCTCTGTGCACACCTATGAAGCAGAATACATTCTGCCAACCCCTGTAGTTACCCAGAAATCCTAAGTAATAAATTTTCAGTCTCCTGTACAGTACAGTACAATATTTCTTTTAATGAAGGTTTTATTTACTGCATTAACAAAAATGTTAGGCTTCTAAATAGACTGGGTCAAAGCACCACATTGTAAGAGAGTTGGCTGTATTTTTATGGAAATTACTCCATTGTTCTTATTAAGGCAATAAATCAACTTGTTGGCATAGTCAGAGTTACAGAACTTGGCATAAAATATGCACATATTTCTCCTACTTATACATGGGGTGGAAAGATTAAAACTTGTTTCCCACATTGTAATATTAACAAGGACTTCTGGTACATTCACTAAAGTAAATTTGTTCAGCTCTCAACAAGAAGGTTTTTAACCTGTTTAAAAATAAGAATATTTCTTTCTGATTCTTAGGGGAACAGGAAAGCAAAGAGGAAGGAGGAATGTTAGAAACATCAACGCAACTGTCATGCACTTGCACAAGAAATGACTTGCATGCATGACGCGCTAGGTAGCTTTTATAGAGGTAGATGTACTTTCCAGTCATGTAGAACTGATTAAATTAATTAAAGACAAGTTGATAAACTATTTCTTTATCATGGCACAGGATATAGCTCAAACTTTAATCAAATTTTCAAATATGTTTTCTTATTCTGCAAATACTTTAAACTGCCTAGTGTTTTTTTGGTTGTTTTTGCTTGTTTGTTTAAGTAGTTCTCCATTCAAAACAGTAATTTTATTTACCTCTGACAGATTCTAGCTATGTATTTCTTCTGTATAGAACCCTAGCCATTCCTACAAACGTGACAAAATGCAAAATAACTGGAAGGATAATGGTAGCTGGCTGCTACGTGCCAACCTCTTCCAGTTCACTCTGTTTCTGGCAGCTGGTGGTGTCATTACTATCACTGCAGAACAAATGTCACACAAGAGCACGTGGCAAACAAGTCAGAACAGGTGCATTTTATACCTAATCCTACAATGGTGTAAAAGATTGCACTTGGTGCAAAATTGCTATATTTAATTATGGGACTATCCAGCCCTAGTCAGGGATGTATTTGCACATCTCATTCAAAATACAGTGGCAGCAGGAGAGCCTTCCCTGCATCCTTGCAGGGGAAGCCACAGACAGCTGATTCAGGCACAAAATCCCAGGCACAAAATTTTCTCATAGGAAATCTCTCGCACATCATATTCAAATCTGTTTCTTTTATGCTTCAATGTAACAAGGACAGCTTGAGGTGCTGGGGTTTCAAAACAGGGAAACAGGACAGCGCGTCAGCACAGCTTCTTACTGGTTGCAGACATTTTAAAGGATGTTTACCTATAAAGTTTGCATAAAATTGCAGTGTATACATTAATGCTGTTTTGATTCAAGTCTCCATGTGTACAGTCTATGTCCTTCTAACGCAGTATTACACCCATTTCACTCATTTTTAAGCCATTGATTTTAAGCCACTGACAGTCCTTTTTTACTGACTTAAACTAAATCAAAATATGACACTTACTCTGAAATACGAATGTCCACACTTAGGCTTACACTGAAATAACTTAGAATATGAGTTATTATTGGATTTTGGGACAGATTTATAACTGGACCTAAGTCATCTTCATTACTCCATGATAGATGCTACTCTCAGGAAAAGGCGATATAGATTAATCCCTTTACCACAGGGAGGGAAAACAACTTCTAGGCACAGGAGGAAAAAAAAAAAAAAAAGACATCATGATTACTTTTTATATACAGAGAAAGAAGAAACACTTTTCACAGTGATAAATTCAAATTCATTCATTCATCAAGACAGTACAATATTTAGTTGCAGTCAAAATGCATCAAAATAAAGGTGGCTAGAATAGAAGAATTTTATGTTTAAATGGCTTAAAAATAAGCTTCATATTTATTCATTAACTGTGGAACAATCCAAGCCACAGAATTTATTTGTATATGCTTAGAATTTATAAACACCTAAAAATCTTGCTCCATGGATAATGTATGTAAGATAATTATCCTATTATTATAAATATATGTATGTGGATAAACAATATTTAAATAAGTAACATCTTGCAATCAAATTATCCTGATGTTATGATAATTGCTATTATATTTTAACTATGTCTTGTAAACAGAATTTCAACCTGGCAGCAGGATGATATAAAAAGTATTATGTCATCCATCTCTTAGAGCACAATGTGCTCAGAATTAAAGTGTTGTAACACATTCCATAATCTCTGAGAAAGTCAGAAAGAACCATGCTACCATTACTGATGAGATATGACTGGAATGAAAACACACATTGACAGTCTTGGAACTTGAATTTTTGCAGAAATGTTTTTCCTTCTTATTGTCATTTGTAGGTTTATCAATTTAATTCTTTTCACTTCATTGTAAAATCAATGCATGAGTACTAAAAATCTATATATGAAGCAAACATCAGTCTAAAACTTATTTTTCTTATAAGCTTTTGACCCAAAAGGGATTTTACCTTACTGGATAGAGTCATTATATCTTATCTTCTCTCTAACCCCTCTTTCACAAGCAGTAAAGGACAGGGTTCTGCTTCTGCTCAGGATGTTTATATTTATTTCATAGGATGCAGTTTGGAGTGTCAGATCAAGGCACATCTTTCAAAGACCACCTCAAGTCACTCCACCTTTCAGAGACTCGTTTCAATTAGAAGACATCTCTCATAGTTATAGGTCTGCCAAGGTATGGCGGAGAGAGTACCAAAGGTAACACAAAGTACCACAGAGCATATTTGTTCAAAGATTCAACAATTTTTAACAGATTTTGTTCGTTTCTTTGTTTTCTCCCTGTAGGCTGCAGATCAGGTTAAAAAGAGGAAGAGAAGCTTGTTTCATGTTACTGGTTTAATTTTCCTTCTTCTCCTCTTCCAAGCTCAGAAGCTTCCTTAAGAGGTTCAAGACACAAATCTGAGCTCCTTTAATATATTCAAAAATAACCAAGAAAACTACTAGATTAGTTAGATTACTAGACAAGAACAAAGCAAAATTAACACACACACCCTGGCAACAACAAAGACTACAGCAGCTTCATGTAAGAAAGATGAAAGACTTTATCACTGCTATTTCCTAAAATTTCTATAGAGGTGAATTATTATTTCAACAGTTTGAAAAGTCTTAATTAGGATGTTTTCAGGACACAGATGAACCAAGAATTATACATAACTGTCTTTCAAAAAAAATGAACCTAAGAAAAAGCTCAGCACACAATGCATTGATTCCCGAAGCAGTCAGCAGAAAATGAGCATATATTGACCAATGAGTGGAATAATGGCTTTGTTGACAATCTCAGCAGAGAGGTTCAGTCTCTGCAACTTAGCGAGTAGAGAGACCGAAAAAAACCCACAGATAATTGAAGATCCCTATCCTCCCTATCCTTTTTTATCTGCCTTTTTTTACATGATATCTACTTTCAGTCACATACATGGCCAGATGGCCACAGAGCAAGGATGGTGCATCATTCAGAGCAGTTTGCTGGCTCTTCTAGCCATAGCTGACATGAAAACACTTCTCTCATCAGCAAAATGTTTCTACTTTGCCAAAAAGCTCTATAACTTATTGAAACAATTAATATTATTACACCCTTCCTCACTTGTAATAAAGTTAATTCAGCTGGCATCAGCAAATCCACAGTGGACTCATGGTCCCAATTTATCCTTGTTAATGCTGTAAGGCCCCATGAGCACTGTATAACTGCCAATAACTGAGCTGCAGGTGACTCTTCTAAATACATACACTGTCCAAGAAGAGAAACAAAAGGAGAATAAATCAGTCTGAGCTGGACGCAAAGCAGGAAAGGGAGAAGGTGTGATAAATGGCTCCAAGGAAGAGACAGAATAAAAGACAAAGGTGACTTTTTTTCTATTTAAGTACAACCCTTAAAACTAAATTCTCTGGGGGAACAGAAAGCAATTGCATTAAAATGTAGCAACTCTGGCACAAAATAAAAACAGCCTATTTCTTTGTCAGTCAATCACAGCATTCAACACTGTAATGAGATGTCACAAAACCTAGGGAAAAATCATGCTGTGCAGAGGTGTTCAAACTGGAGGAAATAGGGCAGACCTGTGAAGAGATAAAACTATTTAGCTATATATTACCTCTTTGAGTTCACTAATCACAAGTGTAGGTGGTAGGGATATTTCTTGGTAAAACAGCTGGTCTGTGAGAAATCCATAATCTGGGAATCCATAAAAAGATCATGGTCCTTTGCCACCAAAAAAGGAGATCATCCTACCCTCTTACTTTAATCTCTTTTTTATTCTCTATAGGATTCTAAGTAGCTTCACCCAGAAAACAAAAATTGGTTTTCTCTTGTTTATAAAGTGTACTATTTAATTGGCCTTAACTAAAGCATCTGAAAATGAGCAAAATAAATATACCATTTTAGAGTTTTTCCAAGGTCTTTCATTTATGGCCTAAAAAAAGTATTTCAGTTGCATAGTTCAATCTCATAAATTTCATGCAGAAAGAATAAGGTGAAAAATTTAAGGCTAAACTAGACAGTCAGTCAATAACAAACACAAGATACCCATAATATATCAGGTATTCCATTTTTAATGCCACTGTACAAGATCCCAGGTGGACTTTGTAGATAATCTGGTCAACCATGTGCAAAGAAGATTAATTTAAGATGTAAAAGATAGGAGAATCGACATCAAAAGAAGAGAAATCCAATCTTATAAGATGAATTGGAAAATGCTTACTCATTTACCCTAGCAAAATGAAGGTTAAGAAAAGATATGACTACAGTCTATAAATATATTGTCTGGATAAAAGCAGAAAGATATGGGAAAGCTGACACAGGATAGTGTCATTTAAAAAAAAAAAAAGTGTGCATCTAAGACATATTTAATCATAAAAATAAAAGACATCTCTAAACATGAAAATGGACAATTTCCCTAACAGCTCTCCACCTACAGAAGTAGACAGACAACCCTCCCTTCTAATCTGCATTTAACAAAGACCAGAAGTTTTTATTTTGTAAAAGAAAAAGTTAAATATATCTTAAGAAAAGAGAAGACAATGTCTCGGTCATACAGAAGGCAGAGGCTGAGTCAATAACATATATGAGATGAAAAGCAGGAACAAAAGAATAGTTTTACTTGATCTTAATCTCTGCTCATCTTATTTTCGGAAGATGGAACTAATCTTGATAGACCACCTCCAGATGCTTAATATCCATAAGATGTTTCCAGAAATATGCATTTTTCAGTGTGAGCATCAGCCAATAACATGCATTGCTTTACCAAACTCTTCTTCATGTTCCACTATAATGCTCATAAGACTAGCCTTTAAGTACAGCATTCACCCTGGAAGCCAAGAATCTTTTGAGCACTCTCCCCTTCATTTGGAATATTAGGCACATTAAAGTAGGAATGGTCTCAAAGCAGCCTGCAATAAATGTAAAAACGGAATCCTACAATTATTCCTGCTTGTGTGATTATTTACTTCAGTAGTTTCTACAGCTCGTCATTCTTCATCACCTCCACCTTTACTTAATGGAAGTTGTTATGGATGGATACAACGATGCACATTATTTATGCACAGAGTGGGTATTGCAATACTTACTCGAAGCATTTTCTTTTACTGATTACCTGACAAGCAGTGAAACTTGAACATAGCAACATATTCTTACTGGACTTTATCCACTGAGCCTTTGCTTCCTCTTTATTTTCTTGTAAATGGATTAAAATAGAGATGCAGCTGAACTAGATTACTAATTCCAACACACAGACACCAGGACACACCTATTAATGTTCTGCAGAACAACAGATTGGCTGAGGGGAACACAGAATAAGGTTAAACACACATTCTGATCTGCATTCAAGGTCTGGTGACCCCTGAATATCCAGAGCTTACAACAAACCCATCATGAATTGAATCCCCAATGTCATCACAAACAACATTTAATGAGTTAGCCATCTAAATACTTTCACTCAGATAAGATTATGGCAGCCATATGAGCAACTTCTTAGAGACAAGGTGTGGATAGAAAGAGGGAAAAGGAAAAATACTTCTTCCTTTCATTATAATAGAAATATCTTATGTTGTGTCTCAGGGCTTTGCTTTACTGACTTTGTAAAAATAAATTCCTACTCCTGACGTAATCTAGTACCCCAAAGGAAGGAGCACTGTTGATTTATATAATTGCATTCTCAGTATATTTCTTAATACTGTGCATGCTAGCATTTTATTTGCCTTCATTACTCTGCCACACATCAAGCTTTTCTGTATTTTCATTATCTGTCTACAGCAATACCCAGGTGCCTTTCTCTTGACTGGTTCCGGTTAATTTGGAATCTGACAATGTGTATCAGCCTGTTCTATTCCCTTTCATAATAATACTGTTTAAGGATCAATGATATGAGGGGCATTGCTTTTTTTTTTTTTTTTAATTAATGAAAATTAACATTTTAGTGATATGTAAAATTAGCTATGAGTATATGTATCCCTGCATTGGCCTTTCATTAGCCTGCCAAGAATCAAATCTTTAACAAAAGGGGTGGATGGAAGCAAACCACTTTTTTAGAAACATCAGAGCCTGGAGAATTACACTACAGCAACTGGTAATTCAGCCAATTTAGCCAACACATTACCAGTGAATTAATCAACTGTTCACTAATTTACTAGGTTTTCTTACAACCATTCATTCTTTTTCAGGTTAAATGAACCAGAAACTAGAAAGGCTAAATGAACAGGTAAGTAACGCAGTAAAGATTGGTCTGAGGAGTGTGTACTGCCCAAGGCATCACTTATCCCACTGCTAATAAACATCAACCTCAGCCCACTGGGAAAGACTTTCAAAAGATTTTGCATCAGAGAAATGCATGTGTACGACAGAAAAGAAACATAAAACATAATCTGTTTTTCCTACTACTTTTTCTGAAATACTTTCTTTTTCTTTTTTAATGACAGGTTTACTATGAATTCAGAAAATTATCCACATTTTTGGAAGTATCTCTAGACTTCTCATGAACAGTCAAATAAGGGGATACTGAAGAGAAGAGACCATGTCCATCTGTAAGCTATGTACTACCGTAAGAACAACTTTATCTTGGAGCAAGGAAGATGAAAATTTCATAGCTTTTAGTATTGAAAAGATGTCTCATTCTCTATTCTTGGTCTTAGAGATGAAAGGAAAAGTTAGAATGTGGCTCTGGAGTGCTGCATTATTTTATATTAAAGATTTTGAATTGCCTTAATCTATGTTATGCTTCTAAATAGAAGACCAACAAGAATAGAGAATATAAGTAATCTTGCTGGGTGAACAAATCCCTCAGGTCAAATGTAAATAGTTATTCAAATAAATGAAAAATAACTAATCCTTAAACATTTCTGAGATTTAAAAGAAACCTAAAACACAGCAACATAGCTTACAGAAATGTTGCAAATATTATAAGGAAAAAAAATGACCATTGCCTTTGAAATTAAGATTTCTATCTCTCAGTAGGATTTTTGTAGAATTTGGAGAGTTCAGATAAACATGCAAGGTAGTGCTCAGACCAGTGCTTCTGGTGTCCTGGTATTACTAATGACTTGACTTTGGTAACTTTTCTTGTCTTAAGATCTTCTTTCTCTAAACATTTCTGTGACCTACCCCATCCCCTCAATCAAATGTATCTGAACAAAAACAAAATAAAACAGAGACAGAAACACCATCAAATCCCTTTCACTCCCCAAACCCTGACTTCTTCACCTATATGGGACCTCTGTGGTGATCAAATATTTGAAAAGAACTACTTTGGTGATGATGTCCAAACAAACAGGCACTCACCAAACTAGTAGATCAACCCTCCAGAAAGAGATCCTTGGAAAGAATCATCAGATGCAGATTCCTCTGAATGGTTAATGGTTTATTCTGAATCTTAACACTAACGGCCAGTGGCAAAAGAGGAGAAGGGATAAAATATATCAAGAGCAATCAAGAGTAAGATGGGCCTAAGTGTCCTGTTGGCCTGTTGTGTCAGGGCTAGCTGTATTATCAGAGCTCTGCAATTTCCCACAGCAATTCTAAACACTTGGTGTCTGCTCCCAGTTTGTATTATGGGGTATAACCTCATTATTTTACAACAATAAAACAAAACAAAACAAAACCCACAAAAATTACCACTTTTGCAAATGAAGGCATACATATATTATACCATTGTATGGGTGAAACTAGTTTAGTTTATAGACAAAAATTCTTGATGTTCAAATGACAAATTCTAATTCTTTGTTTGTTGGCTTGTACATTTTTTCTCCAAAAGTAAAGGATGAGCAAAAACTGATGGAAAAACAAAATCAGTGTCAAGTATGTTCTTTTATATATATATAGTTTTTTTAGAAACTTCACTATAAGAAAGAAGAGAAATGGAGGTATATATACCACCATAAAGAGAGAGGAGGCATAAGCACCTCTGGGGTAGTTTAACCATTAATTCATTCAGTTCCCCAATTACTGCTTGAAGCATTCATTACCTCCTTTCAGTGACTCTAAAATACATATCCTTGAAATGGCAGCACTGAATCAGACACCTTCCCCGATGGGCTACTTTCAGACAGAAATAATCTATTCCTTTTCACTAGCAGTAATAAGCTCATTGTTTTGATGTGCTTTTACTGTATTAACCCTACATCAGCAGAGTAAGTCATCTCTGCACGCTCTCAGCACAATGTAAGAAATTACCATGCAAATCCTGCCTTTAGCAAGACTTACACACAGATGAAAGTAGAAGCCAAATCAATTCCATATTCAAAACTTATTCTCCCTACTGAGGCAGTTAGCAAAAGGTATGATAATATCAGTTTGGAAAATTAGCTTTGCAGCACTTGCATCTGCCCACATACAGTGGTTCAAGGCATTTCAGGTCAACTTTCAACTAATAACTAGTTGTCCTAGGCCCACTACAAAAACTTCCAAAAGTGTTAGGGAGCAATGAAGAAAAATGCCACTAGGAAAAATTTTGGATTTTCTTTCTAACCTGGCAAAGGAAAAGTATATACATAAGTAAATATTGATTAACACTTGTCTTTACATTATATGCAAGGAAGACAGCTGAAGCCATTTCAAGTTCTTGAAGTAAAGAAGGTTTGAGGTTTGGCAGGAAACAAGGTGCTAAATAGTAGAAAAGTGACATGGAATATTTATTCACCCTTATCCTTTAGTGTTCCGTAACATATTCCACTGACAATAAAACAAAGTAAAAAAAAATCAGGAAAAAAAAATGTCCATATACTAGTGAGTAAACTCATCTGTGTTTAGCATTTTCAATTCTCAGCATCAATGCTGATGATATCTCTGAGTCAAATATTATGGCTAGATATCTAAATGCTGAAAAACTGCGTGACTAAATACATCTGTGTTCATTAAGGCTAAACCAACATTCCTGTTTATGTAGCAAATAAATTGCTCCTGGAATTATGAAGAATTTTAGGTCTTCACTAGCTCTCTCTTTCTATACAGCAATATGGGTCACCAGTTCTGATGCAAGACTTGTACTGAGGGACCAGATCAGGTAAGACTAGTGACTGAGCAGGGAATCACAGAATAATAAAATGCCTAAGGTTGGAAGGGGTGTGTGTGTGTGAAATGACAATCACAGATGTACTATATTGTCTCGGAGTTTTTAAATAAGCAGATAATAAGTAGAAGTAAAGGTAGTATTACCTAAGAATGGATTTTTTCTACATATCTAGAGATATTTCTACAAAATGACACATAAGCAAAAAAGCACAACTGCATCTCCAGTTATCGCACTTCAACACTTTGGCTGGGCATAACCCATTATCTATTTATTGCACATATCCCTATGTATCACAGAATGACTCATGGAGCTAAAATAATAGCTGTAAAAATATCTGAATTTTATGCTGTATTGACAGCTGGAGACTTCATCCACAGTGCAGTAACAGCATAAGTAACAGTACTACAAGCTTTTTCTCACCACCTACCCACTTCAAGACTCTATTGTTAAAGGTAAAAGACTTCTCCGTTTTGCAGGAAAAAGGAAAAAAAACCTGCAGCCTTGAGGTCTTATAGCCTCTTTTGCAGGGATGGTAAGTACCTATATCTCCAACTGACTTTCAGAGAAACTGAGAGTGATTTGAACCTATGGACAAAGGAGAAGCAAGTCCTTGTTCCACTGAACAAGACATCTCCAGGGAACCTAAATTAGCCTTGTAAAAAAGAAATTCAGAAATCACACAAGGAAAGTAAGAAAGAAAGTCAAGTAATTGTTATTAAGTATACAACACTCCAAAAATGAAGAGAAGCACACTGCAAGAAAAAATAAGATGATTATATTTGTGGCCAAGAAAAAACTTAACCAACACATTTTATTAGTGTTAATTCAACTAATCAATAATCTTTACTGATTGTTTAATATTGGACAATTTCTCATTCTGTTAGAGTCTTTAGGTCAGACTTTTACACAGGATTACATTCCAAGAGATGGAAAGGAGTGTAAAAAAAACAGCAGTAGTGAAATCAAGATCAAATCAAGTCTCATTTTACATCTACTTAACGTATAAAAGTTCCACCAGTATGGCATACCATACAAGTGAACCATAACCTTTAATATCGTAGACTGACATTTCTTCACTTTTGCAAATTTGCTAAAAACAAGATATTATCCTGAGTTATAATCCTAAATTGTCTGTGAAAAATTTGGATATAATGATACTTTGAGGAAAATGTCTTTTTACTATCTAAAAAACAGGAAATGCTTCACTACTAAAACCTCCCTGGAGAAAGTGCTGCCATATTTACTTATTTTAATATTAAGCTTTGACTAATTTAAGCATTTCAAAAGCATGCATGTATATAAAGATATATAGCATCACCTTTCTGTATAAGTATCTAATTAAGATTAAACTTGCCCCTGTGGTAAATGTTAAATTATTTAATTATAATCAAAATTATCTAAATTGAATAGCTTCTATTTCAAAGACTCACTTGCATGATGCTAAGAAGCTCATTAAATTCAATTTGCAGTAATGTACGGCTGTCATGTTTCCTTTCAGAACCAGTGTATTATATTAAAGTTCTTTGATTATTTCCCTGTAGGGCAGCATTAATATGGCACACCACAAAAAAGACAAGCTCAGAAGATCCTTAAAGATCTACTTACCTTTTCTCTTTCTGTTTTCAGCATTCTCTCTCAGAGAAAAGATACATTACAGGAAATATAATAATGCATTATGTAGATCCAGAACAAAAGTACCTTATCCAAATCAAAAGAAGCAACAGGCAAAATTAACAAAAGCCAAAATTGTCAATAGATCTATTTGTGTCCACAGTGTGGCAGAATGTTCCTATACCACCAAAACCAAATCTTTAATGACTTGTTGGTAAGAGCTGACATTTTTATGATAACTATTTTTCATTTATTGTGATTAATTTAAAAGCATTTTCCCAACCTGCATTTGCCTCATACTCTTTCACTCATATAGTAATAATGATGTCCAGATAAACTTGTCATTATAATATTTATATGCTAACAGTCAATATGATTTTACATGTAAGAGTATGCCTTACACCAAAGGTAGAAAAGTTTGTGGTATATTTTCTTCAACTCTTGCTGCTGAAGACAGAAGTAACTTCTCTCTGCACAGCAGCAGAGACCCAAAAGCAAAAGCGAATGAGACATGAGACATTACCTTATTCTGCCATATGTTTAATTTTAAACTTATACTCATGCCCTAGAAAATTTCTAGTCAATATTTAGTATGTTGACACATGGCTTGGTAAGGTTAGAGGAGATCTGACAAAGCTCTCAAGTCTTGCAGGAAATTTATGCAATGATACTGGTTTTGCGCCTCCAAATTTTAAGCTGTCAATTCAGCAACTTTCTCCTTGGGGCTCCATATGCCAAGCACAGCTGATGGGCAGTTCAGCGACTCTGCTCAAATGAACAGCAACAGGAATGCACCGATTCCCCACGGGTAGTTTTGACCTGTGACTTGTCCTCTGACATTGATGCTCTCTCTTCTGCAGTTACATGAACCTGCCCATAATGTCTTATGTGTTAGACGTGGAAAAAAAAAAGTGTGTGTACCTTGGACACTAAATTTTCTGCATTAGACAGACCCCCTACCTGAGGGGGTGCTTGGATGGAAATAATATTTAAGAGAATAAACCAGTATCTTTGGAATTAAAATGTGTATTAATGGTATGGGGGTTAGTAATAGCTGAGACTCCAGTAGTTTCCTGCCTTCCCTTTCAGGTATCACATGAAATGCCTCCTTCCATAGAAGGCACTTGATTCTGCAGAGCATTCTGGGCTGGCTGTTATGGGGAGGACACTACAAGGACACTGCAACTTTAAAACGCCGTTTATGTGCATCAGCACATTTTACTTTAATATATAATAGTTTCTAAATTGTTTTCAAGTGTTATGCGACTATGTTACCTCTCCTCTCCAAGGTATAATTGAAAGCAAGTGTGGCCACTAGAAAATATTCCCCAAGACTGTTTCATAGATAGCTATTCTCACATATATCTTTTAATTTTGTTGGTTTGTTTATTTTTTTGTTCTTTTGGGGGGGTTGGAAAGTCCTATTAACTGTTAGTAATAGAAGACTGGATTTTTAGTTGAAAAAAATAAATATCACCGATTATATTTGACAAGATTGTTGGAGAAATTAGACAGAATTTTCACATCATACCTACTCCAACCGGGGAAGGTCTGATCATGGCACAATCAGAATATTTATGTTCTACTCCATGTTCCATGCTTATACTCAGGAGAAGGAGAAAGCAGCAGGAGACAGAATGGGTGTCAGGCATGGCTTCATCTGAGATGTGCTCCAAACCCTCTTGTGATCACCGTAATACTGGGAAAATGTGCACTGACATGACTACTGAACAATCACAGATATGTAGGACCTAAAGGCAGAGGTTTTTTAGCGCAACACTGAGATTTGATTCACCAAAGATAAGCAGAGAGAAGAGCACCACCTAGTGAAGCACATAGGTTGCTAACAGGAAATTTTAACTCTTCCAAATTTCTTCATCCAAAGCCTAGTCACAGTTTAGTCTGTATAAGCTAGTAATTAAAATAAGGCAATATGCCATTCAATTCTCTCCAATATTGACAGGAAAGTTGATTTTTTTTTCAGGTCAGGCAATTAATTCTCCCACATTTTTATAACCCTTTGGCTTCCTCTTTCTGTCCTGATTTTTTTTCACATTTAGTTCATCCTTCTTCCATAGGTGGAAAACTGGATACCATGGATGCTGGTATAAAATATCTGCCATTTTAAAACCAGACAATGAATTTACGCTTTTCAAAGAAATAAACATTTGATGCTTAAATGCTTGGGGCTGCGCTTACCCAGGCCATGTGCCTATAATACAGGCAAAGAGCAATGTGCTATACATTAAAAGACAAATGAACCCTAAGGTATTGTGCCACAAGGTTTCACAAGGCAAATCAGCAATGGAAACATCAAACAAATACATTTTTAGGTTTTCCCTCTTTTTCTGGCAGAAAGCACAGCAATATCCCTGCAGACCTCCATTCTGCTCTCTACTTTGTTGGATCTTTCCTCTCTGAAACTGTTGACCAAGCACGTTATCAAAGCAGTGTTTGTGAGGAGCACTCACTGCTGCACGTTAAGAGACTCATGGAGTCCTGGCAGCTGTTTGCTACAAGCTTAGGGGAAAACATCTCTGGATGGATGCCAGGAGCAGAGCTTAAAGTGTGTTTTTTTGTTGTTGTTGTTAGTGGGTTTTGGTTCTCCCCCCACCACTCCATACAGCTACACTGGAGTCAGCACATTAGATCAGGGTACTACACTGTACCTGTTCCAGTAGGAAGTGGCTGGAAAGGAGATTGAACAAGTTTTGTATGGTCCCACTGTTTGGGCGAATTGACTGTTTGATTAATTGACCAGTCCTCTCTCCTGTCTTCTTCAGCCTCTTCCTTTAGTTCCTGATGTCATTTCAAAGATCAGAAAGATAGGAAAGGTATCATAGAAGAAGAAACACTCAATGGATGAGATATCTAGAGTTGAGAATGATAAATGTGCAAGTGTGAGCCCTTTGACAACTCTACTGCTGGACCTGCTTTAGTACTCAGGAAATCACAAATGAAGGGGGTAAAATAGAAACCTGAGGTTTCATTCTAGTTACAGCAACTTTAAACCTCTGTTTATGTATGAATCAACTCATTTTACTATAACATAGAATAGTTTCTAAATTGTTTCCAAAGTAATGTGTCTATTTTGCTTCTTTCCAAGAAGCAGAGGTGTTTGTGGAATCTTGCATTTATAAGCTATGTTAGCATATGGAACAAAAAGTCACCTTTTTGCTTACTTGAAGTAATAACAACATGTACATACCCTTTTAAACAGATGCCCATTATGCCTGTCTTGGAAGAACGAAAAGAGCATGGCATATAAAGTACATATTAGAACAGAATTGCTATTATCCATTTTAAATGAAGTGTAAAGAGAGTCATTGCTGAAGGGTTTCAGAAATGAATGAGCACCTAAAGACTTAAATACCTAAAAACTTAAGAGAAAATTCTTTTAAGTTCAATGAGAAGCCTATTTATTGGAGCCAGAATCATTCTGGGACATATTTGTGGGTCACCTCCTAAACATATCAACAAATATTTTATCCTTTATCACCTCTAACTTCCCTCATAGGGATTCAGTTTTCTGCGACCCCACAAGAAGAAAGGTAAAATTGCAGACAGAGGTAAGATCAATGAAAATGGGATACTCTGCAGATCAAGGATTCAAGAGGAAGAGTATTAACTTGAAAAAAGGTATGTAAATCTAAGGGAAATGCCAGGGCGCTGAAATAAGGCAACGCTAGAGCATTAATATCATCCCATTCCCAAAAGCAACTGCAGCCAACCTGCCCCACAGGCCTGCTGACTGCATGGCCAGTAAAGACTCAGCAGATGTCTTTATCCAGGGGGATTAAGCCAATTAGTGCTTACCCTAGCAGCTCTCCTGTTCTAGCTACAGACTATATGAGTTATTGCTTGTACTTTTAATTAGTGCATATCCTGCTTGCAGTCTCCTGCTAAATAAATAAAATTGCCCAGACTGACCCAGAGAGTGTAGCTCCCTGCTTCTAACTGGACCTTTTCCTGTTTTGCCCTTACCAGTTACACCAGACAGTCTCTCCTCGGCTCTGTCCTTGGAATTCCAAGAGATCAACCTTGTCATCAGTCTTCACAATACAATTTGATCCTAAAGTTTTAATAATTGGGCCAAATTGACTAAAGTTTTATCATAAATTTTGTGTTTATTTTCATTTATTTTCATCAATAAATACAAATATCTAAATAAAGCAGGAATTTCACAATTTGAGCCAATGCTAACATGACAAGACTATGATAAATGTGCAAGAGTAACACGTAGAAAGTAATGAAACCACTCACCTACTTTGTTTATTTTATTTTAGGGCTGAAATGCTAGAATAACACTGTAGAGAATGAAGAACAAAGAAGAATGTTCTTTCTTACTCTAAAGCATATAATTTAATACCAATTTTAAAAATTGTGAGTCCCTATTTTGCATGCCATGCTTCACTTGAAAAGAAACTAACAAAAGACATCAGAAAATCTCAAGTCTGAATCATTTATTTGGACAAAACACACAGGCTATTTAAATGGGCAGTAATTCCCTTTGGCTGTCAGAAGATAAAGGCTTACAATTTTCTTCTCTACAATGCCTTTTACTTTGAGCAAGTCATCATGCTCTTTCAAAAGCAGGAGAGAAGGGGCTAGAGAGGAGCACTTAATTCCAGTGTTTTACTCTATCACTGAAAGGGATTACTACAAACTGTAAAGATACTTAACTCACATATTCTTACAAGAGAAGATAAAGGCCAGTTGTCAGGTACATTATAAGATACCACACTAATGTTGGCATTATTTTACAGTGCTGTCACATTCAGAAAAGTGACTTCAGAAAATATGACATTAGGCACATTTGCTCCTTTCCTGTCTTGAAACAATTACTTGAGTAACATTTTAAACAATAATTTTCTGCTCCTTTGAACTTTGCATGGAGAGAAAAGTACATTGCACCAAGCAGCCTCTCCTGTAATCACCCACATCATTGTCAGCTAACCTGCAAAAGCAGCACTGAAAACAGGAACAGGGACAGGTGGTGACAGACAGAGTGAACATTATGAATAGTTCATATGGCAACTCCTACCAGCTCCAATGCAACTGTTGGAACAGGAAAACTCCTGAACATCTAGAACAGAAAATAAAAAGTAGGAACAACTTCTGAATTCTGAATGTCTAAAATTTTAACCTAAAATCTTACATGAAGACTTTTACAAATATTCCAACTAACCATTAAGTTAGCTACCACTTACTGCTTTCAGAAACAGGATCATATGGAAATTGCCAAAAGCAAGTTTTACTGAAATCATTGATTCAAATCTCAGGACTGTAAAAAATGATCTGGCATTCACAACTTGGAAATCGCAAGCCTGCTTTCTCTCTGTTACGATTCTACTATCTCCTATACCTCTGCTCTAAGAACACTAATTAAATTATTATGTCTGCATTATGTATTATTATGTATGCAACTGGTGGCACAGACTGTATTCTAATAAATATCCCATCTTTAATATGGAAATTGAAATATTCCACCAGTCAAAGAAAGAGCTAGTTTGTCAGTCCCACATATTTAACTGATCCTCTTATGTCATACTGGACAAAAATGTATTTCTGTACTTATAGGGAATTTTTTTTAAATTCAGAGTGATTCAGATGTTCTTACACTATAGGAAGGCCATTTCAAAATTCAAAAAGCTTACTCCTGCCTGACATGAGTTTAAATTATCAAAACACAATGAAATCACTGGACTTTATGGCAGATCAACATTTTTTTAGGATCAGAACAAAATATCCTGCTAAAGAAGAATAGAAATTCATTCATGATGCAGACAGGAACATCCACTGAAGGATAAGGATTTTTCTGTGAGCTACAGCAACATGATGCTTTTCCAATAACACAATTATTTGATTAAACTAGAATTCCTTTTAATTTAGTGGGTATAACTTTAGTTTTGCAGTTCTCTCCAAAAGATACCTAACCAGTTTAATGAAATCAGATCGTATATACTTTCGGTGTCTACTCTACAAATCAAAAATTTGTCTTATTTTTTACTCACTTATTGGCAGAGGCCTTCAAAATTTACTGGTTTAGTAAAGAGGAATTCAGAAAAGAGTAAGAGTAGATAAGAATAATTTAATGAGAACCTTTTAAACAATTTTACATAAAAAGTAGTCAAAGGAATCTGTAAATGGGAAAAATAATGCAATTCTAGCAGGTATCATTAGCAATAGTGTAACAACACTAAGAGGAGAAAAACATAGAGAGCATTTTAAAAGGGAGCAAGGAGAGGATAGGTTCCCTAAAGGGAAGAAAGGAAGGCTCTGAAAGGTTTTACTTTTTGACTGTTTTCTATAATTCTAAAGAGGGACTACCTTTCAGGTTGGGACAGATTTAACATCAAAGGATAAGCCTGGCTACTAGTTTACAGATCACAATTCATGGGCAAATCATCCAAGAAGATTGTACTACTTGTACTGCTACAATCATGCTTCCCCCATTAATATTTCCAAGCAGCCATGCCAGTGGCTGGATAATCTCTTCACAGTGTGGAGATCCTTTCAAGGCAAACTGTGCTCTTAAATGAAAATTCTCATGGTGTGTGTACTATACTGGTAAAAGTCATGGTGTTGAGTATCCATACAATGCAAGTGTGAAGCATTAAAATGTTTCCATGATTCTGTAAGTAGCAAGGAAACCAGCTTAAGATCAAAATATGCCAGTAATACTGACAAAAGTCTTACGAGTAGCCATACTATCTCGCACAGTAAATTTTCTGCATTAGACAGACTCCCTACCTGAGGGTCCCCCTTACTTCATTATGCACTGAAAATAATGAAAACATTAGAGTTGCTGACAATGAATCATTGCTGTTTGATTGTGATATCTTTTTAATTCAGCTGATTAGAGCAACAATTTCTTTGAGGTTAAACAGTTTGAAAAATATCTAATCTAGATAAAATTGGCAACACTAGTGATCCAGAGATATTTGCATGAAAGCTCTTCTTTTATTTCAAGATGTAAAGCCAATATATGGAGAAGAAGAAACTAAATGAATGAAAATTGTGTGTTTATGACAGAAGCAATGTTTGACAGGCCTTTTCTATCCTTTTAGTCCCTATCACCAGCTCAACATGTGTGTTATATGCTATGGTTTTGATTAAGAAACATAAATACATAAACAGGGTTCAATCTTCACCTTGTGAATAACACTCTAGATGCACAAAGGAAAATTATCTGAATATGTGCATATTCATACTTGCACCCAAGCCTCGTCTCGTCATTTTAAAGACTTCGAATCTAGGCTGTGGTCAAACAACTGCAAAAGCCTTGGTAGCTCTCTGTTTCTGTTTTTTGTACTTAGAACCTCCCCATTTGAGATTTTTGCCTCACAACAGACTATGTGAGCATAGTATTCTTTAATGCAAAATCACACAGATTAACCTGAACTGCTTCTGAAACTGACTGAGCACTCTGCGTATTGGGCCAAGACATGGAAGTACAAAAAGTGTAGCTAAAAATAAGTATCTCTAACAGCTTCAGCAGCGATTACCTGACCACTTGCACTTACAAACCCCAAATTCTGGATGACTATCACACACCTTATGATAAACCTAGGTGGGTACTGCTAAAGAACTTCTTATTTTCTTTTTTTTTAAAAACCAAATTTTAAAAGCAGATACAGTATTTATATATTCACTTTCCTTATAATTTATTATATAAATAATTTATACTTTGCAATATTATTTATATATTATAGCAGAAGCAGCCCGATTAATATTAAATAAGATTAATAATTATTAGGTAGTATAGCATGCAATTATTAATAAATAATAGATGAATAATATGTAATGTATATATTCATAATCTCTGATATCAGTAAAGCTAGATCTGTGAAACATTAGTGCAGGACCAAAATAAGGTTCCTCACCTTTCACAAGAGGACAAACAAGTCTGCAAACAATAGGAGTAAATTAATAATATTGACCTATATTTAATTTAGAACAAATATGAACAAAGTGAAAAGGATTTTGCAGGTACTGCTTGCTAAAATGAATGACTCACATGTATCCAAGTTGCTAGGCACTAACGCTGATCTCTCATACATAAATCTAGAACAACAATAAATTGATGAAACATCCCTATGATGAATATTTCTTCACAGAGCTTCACATAGCTTTATTTATATGTATGTAATATATTTATTACGTTCCTTCAAAATATAACTGCATGCTTTGGCATCATACAAAGTGTTTGATTTCTCTAGTACTTATGTTTGATATGCAATTATGTAGTTACCCAAACCAGATGCAATAGTGCAGTTACTAAAGCAGGTCCTCAACATGATTTTGATGTGGATATACAATAGTGATGTGTAATAATGTGAAATATGACAGAACATTTGGCAACTATCTCAACTTTCAGCATGTTAACCATATTCTCAATCTTAGCCTTAAGTAAAAATCCAGGAAAGCAGTTGTTTGCTAATCAATGACAAACCTGTTTTTAAAAAAGGTAAAAGCATAACATGTCAGTCCACTGAAGTCATTACAAACAATAAGCATGAATATTCTCAGCATCTTCAGAAATACCTATTCTCTCTCCCCTATCATAGGAATACACTATAGATATAAAATGATTTTTTGTCAATGATTTTATGTCAATGTGGCATTTAAGTTCAACATAGAGAAAAAAGATGAATGTACAAGAAATGTATCAGAAGTGAATTATAAGTCTCTCTATAAATGAAGATTAATGTCACAGAGCAAACCTAACATGTATTATAACAATACAACAATAATAATAGTTCCCCCTGCCGCAGTATCTTCTGTGCAGCCCAGAGCACAGCACAAGCCCTAATTGAAACGTGCAACAGCACTGCGAGGCAGATGCATTTCATTATCTGGCTTCTACAAACTGGAAAATGAAAACACAGGTAAGTAGAACAGCAAGCCCTGGGCCACAGAGCAAGTCACTGGTTAAGTCAGAAAGACAACTTCAGGTTTGACTTTGAGATCCCAGTTTTTAAACTCTTTTAATCCTACATGCATAAGACTAACAAGACTGGAACTCCTAATAGCACACAGTACTTCTCACGTGCAGACCAGCAACTACAGTGCTCCTTTCACTGGTGCATGTTCATATCACCACAAAATTCCCAAACCATGATAAAATTTTAAAATGCAAGATGCATGTGTATACATGTGCACATATGTGCTACATGTGTGGGTATGGCCATCCCAAATGTATGCAAATTTCAGCTCTGCTGACAGACTGTCACATGTTCCAGACCATTAGATGTGATGAGACCAATACATAAAAAACTTGCTACACAGATATCCTCCAAACAGACCGAGGTCCTCAATGCAAATTGATACAACTGCAGCTCTCCAAAATGAGAATCAGGCATATGAAGCATCTAAAACTCAATACTAGCTCAGAATTTTTCCATTAATTTCAAAGCCAGGAGATTAGACCCCAAATCCCAGGATAAAGGAATTAGGTCCATAATACCTACTAATTTTAGTGCTAATTAAATGTCCATATAACTTCAATGATATGGATGTAAGCTATTTAGCCACTATTAGGATGACTCCCATTATTTCAGCCAATCATTACTGCCTCCAATATTACTGCATGGTAACAAAACACCTGTCTACCACACAGTAAAGTTTTATACTCTTAAGATTTAAGATATACTGCTTGGAGTATAGAAGGGGTCATTATGATTTTATAGTCACTTAGGAAAAGTAGTCATAGAAATATTATGCATTTCAAAGGCAGGGTTCTTATGTTTTTATAATGCACATTTGGAATTGTTTTTTCAAAACCATTTTTGGAACAATGTTTTGCAGCAAAAAAATGCAAGTTAGACATTTTTGTGAAAATATCAAGAAAATAAGAATATTTTCAACTTATCTCTGGATTAAGCAAAGTTGTTACTAGTCTCTCAGAAACGAACACCTGGAAAGGTATAAAAGTCAAACAGAACAAAGAACATGCGAATGCTGGCAGCAATGAGAAGCTGTGTCCCCAGCACATCACCCTCCAGCATTCCCAGGACTCCAAGACTCAAGACCCTAAAGATGCCTCAGATTCCAAAGCTCCCCAGTCTTTGAGTTACCAAGAATAGGTCGGATCAAAAGATTGATGACATTTTGGTAAGAGGACAACGTATGGTCGTTACAAATGCATGCTGCTGCTGTCGTACATGTCACCCACAAACATTACATCGTACAGACTAGGTTATCTTTCTCTCACTTGCTGACTACTCAACTGCCTGTGACACAAATCTACCACTTTCCAGTAAAGCCTCTAGCCCCTGAAGCAGCTGCAGCTAATTCTGCCCCAGTTACTCCGCTGCACATCTGAAATGCCACCATGGGCAAGGTGACTGGCCCTGTTCAACGTAAAGTATTAGCATCAAGGCCAAGGAGGATTTTCTTTTGCACTGATGTAATATAAGGGTGCTCAAGGAGACAGCTACAGTGTCCTGCTATAGAGTATTAAACTGCCCTGCAGGGACAGGGATGAGCAGGTGAAGAAAGAAAGGTCTCAAAGTGACATTAGAAAAGGAAAGCATCATCTCCTCACATCCCAGCTTCTTGCCCAGAAGAAAGCTTAAGAAAGGCACGGATAAATCCTAAAATCATTACCTCATCTTTCAGATTGTAACACTGTCCCTATCCTTCCTTGTGAGCTGCTTTCAACAAAAAGGCTTCAAAGGTTAACACCACTGGATTTTCAATATACCTACTCATCTGCCAACTGTGATTTTTTCTCTGAAAAAATCAGGAACGTTCAGTTTGAAAAACTGGTAAGATAAGCAATCTCAATCAGCTTTAATTTTCAAGTGAATTTATTCACTATCAAAAATTAACACTTAAAAATAAAACATAAATTAAGAACTCCAGATTTTGAATATATTCACAATAATTTCAGTTAGTTTCAGATTTGATTTCCTCTCCCCAACTGATATAATGTTAATCATTTCTTCCTGGGCCAAGGAGAGTGAACACCCACTGTGTATTCAGGAACAGCTTCCCAATGATCTTTTTTGACACCGTTCTATGTAACATCATGTTTTGGAGCAGAAATGTAGTTGTTCATCTCTCAGGTGAATGTTACAAAAAACTCCTACTGAAACATTACTTTTTTTCCCTTTTTTTTAGGGGGCAAAGTCAGAAAATGAATATATTTTATACGAAATAAAACATCAAAAGGGGAATGGAATATCTAAAAACATTTTAGAGCATAATATTTAGGGGATCCTTCTCAAAAGCAAGTGATAGAGAAAAGAAAGAATATAAACGGATGCTAGATTTCACACAGCACGAGGGAATGTCTCCACCATTCTGGATACAAGGCATGCTGCTGCCGCTGCTATTAAACGGCTGAAATTAAGTTATTTGTTCTTCCATTTTTTTTCCCCAATTTTAGTCTTTTTCTCCTATGGTATAATCGTGGACTATCTTACCTTGAATACTCCTACACGTCAGAATTGAGAGGTCACAGCATCGTGAGATTAGCGCAAAGATAAAAGCAAAACAGAGGACTAGGAAAACCATCCAGCTACTTTGCTGTACCAGGAAAAGCTGGAAGACACCAAAGCACCTGTGAACAGATAGACTCATTACATTAGTCAGCAAGGCTCCTTTTAAATAGACAACAAGGAAAACATCCTCTCAGGTTTTACATAATGTTCCATTCCAGGAGTGGATTCTGAGCTGCTGGGATCAGCTCGTGACACAAAAATCTATCTTCCAAATCACCTGGGTGTTTTTTGGTAACGAGCTCCTACTTGCCCGTCCCCGAAGGGCCAATGACACAGACAGCAGCAGCTCAAAGCAGTGGTGCAGCCTGCACACGTGGATGGGGACGGCAGGGCTTCCACGGGGTCCGTAACAGCCTTCGCCAGGGGTTTGCTCTGGAATTCAGACCTGTCATTTACAATTTGCAACAAAGGATCCATTCGCTTAGTGCATTTTCTATTGCTATTGATTTGCAAACTTTTACTTTCTTTTAATTTAAAACCACCACTAAATACTTAAGTTCTTTATTCTACAGAATAAGCCTTGACAATTTTGCTTGCAAACAATTATTCTCAAATCACATTTTCTTCCTGCATCAACTTATCAATGAGTTTCAGCAATAAAGGCTTCCCTTTGCCTTAATTATGTTTTTGGCAGACCTACCTGCTTTTAGACATATCTCACCTTTACATCACAGCCATGTTTGGTCATAGGCCTTGGCTGAGACAAACGGGAGAGGAAAAAAAAAAAAAAGGGAAAAAGAAAAAGAAAGAAAAGTACATTCCCTCACCTGAGTTGAGTAAATTGCAAAGGAAATCTGAGCCAAAATCCAACTTGCACTGAACACTTACTGTCTGTCTGGAACCAATATTTGCTTCACACTCTGGAATGGCTATTTCCCACCTCAGTACACTCAGCCCTACAAAGCAATGAATATTCTTATCCCAAACCATTGAGGTGCTTAAATGTATGCTTAAATTTAAATACATATCTAATGTGACAATTTTATGCATATATATAAAATATGCATCCTTAAACGCTTTATTGAATTAGGGTAGAGTTCACTGTAAGACCAAAAGTAATGTCATTAAACCTTAATCTGAGAGCTTAGATGAGAAAATCATATGTAGCCATGTCTTGATGAGCATGAAATAAAAACAATGTTCTCTTTTGCTTGCTTGTGTCTCCTCTTTGAACACAGTAGAATTATCACTAGCTTAATATTAAGTATTATTATTAAATTAATATTTTTACTAAACACAGATATTTAATTAAAAATTAAGAGCACCATTGCCACATCCTTTATAACTCTCAAGTCAAACTGTAAAGCTACTGCTTTTTAATTGAATAATTAGCTTTGAACCTGGGCTAATGAGCTACTGAATCAACAGGTAACAAGTATTATACAAAGAACTATTTAACAAAAACATGTACATTATCCTGATTTCCTAAAATGCGTGCCCAAATTAAAATGAAAATCTCTTTTCAAAACACATCCTGCTTTCCCTCAAACTTAAAAAATGAATTTGTCCATGTCAAAAAAAGACCAGGTATAGGTATAATAAAAAAAGCTAGATACCTCAAATCCGCCTGCAAATTCTTTTTCTCTCTCAAGTATCACTTGTGTGAGAGACACAAAGCCAGACACAGGGAATGCATTGGACCTCACTCAATAACAAAATTGAAGACATATCAAACAAAGCTGCTAAACATCCTGAGCTTCAGATCTAACCCAGCAAAGCTTAACTGAAAAAAAACACAGTTTTGAAATTAATATATGATCAAAGATATATTTAACAAAACAAAAAACCTAACTCATCAGGTAAATAATGACTGAGGAACTTTGTTCTGCTCTAGGTGCTAATTTACAGTAATAAAAAAACTACAATATTATTTCCCTGGCAAACACATGCAACTGCCCTCACTCTCTGCAGAATTGCCCATGGTTGCATACGGCTGCTCAGCAGAAGAACCTACAATTTTTCATCTCTGCTGAGGAAACACACTTGTCCTTCAGATGTGCTACCAACAGTCAAGTCACTGTCTAGTAGTATAACATTATTTCTAAGGTTTTGTGCAAAAAAAGAATTACAATGTATTTTTGCTTTTACATATATTTTCTCATAATATATCATAAATTATCTGATCTGCCTAATTAGAACTGAACACTGCAAGACACCTCAGCAGGATGTCCTTTTTACTCTCTCTCTCTTTGCCTGATCACAACATTGATACACAAGCAGACCCTGAGTAACTCAGTATTTTGCATCATCTTTGCAAATACTGCCTAGAGAAAGAGCAGTATTTTGTTACACACGTGATTCAAGGAGCTTGTCAAATAAAGGTGCTCAGATTCTATCCTTTTTCATTGCAAAAATGTTTTGCAGAAGTTCCAAATGATTACACTTAGTTTTATGAAATTATGTATTTAAGGGAAACAGTAAAGTTTTGTAATTCCTTTGCATGAATTGCTCATCAGCCATATCCCTGTTGATTTTCTGTAATCATTTCCAGTCCACTCTACTTCTTCTGAATCCCCTCACACTTTCTGCCCTTAACATTGCTAGCCCATTTTCCAGGCACACATTCTCTGCCAGTTACCACTTCTCTGAAATGCTGTTTAGTAACGTATTGATTGATTGTGAAATATTGTACTAGTTTAAAAATATCTTTTCCAGAAATATCAAATACTAGAGAAATCTTGGGCTGACACTACAGCAACTGCAGCTTGCAATTTAGGCACAGAATTTCTGCCTTTTTTTTTTTTTTTTTTTTAAAGTAAACACTTGATCTTGATATGCCCGCTTTCTGTTCAAGTTCTACAGCTGTAGTTAACTGTCATGTATTGTCATGTGGTTGAAAATCTGTTTTATGTGCATCAGCATGGCTTCTTCAAGGGCAGTGGTTCATCAGGAGTCTGATTTTGACAGCTGCAGTTATTTGTCCCCTCAACTTTAAATTTCAGTGATGGAATCCTATTTGAATACCCTAGGAGACCTTGTTTCAAGTTTTGTAAAAGCCATTTTGTGGGGAAATAGAGTATAAAACAAAGTACGCTTAATAGATGTATGTAGACAGTGAACTCCAGGCACCACTCAAAAATACACTGAAAAATCTTCAACATTAAAAAATCGTCCATTACAAGGATATTGTTTGCTTGAGAGAAGTATAACAGAGAATTAACTGAGACGCACAAAACTGCCCTTTTGACAACAGCTTATGCTTTCTTGTTTACTAAAATGAAGAATTTGAGTGCCAGCAAAAAAATAAGCTCACATTTCCTTTGTCTTCCTTTTTTGGTGATAATTCTAGTACAGGGCAGGTAATTTCTCTGAACCACAGCCTCAGCTGTGCTGACAGAGAAAGCAATCACCACTAGCATGAACTGATATGAACAATCTGCAGGCCTTGCTTTACAGAGAGACTCAGATTATTCCCGTTCAACTTGAACTTATCACCTCATGAGGAATAATTGGTTGTAGGCAAAAATATTCATATAAATGTCCTTTGGATGATCTTGAGGTTTGGACAAACTTCTAATGTTTTAAACACTGATTAAAAATAATACAAAACTAGCTGGCATATAACTTTTAATCTCAAATCAACCTTTTACCCTTTACTGGAAATTTACAAGAACTTAACAGTGTTAAAGGAAATGTAGAAAAAAGTTTCAAAATTCACCTGCTTCTGAATTTCATGAAAACAGATATACTTCAAATTAAAAATAATAATTTACTGAAAATACCTATGAATATTTTTATATTAAGCTGTGACATGTTTTGGCTACAATTTTGAAACTGCCCACCTGCCCAAGTATATGTTGGGAGTTTTATGAAAGTTGAAAACCATGAAGGTCAGTGAACTCTAGATCAGAATAATTTTCAAATTCAGCTATAAATTTTAATCTATTTTTTTGCTTGGAAAGTCATTAAGAGAAAAGTTATGGATGATTTTGGTGAGTCTTATGAATTAATTGCTTATGACAAAGTGTGTCTATACCACACTTTAAAATCTATTCTTACTTAGGTATTTATAAGCACTTTGAGCAAAATAAAGTTTACACTGTGGTGGAAAGAAAAGAGGGGAAAAAACCCACTCTACCTTTACAAATACTGATGAATTTGTATCAAAAGATTTTTAAAAGAATCAATAAATGTACTTCCAGAAAGAGGTTATATCACAAGCAATGTATCTCTCTGTATTTATCTCTGTTTCCAGGAGAGCCAAAAGAATAAAATAAAATTCCAGACTTTTCTGGAATTGCATGCAGTCTTATATGTGTAAAAGATGAGGAGGTGTGAGGAGGAGACATCAACACTTCCTATAAATAGTAGTTAGGGCACTGGTTTGAAATATCAAAAAAACTTTTAATTTTTTT
Organism: Crypturellus tataupa; assembly: GCA_034781795.1. Taxonomy (NCBI): domain Eukaryota; kingdom Metazoa; phylum Chordata; class Aves; order Tinamiformes; family Tinamidae; genus Crypturellus; species Crypturellus tataupa. Next base: position 8,744,696 of record JAWLRI010000563.1, on the reverse strand, counting down.
GCTCTGTTTGTTTAAGGGTTACTACTAATAATAGTAATTCAAAGAAAAAAATTAGCAACCTCACTCTGCATGGAGCAGGTGTGAGACAAGAAGCTTAGCATATTGCACATGACCCCTGTAACCATCACAATAAAGAAAAATAACTTTTTTTTTTTATCTTTTTGTCTTCTTTTAGCTCACACAGGAAAATAAGAAAATAAAAATAACAGAAATTTTAATCGAATAAATTGCTTTCAAGATTGCTTTATACATTAAAAATTTACTGTTCATAAATTTATTATTAAGAATTAGTAATGTTGAACAAAATTCAGTTATAGAGTAATTCAAGCAATTCATCAGTTTGGGTAAATACAGCACCCAGATGCAAAGAAGTGTTTGTTTTCAAAATAAGCTGTTTTCACAAGCAGAATATTCATATAAAAGCACTTCATGAGGTGAAAGACTAACTCCTAGTATTTCACTTCAAAGGTGAGCTCTCGAAATAACAATTAATAGGAGGCTGAAAAAACACCAGCAGCACAATCATTCCTTCCATTCACAAGGCTACCTGTAAAGCTAGCCATCTGTGCCACAGGTTCTGTTGCTTTTGTCAGAAAAAAAAAAAGAAAAGGTCTGAAATTAAACATTTCACTTGGATTCATTCAGTCTGACAGGACAAATGGAAAACCTTCATGCTGGGTAAACCTAAAAACATTTAATTATGTTATTTTTCAGCTTGTCCACTGAACAAAGAATTAAATTACCAACATAAATAATCTGTCTACCTCTACATATCCAAACCTTATCAAATATAAAGCACTTTTCATGTGTAAATCCATGTGAAAAGGATACTACAAAACACTACTGCTCAAAAAAGATAATTTAGTGGAGGTCCTGACAAATGAGCATGCTTTGCAGTTCTGGATAGGTTTACATTAAGAGTGAAGGAAATTGTTACTTGATAACAAATGACAGACTTGATAATAAATAATCAAAACAAATAGACAAAAAAGTCTGTTCTTCTTGGTGGGCAGCTACCAAAAAAGAATCATAGTCTATTAAAAAGTCCCTGTTAGGATCATAAAAGTTTACACATCTTAAGCACTGTTGGAAAAGCCACATCCCTTTGAATTTTATTTGGTTAACAAATTAATAGATCCTCAAATACAACATTTATTGTGATTTTGATTTTTGAAAGTGAATGTATAAAAAAAAAAAGCACTGAAAAGATACAGAATGCAGTAAGATGCATAGTTCTGTTGAGTGCAGTCTAGCTTGTCAGTCTTAGAAGTACTGCATCTGTAATGTAAGGCAAAAAGAAAAGACAACAAACTAGTGCTACATTTCATGACTGTGAAAATAGTTTTCCATACACAAGCTGAATATCAGCCAGTTTTGCAAAGAGCCTGCAACAGACTGTTAAAGACATCTGAGGTAAAAGATGTTTTCTCCATTCATCTCAATGGTATTGTTCACACTAAAGATACTCTCCAAATCAGAGCAGTCAGTTTTAATAAGGTATTTGGGAGATACTATGTGGAAGACACGAGTCTTTATTGTGATAGTTCACTGATACACAGAACACTGCAGAATGACATAGACCTTGTTTGCAGTTCAAGTATTGCATTACCTACAGCTTAAAGTGTGAGAATTGCAAAGGCTGCTTGACCTGAGTTGAACAAATCTTCTAAGGAAAATACCAAAATGGGAGCCAAGACGATTTTTTATAATGGTAAAGTACAAAGTAAAGCAGAACAGCAGTACAGAAAGAAAAGAGTTGTTTTCTTTGGGACATCTATTTGTCAACCTACAAGCCCGATCACCCAAGCACTCTGATTCATGTTCCCACTGATGCAGGGTTACTCTATACATATTTTATTAGAAAAGTCCTTTAAGATTATTTTCTTATAATTCACATTACCTACAGCAAAATTCACAAGCACAGATATACTTGCAAATGCTTTCTAATATGTCACCTGTCTTTTATCCAAATTACTATTAATTACACATAAGCACCAAGGTTACTAACCATCTTGTACTCTATTTTGGATTTCTCATGCAACCTCAGGCAAGTGACTCCAACTCCTTGAAGGTTTCCTGTCTGTAAAATGTCAGGGAAATCCCGATCATGTCAAAATGGAGTAAGAATTTCATTATTTTTTTAGAGGCCTATAAACAGACACAGTTATTCAATGTACATAACCTAGAGAGGAAATTATATTAAGAGGTCTAAGAAGTTAGCAAGTGGAACAAAATGAACTAACAGACAATAACAACTAACAGCGTCCATTTAAGCTGTGATTGTTATTTTTCAGCAAAACAGACTTAACATTTATCTGCATTATCATTTTATCACAAGGATAAATTTACTTAGAGCTACGGCACAGACTACAAGGAAAGAAAATCATAAAAAAGACAATGTTTCTACAAATAAGTGTATTTCTCTAAATAACAACAATAAAAATATTTTTTAAATGTTCTCAGTGTAAATTTCAAACTCTTCAATCAAAATTCACAGAATAAACAGAATATGGACATAACTGCAACTGAGTGCCTCAAAGACACAGACCAGAGTGTTATAATAGCCATGAAGAAAGGTGTGAAACAGTCAGCCAAAACCCAGAAAATCCCATCTCTGACTTTTCATCAGAGAAATATCCTTGATAATAATCAGTTTCTAAGGGACTGTCATCCCATCTTGGTGACAATACCTCTGCCATCTGCTTCTTTCATTTTGAAGGACCTGCAAGTGCCCTCTGTAGGAAATCACTTTTCTTTGTCTGACAAAATTGTTTCATCTCCTCTGTGTATCCCTTTATGTCTCCTCTTTCTTATACTACTAATTTACGGTCTATGTCCTTCTTGGGCAGCACTAGCCTCATTAAAAATGACTCCTGTTGCTTTGGCCAAGTGTGACATTCAATGTGAAAAGCATCATCTGAGTGCACTGGTTGACCTCAAACTTATTCTTTAACTCCAGCCCAACCAGTTGTCAGATCTATATCAAAAAGTAGGTATATTATAAGAGGAGACAGCTTTATCTGCACTACTTCATTAGATATGTTCTAATAAAGAGAGACCTACTGCCCCTATTCCCACCTGCAAGCACTATAATTAAAGATTCTCTAATAGAATAGCAAGTTATTTTTGTTCTCTCACCATTTTTAAATGTTGAATCCAATTCTGCAGGAACTTGACTAAAAAAATGAAGATGTCAACCTTTACACTTACTATGAAAAATGACATTTTTCTTCTTTTTCTTGTGAACAAGGATAATCACATTTAAGTATTTACATAGTGGTTTTTTTTCCCTAAAGTACCAACTATTTTAGAAATTCTGAGTCCTTTGTTTCTAGCCAGTAAGAACATCTGTTGTGTTGCAGCACTAGGAACAGACTTTTGTTTATTCATCCCCATACGAGTATTCAAGGTCCTCATTGTCAAATTTGGGTAGATTTTCCTAAGTTCTAAATATCCAAAGCTTCTTACTTTCAGTAATACTTGCGTAATAAAACACTCATTTACACAGATACTTCAGTGATTCTGTAAGGACTAAATCTAAGTGATTTGTTTGTCTTGATGTTGACAAAAACAATTAACAAACTGGAAAAAAAAGTGAACATGCTTTTTTCCATTTTATTTTAGAGTGTTTCTACTTCTGGATATAAATGTCAATGAATAAAAATAAGAAAACATTTCAAAATGAAATGTTGAAAAAAATCAAATGGCGTGATTTTGAAAATGACAGAAGAAATAAAACCACAGAACTGATTTAGTTTATCAAATTCAACAAAATTTGATAAAACCATAAAATAACTTTTTATGAGAAAACATACACACAAAATAAAATGGTCAATCCCAAAGAACCTTAACCACAATTATCGACATCTTGTGCTGAAGTGCAAATTCTGTGCTTTTATAGGTGTTATTAAGGTGACCTAGATTTTGCATGTGAGAGTTTCAAAACAGAGGAAAAACAGTTCATGCCCCAAAGCACAGGAACATAAAGACAAATACATTTAATCGCAAGCCTAAGAGAATGAAGTGCAATTGTATCTGTGTACACTCATTATACACTGTGTTTCTTTGTTTCTTTACAGACACGGACAGAGAGCTGAAACGAATATTAACATCTCTATTATATCTATTCAATAACTAGCAGCTTTGTTTCCACATAGGCATCAGTTTGATTTTTATGGTAGTGCTATTTAAGTAGACCAAGTTCAAAGGTGGGGTTCAGACTATAAGTATCTGAAGTTCATCTAATCCCATTTCATACTGCATGAATGACAATGACAAGACCAAGACAACCAAGAAAGGCCAAGGACCTGTTGCAAAGAGCCTGCAGGAAGGCTGGCACCCTCCTTTTGAGCAAGTTCCAGGCCACGCATACATGCATCACTCAGTGAGATAATTTCAAGTAACGTGATAGAACAGCGCATGGAACAGAGGTCACGGCAGTAGTCAGTTTGCCTCTTTAAGCAAACAGCTCCCAATAAATAAAGTAGCACAGGGTGGCTGGTTTTAATGCCTCATTTCTCACTCGCAAAAGAATAGCTATTCTTTTGCCACATTTCTGAGCAAGCAACATATCATCAGCAGCATCGTATAGATGACATAGAATATTCATTATTATAGCTAAATAATTTTTATTGAACTGCAGTCTTCTAGAAACAATTGATCTGAAATGATCAGCAAAAGGGAATACAGTGGATCAGAAGCTGAATCCAGGTCAAAATCTTCTCAACTCCTGCACTAAATCTTCAGTTGAGAATTCTCTCTTACAGACACTGAGAATGATGTCAAGGAGTATGAGGGTCCAAAGAAGAACAGTGATCACTGGTCTAGAAACCTTCATCGACAATAAGTTCAAGAAAGGGCTGTTGCTCACTTTAAAAAAAAAGAAGACAAGACTGAAGAATGAAAATGACCACCACAAAGACAGCAAACTATTCCCAGTGAGCATTCTGGACGGCAGAAGAAACGTGAACTAACTGCTACATGGGAGACAAGCTATAGGGAAAGCTAAGCAAGCAAGCGCTGGAACGCAACACCTCATCTGCACCACTAGAGTCTTCTGGAAACGTAACACCCAGCAAAACCAGCAGCATTCCAAGGAGACTCACAAGCTGAGAGCCAGGCAACACACTGAGAGGCACGTGAAATGCAAAACACACAGCAGGAAAACCCGCAGTCCAGCACCCAAGGGCTAGAAGAAAAATGTCAGTTTAGACTCTCAATTATTTAATCAGTTTTAGGACACAGAGGAGATAAGCTGTGTGTAAATTCATATTTGCCCTTCAGTTTATTCTAGGGAGGTCTGGACATCAGAAAATATTCAGAAGGCAACAGGGAATAGGATTGACTGCAATGCTAACCTTCGGAAAAGCTATTGAGTGCTGGTGCAGCCCTTTTAGTTGGTAAAATGTAGTGTTATCAACATCACAGGGCAAAGTAGCACAGATAATGTTACCTATAAAGCAGTTGGAAACTCTATTTTTTGCATCCTACACAAAAAGTGACTCTTTGCAAAGAAAAACCTGTGATCTTTCCAAGTAACTCCAGTTAAGTCCTAAGTAAATGAAAATGTCAGAGGTCTTGCTTTCAATTGTCTCTTTTTTTTCACTCTTCACCCTTTTGAACATTAGCTTGTCAGTTACAAGCCCTTGAAGAATTTTGATTGCTGTTTAGAAAGACCAGTGACTTGTGGAAAGTCATATTTTAGCACATGGTCTAGCATTCAGCCTGTGATTTGTTGCTAGGGTCCATCCTTCGACCTCAAGGTTTTCTACAGTGTGATGACTGCATTAGTGAGATACATTAGTGGAGTACCTACAAAAGAGTTATTATTTAGAACAACTTTGGAAATAAACACACTTTTGTTCCATAATAGGGCCACACAGGTGGAAAGGTGGTTTCGTTTTCCTTAGCTACTTGTAAACTCCTAAAGATGCTCATCTTTAATCTCTATCAAATTAGTCATTAAAAACATGAAGAAAGAAATGTTTATTTTCCCTACTGTGCCTATGTTTAGTGAAGCTGCAGGATTAAACCTCCTTCACAAGGATTTCATGGCCAACAGGTTATCAGTCACCAGGTCAAAATGACACAAACACATTACAAAACTGATAGCTCACTGAAAAAAAAAAAAAAAAAAAAAAAAAGAATAGCAAATAGCTTAGCTCACAAAAGCTTCAGGGCAACCATTAGCTTTCTTTGTAATATTAGTTTCAGAAAAAAAGGCTGTAGGCCCAGTACTGTATCATTATATACTATATCATTACCTTAATGGTTCAGCAGTGCTGAGCAATGTTGAAAGCTCTCTGTGAAGTAAACAATTCCTGCTATATTTATAGATAAAGCACAAAAGTTAGTGGATGATTCTCCATGACAATTCCTATCTCCAAGAAAGATATATGTACTATTTAAAGTAATGGGTAAGTCTCACTTTCATTTATAGCACACATTTGATAGGAAACTATCAACTTCTGTCACAGAATCCATGAAAATGTCTAATTATATTTGCATTAGACTTGCAAACTACTCTTTCCTGAACACTTGCCTGACCATAGAGAAACATTAGAACAAAACTGATAAATGTTGCACGTCCTATAATGCCTTCCAGTATCCAAGGCAGCACATTTTCATCTGTAATTGGAAGTTGGGTGTTGCAAACCCAGCCTAGTTGCCATGAGAAGTGCATGCACGAGTGTCCACTACAGTCGTGTTTAGGCTGATGGGCTGATTTTTTTTTCCCAAAGTGTACATAGAGAAACAAAAGTTGCTCTTCTCTCACTGCAGATTAAGGAAGATGAAGTAACTCATTTTTAGCACACCACAGGAAAAATGATATTGATTCTCTACGTTATTATTGAGTACTTTCTCCCTGAAACTAAATAAATCTGAAAAATAGACAGTTTTCTTCAAACAAATAAAGCACATTTTCCAAACATTTCAATGTACTGTTTTTTACCATAGCTTTTCCCTTGCTCCTCATTTTGTCCAAGCCTTTCATTTTTAACTTTGAGTATTGCTATTTCCTTTTTTTGGTGGATAATATTACATGGATATTAGGGGGCCATTACAGGCAACATCTTCATGTTATGAAACACCTGTTGTGTAACCTCCTGCTGTCATGCTTCTAAGAAGAAAATTTTCTAGTAGCAACAAATCCTTGAACATTTCTTTTCCATCTCCAAGCATTTCTCCACAGAGCACACACTGCCTCTAAAAAGAGACAGTGAAAACTGCTTCGCTCTTGACAACCTTCACCACTGATAAGAAAGATAAGATGCAACATTGTCCAAATACTAGTACTAATTTGAACTCTGATGGAAGGGAGATCAGAAATTATTAAAAGTTACAAAAATATGAGAGATGTCAAAAAAGGTATTACCAAACATGTTTGAAAAGATTTATAAGAATATAAATTGCTATGAGGAAAAACAATTGTAAAGTAAGTCTGAAACATGATTCTCAGCTTTTATTGTCATAGTCTATATTATAAAATTAAAAACCTGGATATTACCTATCCTTGGCCCTTCAATTAAGCCTGTTAGCCAAACTGCAAAATTTGAGAAGCAGCCATTTCTACTTTTTGCAGAGGAAAGGGAAGATTAGGAAATAATGCTATTTAAATTTTCAATATATATTTTAAAGGAGAAGATAACTGCTCATAACACTAGATGACTAGATGATTCTCAAAAGAGAAGAGTCAGACCAATACAGCAGCACTGCTTGTTTGCCATATATTTTATGTACCACAGGTTAGAAGGGACTCTCTACAGCATGTTTTCCCTCTTCAGATATACATGATAAATAATCAAAATTTTCTGATGATGTGCTAAGAGGGCTATACTCTTGCTGGAAATTCATATCTAAAACCTGATTATTTTTCCAAAATATACTCCTTCTCCCAGAACTGGTACCATAACAGTTTCTTTGTAAAGCTCTCCTGCATTGAAATTCAGAGACATGATATGCCCTAGTTAGTGCTTCTCAACATGCTTTGGCAATTAATAATACCAACCTCATGACAATTTGTTTTCCTAAATGCATTAGAGCAGTGCTAGCTAGCTAATCAGCTCTTATCTTTTTGCTGAACCATGTGTCAATATACATAAACATTAAGTAAATGAATACTCATATACTTACTCAATATCAGATAGCCTTACAAGTTATAATTGTCAGAGATTTTCTGCGCTGCTCTAAGTTAATGGCTTTGAGATCCTTAAACGTCAAGAAAAATAGAAAGAGGAGGAATTATAAAATACCTGCTTCGACCAAGGTTTAACATGAGAGAAAAGTGAGGTGAGTTAAGTTTTTGGCACAATCAAAGACGGAACCGCCAACTCTCCAACTACCATTTCTGCAACTTACCAACTAGTCTTAACTTTACTGTTCATTAAAGTTCTGCTGGTCAGAGTCTGAAATCTTAGCAGCCTTTTACTATTTTTTCACCTATTGTACAAACCAAAGACAGTAAGATCAGAGAGAGAGAAAAAAAAAAGATGATTATAAAGTGGAGATATTAGATTAGGTAATGCCACATCTTGGATTTTCTCATCAACCAATTTTCTCAGAAATTTATTGCGCAGTCCACATCTTAAAATAAATAAATAAATAAAGGAGCAGGGGGACATTGCCCCTCCCTGAAAATCCGCCACACTCTACCATTCTCTCATAGGAAATATATGACTCAGTATAGCCTTCTTCATTAATGTTTATTTCGACCAAAAGTCCTGACGAGAAAATGCACTTGAGGAATTTGTAAGAGTTGCAGTCTCCCCACCCACTGCATTTTGCAGATGCAGTAAAGCTAGAGAGATCAGTATGCGTTTCTATTGAAAGGGATTTATGCAATGAAAACCCAACACTTTGGAGCTGTTTCCATCACTCACAGTGTGAAGTGTTTATGGCTTGGTTCAGCACTAGGCAGGAGAATCGCACAATTGTTTTTGCAGGGAGAGTGAGGAGAGGTATATTATTCAAGCCACTTAGGGACATCATCAGCTTCTTCACAAATGGGGTGATTCAACAGAGTAAGCGGCATGTATTCCATTGGCATCTCTGGCGTGTCCTTTGAGAAAGTAGCTGAGATGGCATTTTCTGTCAGAGTTGTTTTATTGGAAGTGATAAGCAAAGGAGGTGTGAGGCCATTTGGAGGGTTCTGAAAGCAATATAGCACATTCAGTAAGAGAAGAAAAACTTGACCCTTCAATGACCCTAATGCTTACTCCAGTGGATGCAATGATGTTTGCCACATTTCACCTGCTAAACCATCAGACAGAGCAACAAAAAGAATAGATTTTCTTAATGCCACTGAGGTGATTGGTCTATCTTGTAATTCCTTTTGACACCACAGACAGCAGATTAAACAGTAGGAAAAGACACAGCAGCCAAATTACAAACACCTGCTGCCCATTTCAGCTGGGTTGTTGAACCCCTCCACATCACACATCTGTCATGCCCAAAGAACCAGTGCTAGTGCTTCCATTCCACCTGACACAGCGCAGTGGTTTTCTCCCATTAAAGAAAAAAAGTCTCCCAAAAAGAAAAAAAGCAAAATAAAGACTACCAGATATCAAGCAGGTATTTTAGGAATTTGCAGGAACATGCAAACAGATCTCAGATCCGCTCACTCTGAAAACATGAAAGGAAAGGATTTTCCCAAGGAGAATCCACATTATTTACTGGCAATGACTTATAATATGCAGCTAAGCAGTGCTAAATGCTGGAGATAAACTGGTTATCACATATGTACCAACTCATTCAGAAAGAAACAGTGAGAAAATACATTATTGCTATGTTTTGCACAGTGGTTAACCAGTGCAATAATACTATATCTAGAAGCATGCTTAGAAAAATAACTGTGATATAGTATAAATTAGCAAAGCTCTAAAGGGAACTGCAATCATTGAGCATAATGGAGAGAGAACAATAATCAATACAAAGTTTTGATAGGCTGGCAAATGTAGAGGAAAAATTTTAATTGAAAGACTCTCTTCACAATGTTCTTTCATGCATATTGCAGATCTATGACAGAAATGGAAGGAGTTTTAAAGAAGTGTAACAGAATCATCCAAGATAAAGGACAGCCCTTTAATAAGCTACATAATGGAAAGAAATGTAGAAGGAGGCTATCTTCTATGTTTAAAATGTAACTTCATTCTCTAAGTTGCATTCTGTAATGTAGTCGCATTCAAAATCTCTCTTGGCAGGTTTGCCAAACATCTTGTGTGAAACAGCATTTTGCGCATTTCAGCTTGAAATTTCATGACCCGTATTTTATGTCTTTTTCCACATTTCTCACACACTTTTTAATAGGGTAGTTAGAAAACAAGCCTGAACTGTCAAAAATTCTGTTGTCCCTTTCTTCACCCCCAACCCAGTTTTACATGGTCTTCTTAGTCTTCACAGATTTAGAGCTCCCATCTGAACATTAGAAGAGAAAGAATGAGCATTGCTTGGAGCAGACTGTAAAGATCGGGGAAGATCATTAGGAAAAAAAAATACCAGATTTGTAACTTTCTACAATAAAACACTTTTCAACTTCTCACCCTTCCACATAATCCAAGGTTTTCTGTTCACTTTTGCTCACTGGATATTTCCTTCAGTCACCCCTAGAGCCATACAGATAATTGCTACTAAGATGTCAAAGTAGTCTCTGAAAAATAGTGACAGAGAAGGAGGTAGTAGGATTTTTATTATTTCATCCTCGAATCTTATGCTCTAAACTAAAAGCATAAAGGAAATAAGAGAGAAGGTGATAGTTGGCATGCAGTTGCATAGAGGAAGCAAAACCTTAAAGAAACTCCAGGGAAAGAATTTATTTTGTTATTTTATTTATTTTTATACAGGAGACAGGTTAAGAAAATTGGTGAAGGGAGAGGAAACAATTTCCATTTTTAAATACTTTTTAATCTGACAAGCTGCCTGTTAGGAAAATTAACACTGTCACAGAATACACAAAGCAAAGGTACAGTGATATTTCAGCTCCAGGCAGCCGAGGGGTACATACGTATTTCTATTTACCTTCCTTAGCTGTCATTTCCATTTTTGAAATGGATAACATGGCATTTGGATTCAACACTTCCATAACTCCATTCATAATGCATTGCAACTGAATATGCTCACCTCAACAAGAAACCGTCATCACCAATCTCTGTCATTCCTGGTGGCTCATCTTGCAGATCTTTGATCAGACTCAAGAAGGCTGCAAATCTTTAAACTTGTTTGCAGAACGGAAGGTCTTTGCAATTTGGAGACATAGCAGCAGATTACTGTTCTTAGAAGCCTGCAGAAAATGGATTTCAGTGACCTATGAGTATCTTAAGAGCACGCAACTCAAAAGGAAAAAAAATAGTGACTCAAGCCTGCAGCTATGTTCATTGCTATGTGGCTGAGGATCACAATTACAACCAATGGTCCTATTTCTAAATATAAAAGTCAAGGATGAAGAGACATTTGCAATGCAGAGGATGACAACTTGTAAGGGTGCTCCTACAGCCTCAGTATGTGGGTGTGGAGGAGGGGGAGTGTGTTTTATTTATATGTCTACTGACAAGGAAAATGTAACAAAAACATTTCTATATGCTTTTAGAAACGTGCTTTTCCTCTCTGCTGATTATTTTCAAAGAAAACAAATGTTATGGACTAAATTAAATGACAATACAGCAATACAAAGACTACCTCCTCCATAAGGATCCTGCACAAGAACAGCCAACTACAGGCAAGTGAGTATTTACCCCAGTACAGAGCAGGTGGTGGCAGGGATCTAATTTGGTACGAATGTCTGCAAATGTCTGCTAAAATGCCCAACTGCTAAGGCAGCACTTTGTGCCTAATATCACATACAGTTTTAGAAACACAGATGCAGAGGCCTTTGGTTACGAATGCGTTTTTTGGTGCTACTTACAAGTGCAACCTTTCTTTCACTGATGGCTGTCATGGACAACACAGAGAGCTTTTACTTAATTTCACGGACTGCCAATTAGCACCCGTATGTAATTGCCAATTCAGGTATGGAGGGAAAAGAAGCACAAACGAGGGACAGGAAACACAAAGCGAAGTGACCACCTCTCCTCCGCCATCCAAGCTCAGCAGACACCAAACGCAGCGGCAAACCCTAACCCGGGCGGCTGCCACCAGCCAGCTGGAACCGGCTGCGACCAGCGAGAACCAGCAGCAACGGCTTGAACCGGCGCGACCGGCGCGGGGGAGCCCTGCGCTGGGCACCTGCAGCCCCACTCATTCCTGGGTCCCTTGTCATGTCCCAGCCGAGATCTCTCCTGCAAAACAGCATCTTCCCGAGCTGCCGCCAGCTGGTGCAACAGGAAGCCCCATGTCCTGGTTCTCTGAAGGCCTCCGGAAGCGAGCGCGGAGGCAGCGGAGCAGTTACCCGGCCTGAGGCCCGCAAGCCCTTCCACACTGAAGACCCACAGGAAAAGGCCTCCCTGTGTGTGAGATTTGTTGACGCAAGTGCCAAAAATATTTCTGGGGGCTCAAAATCACTTTTCAGCCCTTAAGGCTTCATAAAGAGCAAGGACAATAGGAGCTCATGCTTGTCTACATTATCGCTTACTAAAGTTGGTCGCTGCCACTTCACAACTGAAGCTGGATCCAAATTTACACACAAAAGAATTTCTCCAGCCTTCAAAACCATTTATTGCAGGTTGTTACTTTGAGCAGACACTGAGTAACTAGACATTTCCAGGACACCGGAGAAGAAAAAACAAAATAAAATCCACACATTGAGTACCGATTCTTGCATTTTGTAACATCTTTGCTTCATGGTACTGATCTCCAGGCTACCCCGAGCTGTGACCCTCATTTCGACCGCAAATTCTCTCACAACCCATCACTTTCCAAGGCTTAAAACATGGAAGTCGGGAAGAGGAGACCCACCTCAAACTCACACACATGTTTTTCATGGCAAAATGACTTTGCTATCTGAAATAACGGCTAGGAAGGTACATGACATGCAACGTATTTTTCAATATTTGTAACCTTGGTACAAATGTTTCATCTCTTAGATTATCTTGCCCTGGGACGCAGTTCATGAAAAATTTATCTTCCAAATTGCATTCAATATTTGGAGATTATACCACCTGGAATCTATTTATTCTAACACACCTGGTGCTGTCTCTCTTTTTAGCCTTTGATACAACTTAGCCTTGCCACTACGATGAATCATAATTTCTGGGCTGTACATAGGAGCCTATTTATTTCTCTCTCAATACATTATACAATAAATATTGTAGAAAATACCTGAAAATTCATGGATCCCATGAACTCCAAGTGTAATTCTACCGAATATTCTCAACTAAGCTGAGAACCAACATGAAGAGGGCTTTCATTTCATTATATATCTTTTTTTTTTGCTCCTTCGTAAATGTGCTTTTAATATTGAACTCAAATGTTTGCAACCACTGAGCACCTTCACAGTTTTGCTTTCCCAGTTCATCCTCACTGGTCTCCAGTACTGTACCTGCTCACCAGCACACTGCTGGAAGAAACCACAAGTAGCCCTGAAACTGCATTCTACAAATGCACAACAGAAGGTACTTCAAATCCTTTGTACCTTAATGCAAGTCTCATTTTGGCAACTCATAACAATTCTCTCTGCTAGGATTTGAACATCAAAAGAAGTAATTTAAAAGGATTCATAGCAGAGTCTTCACATGTAGGAAATTGTTTGAAAACCAAATACCATAAAAATTGCAAACAAGAGAGTTGAATATAATATACATCATTAGAAGCAACATTAATCCATTTATGATCCAGTAATTTATCTTTGCCCTTCAGTTTATTACAATGAAAAATAATCAGTGATCCTTTTCTAGTATTCTGTCATTGTCAAGTCCATGCTAAAATATTTTAGCTGTCCAGGTTTGCTAGCCAGTTTCAGGCTTGGATTACTGAATAAAGAAGTAAGTTTTGTAACAAAATTAGCAAATAATTAACATAAATCGAGTCCCAGGGAAGGAAAATACCATCCCACTGCTGATGCCTAAAAAAACCCCTTTTATTCAAAACCTGTGTTTTGAATCATTCTCTGATAATTTGCTTCTGTTTTTCTACTATCTCTCTACTCTTGATTTGTCAAAAGAAGGAATTTAAAATCCAAAAAGTTCTGTCCTCTGTTTGCTCATGAAGGCCATACAAGCTTTTTATTTATTTATTTATTCATTCTGCTAGAGCACTGTCATCATCAGTTGGGAAGAGTGGGTCTCTCCCCTCAGAATACCTGAGAGAACTTCTTTTAAATACTTTATGAAAATATTTCAAGGTCATTTGTTCAGCATCAGCTTTCCTAAAATACCCATTTTTATTTACCCTGTCTTTCTGCTACCTATGTTAGTCTGTCCTCTGTTCGTTACCCCTAAATTCTCAACAGGCTTACCCTCAATTCTGAAACAAAGCCACAAAGCTCTCACTGGGCAAGCACAGCTGCCCCATAAATATATACACTCTCTCTCTCCCTCCTTCTCTCTCTCCCTCCCTCTCTCTCTATCTAAGAATAAATGTATTTTTTTGGTATTTGAACACCTATTGTGTATTTCTTAAGAAAGAAAAAAAAAGAAAAAGAAAAAAAGTGTCAAGATAATTCTCAGTATATCACTTTTTCCTCAGGATTTCTGCTCCCTGCAAAGCACTGCAAAGAAATAATAATGCTAATGAAAATGCAACATACATAAGAAAGGGCTAAAATGGTTGAGATATCTACCTATCTGGCAGGCAGTTACAAAATATTTTACATCCTGACAGATCTCAAAACAACTTCACAAGTCTATAATAATAGAAACATTCCATTTACTACTGAACCGCAGCCAACTCAAAGGCAGAACACAGCAGTGGTTTAACAGCACAGATGAACACTGTCAGCCCTTTAGAATAGTAGGTAGAAGTAAATATCTTATCCATTTAAAACCATAGGGTGCTTTAAGACAGACAGAATATAATTAGCCAAACTTCTAAATAGCAAAGAGACTAGAAATAACATCCCTGTGCTTCACAAGTATATTCTGCAATCGTTACTGAACACAATACACAAAATCACTTTTTTTTTTTCCCCCTAAAACATAGCATCACAAAGGAAACATTACTAAGGATGCATAAAAGCCACCATAGCCCTATTCTAAATAGGGATGTTATATTTGATCTGGCTGAGTCAAAATTAATTCCATACACTGAACTTAATAGTTTCCCTTTAAAAGCCTGTCAATCAAGTGCTGATCCATCTTGGAGAAGCTTACTGAATTTGTTATGATCCCAGCCCTAAAATCATTACTTTTCATAGTTTCTTAATATTCTTTTAAGATAGTTCAACTGCTGTATACCCCCTAGTACTCGAAATCTAGAGCTCAATCTGTTGCTTAAATATAAACATCTTATGATATTTGAGATGCTGCAGGTTATATGAGACATAGTCAGTGGTCTGGCAGCTACACTGTGATCTAGGAGAGATCCATGCCCTCCAGAAGGCATACAGAGGCAATTAAATCAAGCTTATTCCTAAAAAGCAGCCAGCTGGTGCTTTGCACACCACTTCCTTCTTACAATATCTGCCCCTCTTACTCAATAACACAAATAGGAATGCTTACAAGAGTGCCAATATTACAGTTTCTATTCCAAGGCTAGAAGGACTTTTCACAATTGTACCCATTAAAAGTTTCAGATTTCACTGGCAAAGTTCTGGTTAAAAAATGTGTCCTTGATAAATCAAGTCATCACAACCCTATTTTGCATCATAATTAGCCAGGATAAGTTTCATAATTAGTAGGAATAGATTAACATTGTACCGATATTTGTCATTATATGACAGATGTTACAACAATTAGCTGTTAAGCCAAAAATATTGTTCAAAATTGAGTGCATCCAGGCTACACACAAATATGTGTGTAGCCACAAGGACTAATATTTGAATTTAATCATTCTGCAAAGATAGTTTAAGAGGGATTGTTACCAATACAAGAAAAAACAATTTATATTCTCATATTTTGTGACAGTTTTAGAGTTAAATGTTGCTAAACAAAAGAATTAACTTCTACACTTTTACCTAATGTAGCTATGTGAAGAATCTCACAGTACTGATAAGATGATCAAGGAATCCATTGCGAGCTCCTATGTAAAACCACACTAAAAAGCAGTGTTACAGAAGGAGCAGAGGACTTGCTAAAATTTATATATACTAATAGCAATTCTTCCTAAAAAGACAAAGCATTACTTCAGAAAGCTTTTCTCCTCTCTCTGACACAAGCAAAATCAATGTTGTGGGCACTTCCATTTTCCTATTGAGAGTTCTCATATAAAAGAAATGCACATTCTGTAGAAGGAGACATGTACAAAAACACAATTCTTGATAAGGACAACAAATCGTTAGAACAGTTTGCCTATAGAAACCATGGAATCACCATCATCACTCACTTCCAAGGGAAAATCGCACTGACATTTATCAGGAATGATGAAGATTTAGATTCCTGCTTTGAATCAGTAGAATGGACTGCATAATCATCCCATTCTCTGATCCTAAACCTTGCAAGAGAAATGAGCATTATATATATTCTGAAATTACAGAATTGCCAGGGTATGTATATATATTTATCTGACCATCTGATATAAGCAAAAGATCAAAATAAGTACTTTTGTGGCTAGGTAACAGACAGAAGTAGACCCGATTGGTAAACCAATGCCAGCAGCTTGCAAAAGTGATTCTGAATCTAGATTTTGTGCATTACGCCTAAATCTATTTATTACACGTTTATAGGCCTTATTAGATGAAATTAAGCACGTAGGTAAGAAGTTCATAGCAGAAGCTGCATCAGCAGAGTTGACACTAATTAATCCCTCTTGATTCAGTCCCTAGTAGTCAAATAAATACCCTTCTTTACGGTAATACAAGACAACATATACAATATATGCATACACAATCTGCATCCAATGCAGTTAACACCTCTAGATATTCTCAGAAAATAAATGTTAAATGAAATAAGAGAAATGGCTCAGATTCTACTGACTTAGAAATTCTACAGGTGATTTTTCCTTAGGACACATTGAACTACATTAGCCTAACACTGCTTTCCCTTGCTAGTGATTTGGTTACCTTTCTATGATACCACAGAACAGTGAGTCACAGTATTTTTGAGACAGCATGAGTGCTTGCTACTATCATTTCCTTTTCCCCCAGTTTTGCCACTCTCTTCATGTCTGTAGTATGTTGTGCCCTCCTCTCCAGCTGCACCAGGGTGCAATCCACAGTGACCCCTCATCAGACTGGTCCATCTGCCCCATGCCTGACAAGAAACATCACAGTTGCCAAAACTTCTGTCCTTGACTCAACACACAAACTCAGGCTTTGATGTAGTATAGAGAAAACAACCAGAGAAAAACCAGGAAACCAAAACAACAACACACCATCAAAGACAAGTTTTCTGGGTCTCCCATTTTTTTTTTTTTTTTTTTTTTTTAAGAATCTAGGCTATCATGTAAAGATCTCAGCCCTGGAGCAGCACCCCAGCACGCTGGAAATGGAAAACAAGGTGAAAAGCTCCCAGCACTCTGGAAACCCTTCCAGCTCCCACTGGCAGTGCTCCCTGGCACCGCTCAAAGTCCAAGAGATCGCAGGAGTCATCACCCCCTGCATCCCCTCAGCGCCGCACCTGAGTTTGTCCTTTTATCTTTATACACAAACATAGGCACAATCTCAAAATCACTCCTGTAGTATTCTGGCCCAGTTTCAGAAGGACTTTCAACAAGGATTAAATGATTTCTAATAAAAACTTCGTGTTGCTTTTTTAATTGCTTATCACAATTTATTTGGGGGTTAAGGGAAATCCCAGTGAAAATATTTATTTCTTCAGAAACTTAGGCTTTTCGTCCTAGAAATATTATTAGAGTATTTGCTCTACAGACCATTTATGCTGTACTGTTCTTCTCTTTAAAGGAATTTGATGCTATTTTTAAAAATATTAATCTGCAAAGCTTTTCCCCTTTCTCCTTAGAGGATTAAGGCAGGAAATAATGCAGTTCTCCATGCATAGTTTCCCAAATCTGAAGATGGATTCCAGAATTAGAACAATAAACTTGATTTGCTAATTCTTATCTACCTGAGCAACGTCTGCTCAATTATCTAATTTCTGAAGTGTTACTATATATACACACATATATATATATATATATAATATAAAATGCAGATTAAAAAAAAAAAAAGATAAAGACACTATGACAATTTTTTATTTTAGGAAAATAAATCTTAGCAATAAGGAGAAAAAAAAAGAAAATTCTCAAAAAGAAAAAAAGCTATTTTTTAATATCTGTCTCGTCTATTTGTGCGTTTTTTGCACTTTGAACTTCTTATAGGCACAGTCACTTTGTAGATTATGCCTGAATTGGCACATAGAGTTCTTGCAGCTTCTTTCTTCTTCTGATAGGAGACCATGAGAGATTTTGTAATCATTAATCTTCTTAACTTGGTAAGAAACCAAATTAACTCAAATATTAATTGTAACATAGCAGCCAGGCAATACAAATTACATTATAAGAGAGCATTATCAGTGTTCCTTTGGTATCTGTAAATAACTGGCAACACCTACTATGCCAGAAACTTGTGGGTGAATGCAGGTAACAAACTACAACTCAATTACCGAATGCAAAACAATACAGTATCCATATAAATATTGTAACCAAAGAAAATAAAAGTTTTTTTTTATTTAAATCTGCTTCAAAAATTGTTATAGTTAAAGACAGCACAAATTTGCTAGAGGCAAGGATACGTGTGTGTTGTATGTGCATATGATTATATTTTGCTTAAATCTAAAAACAAAACGCTGTACAAAGTCAGATGCAATGAAAGCTCAAAAATAAAACTTAGCTCAATTCAGCATTTAAAGAAAATGATGTAAATTGGCTAACACACTACAGCAATATTACAAGAGTTTAAACAACAGACCAAATCCTCCCGAGCTATCAGCCAACTGTTTACTTCTAGTTTTCCTCATTTATATGTAACAAGTTACTTCTACATCTGGCGACTGCAGTATTGCATAGATGGTAAAAACAAATCAGAGTGATAAAGAACAATTGCTACTAAATGCCTATAAACTACCCAGTAAATTGGCTATGGAGATGGAACTTCTTTTGCTTATAAAAAGGTTTCCACGGGTGAGGTGTGAGGCATGCTGACAGGTTCAAAAAATATGCATTGCGTTTGTGCACACTGTACTTAATCTGTAAATAGGAAAAAATTTTATGGCCTTCAGGAATGACAACTGATAGTTTTCACCAGCACCAAAGTCATCATAAAAGAAAGCAAAGACATTAACGGAACTATCGAACTAATGGAAAAGAGAAAGCTGCAGATCATCCACACATGTGGCTGTACGCTGTAATAAGAAGCATCATTCATGTTCTCAGCACAAAGCAAACCATCTACTTCCTATGCACCAAGCAATGTGTTCTGCACATACGAGGATTCAAAGAAATTCACTTCAAATGAAACTTCCCCTCCTGCCACCTAATGGAACATACAGAAATGCCTTTGTCTGAAGCATGATGTCTGGGATGTCTAACTCGGCTCCTGTTTTCCCAAAGAATGTCAAAGTAGTAAAAGTTTCAGTTCTGATATTATAGATCTTTCTATCAAATTTCTGATTAGCTGAATTGTGCTAAGCACAGTGAAGAAATTATGCGTAGGCTAAACGTGATCAAGAAATCTCAATCCTATGGGATCCCTCTATTCTGCAAAGGCTTTATTTTCCCAAGGGAAATACCTGGGCAGATCAGTGATATACACAATATTTGCACTTAAAATTTTCCTTTTTTCTGTAAAACGAACAAACAAACGAAAAACCTCAAGTCTTCAATGGAGTTTATCACTGACGTACAAAATTAGATGAAAAGGCCTGGAATGGGATGAATTTTTACAAGAGCACTCTGAACTGTATTATTAACAGATGAAATTCCAATTTCTACATTTGTAAAATAATTGAGTGCTATATAACAAGAGGTGCTCTGAGGACTCCTTTATTTGTGCTTATTGCGCTCTCCAAGTAGAAGGAAAAAAACAGAAATTTCAAGCACTGATCTGAAATAATTTTCCCTTTTTATATACATTATAAATACACTGAAATGACCATATGGTTATCCCATCCTCTTGCTCGTCTTTTACTTTGCAGGGTTTGTCTGCATTACTGAGGAGTTGCCATGCACCACCCCTGAGGATATAGCTGTGCTTCAGCTCTAGCTAACGCATTTGCTGTAGCATACTGATTTTTTAAATTTCTTTACATTATCAGCAAAGTCGTTACAACACTGACACCTTCTGAAACAGTAAACATTCACATAGCATCAGTTTGCTATATTAACCTCTTTAATGATTTTCTTTAAGGTGACATGGACATAAATACAAGAACTGCAATAAAAGGAGGGCCAGGCTGCTCCTGACACGCGCTGGAAAGACCGTCTGGCTTCACTGTGTTCTCTTCCAAACTAAGCCCCGCTGGCTGAACCCCTACGATCATCTACATTTACTTTTGGCTATCGTCTGCCTAACAAGAATTCCCATAATCTTTTAAAGCCCTCCACAGAGACGCTTTTAAGCTGGTACCAACTATTCTACTATTTTCAGTGAGAGTGCAGCCGCTGTTACAAATATATTTGTAGCCTGCCCTTTGTGATTATCCTAAAAACTGAGAAAGAAGAACAATAATAAGAAGAAAGATTTCATTCTTTCAGAGAAGCAGCCAGCCAGCCAGCGACAAAGGACCACATTTTGCATAGTGAGGTGCTAAGGGTTAGAGGAGCAGAGATAAGCAGACAACAGCAATATACTAGAGAACGCATAGGTCAGTGGAGCCAGTCTCTTGCTGCCAGGCAACCACAGTTATAATTATCAAAAACTGTCAAGTATCATGTGAAAAATATTACATTTCTCTCTCTTTCCAAAAACTTGTGTCTCTGCTAGCTAAAATATAGCATACCTTTTTCAATATTGCACCTGATAACACTCAACTTTAATTTCTCTCTATTCATCTGCCAGCACTGTGCTTTAGTAGTTCTATTCCTGCTCTGGCACTTCCACCATCATGCATCTAGAAAAAATAAACACATTCTGCTCTCACTTCTCATTTTTCTAGGTTAAACATGCCATCCCCTTCTAGATTTTCCATGTAGCATAAGCCATGGTTGCTTCGGGTGTCCTAGAAGCTACTCTGTACTCTAATTTGAAATCGTCACTTGAAAGTGGAACAGACAATAGACCTCAAGAGTACAATGTACTACTGAATTTGTATTCTCCTGCCTTGCACTGGAAACCCTTCCTTCCCTCTCCAGAATATTTTAAGATGCTATTCGCCTGTAATCACCTAAGTTGCATTCAATGAAGTGAGAATTTTCAAAATTGCTACTCAATTTATGCACACATATTGGCTGAGGAAAAATGAGTAATAAAGGAAAGCAAAGAACTCATGCATTAGCTCTCCTTCAAATTATGGTTAAGTAAATTTATGAAACAGTGGAAGTACTAAATATTTATATCCTAATAAACAATACATAGCCATAAAGAGATAGTTATCCTTAACACTGATTTCTTGAAAAGCATGGATGAACTTTGTTGTATTTCCAGCAATAATTTCATACATCAGAGAGCTGTATTATCTTTGTTTACCTCTTCAGTAAGTGAAGATGAAAGATAAAGAAATACTGCATAATTATTACTTGACATAGCTAAGCTTCAAGAGGAACCGCTGGCAGAAATGATTCTGAATTCACAGCTAAATTGAAACACCTCTAAACCTACATGAAAAATTACACTGAAATCAAAAGAATTTGATAGTGTCTAAGAAAAATCATCAGACTTCCACTTGTCAGCACAGATGCTTAAAAAATCAATTTGACAAAAGAAGAATACTCATTACACTGTTATTTTTATTACACACAAGATATTGTACTTGTGTCAAGAGTTTGCAAAAAATATTTTCATTGGACATCAAACAGGACACTCAGGTCCAGCCTTCCCTCAGTTCTTCACTGTCGGAATTAATTATGTTGCTGTTCCAGAAGTTGTACCTTAAACAACCTGGCCAGAGCTTTGGATCATCATCAGAAGTGTAAAATTTATTATTCCCCATATATAACATCATCAGTATATTTCTATGTATCTTAGTATTTTTAGGGTTGGCTTGGTAAAGAGAGCATAAACCTTTGTAGCTAGAAGCATGGTCTTCAAATCAGCAATTGCTTTTTCAAAACTTCTCTTACTATTTGCATTTATTTCCCTCTAATACTCATAGATAAAGATGTGAAAGGATGACAGATTTAAAGGTAATGGAACTGGAACTGCCAAATGAGACAGTTCTTTTACCAATACTTCCTACTACTTTTACCAGTATTTCTAAAACCAGGATTCCTTTAAATTGCCCAGTGAAAACTGTATGATGCTACAGAGTAGAAGTGCTACTGACAGATGTGACAGCTGGCCAATTACTGAAACCTATTTGTAAGTCAGGTTGCAACATAACAGAAAGAGTGTGTGATTCGAGGGTTAGGTAAAGCACCAGGAATCTCTAGGCTGGTCTCTCTGAGTCCACTTTGGCAACAGAAAAGTATTTTCATGGGTTTTTTTGTTGTTTGCATGAGGTACATTTTAGCGTAGTAAGCACCGTGGATGGATACTTCACTGAGAAGAAAAACAAAGCAGCGAATCACAAATAGCAGAGTGCATTTCGTGCTCTGCATGGGCAAAGCCATGAGGAATTGGAAGGGCATTAATGTGAAACTCCCTGTAATTCCAAAACCTCAATCACAATTAAGCTGCTCTGACACAAACTGATTTAGGAAGGCATGAATCCATGCTATGCAGGTCTCCAGGGCTTCCCTTAGTACTGCACCTTAAAATAAAAAATAGCTCTTTTAATGAACAAAAGCAGATCTGTCCTCAGACCAACTCTGCAAGGGAGATGAAACCAAAGAGACTTATCAGCTGCCAAGAAAATTCCCTTCTCAGATTTATTAACAGTGGTGGTAGTGTGAGGGAACTCGATGCCTCTGCTTCATAACTTTATTGTTTTGTTAACAGCATTAAATCGAGTTTTATACAATACTGTGTCAATAACATTAGCAAATGCAACTGAAAACAAATTTAAATGCAAACTGACAGGCGCGCTCCATTTGCAAGATAGCGTCCAAATCTAATCGTTCGGAGGCCTGCCAACGTTCAGTGTCTGACGGGTTTCTAGTCTTGTTACACCTCGTGCACTCGACCTCCGTAACGTACAGCAAAGATCAGGGCCTCCCAGCTCTTCCGCCTGCCTGCCTGCCTGCCCAAAACAAGGTCTGGGAAGGTTTTGATTGGGGCTAGGGGTTCCATTTTGCTCGAGACGCAAGTATTTCTTGGATCAGGCCTTTCAAGAGAAAGGCAAAGCAGGGTTAATCAATAAAGGGTGCCAGTGATCTGAAATTAAAAGTAGAGGGAATACATTTTTCACACCTATAAAGGATGCAGAAATAACTGCCCAACAATTCTGGAGAGAAGGGCAGGGGCAAGGGCCTGCACTCTCAGTGGTTTGCTGTTCTTTCTTATCCATCCATGCACATGTTCCTCCATGTGTAGTGTGTTTTTTCACAACCACAGAAGGTATGTGCAACATCCCACTTCAGACACTACAAGTCTAAAATGCTAAGCACAGTATCTGTTAGAACTAAGATCTGGGAGGAGATTTGGCCTATTCTTTTATTCCATGGGAGAAGCAACGATGGTTCAATTGTAAAAAGACAACAAGTGACATTACATAAACCAGAGACCAGCAAGTCCTGTATCTCTGCAAGAGTTTTTGTTTTTATTTTTTACAAAACATAATTAAACAAGCACATACTTACAGGTTAAGAGTGCATAATTAGGACAGTATTTTGTCCGTATTTCTCTGATGATTAAATCAAGTCTTTTTTGTACCTGCTTAGATTCATCACAATTAACAGGGTATTTAATCTTTCTCACTACTGCCTCAAATAAATTAACAAAAGCTGTAAAAGCACACAGATAGCATCTGATGGGTATTAAATACCTACTGATGAATAAAATATAGATCACAGAGAAACAGCTATATCTAATCTTTAAGTCTTCCTGGATAATTGTTTGGTATGCGTGCTCATACAAAGGCTTTGCTAAAACTCTAGAGTTTTAGTAGACCTGACTGTGAACTATAAATTCATTATAAAAGTTTAAGCATAAAAACAGTCAAGAAGGTGGTCATGGCTGAAGGTTTGGTACTCAACAACAAAGCAATACGAAGGAGCAGCAGTGCATGCCACGTGCCTGCAGCTTTTTCTGATCCTGCAGCAAGAAAGAGAATCCGAAAACTGGTCACAGATTTGTGCTAACGCATCCTGTAGCTATTTGGGCATTAACGTTTTTACTGAACTACTCCTCCAGTAAGGCTAAGCCTTTCTTAGCAAACCAACCTGGATTAGTTTTCAGGGCAGGGGGTCTCTTTCTCCTCAGTTTGGGTCCATGCTCGCATTCTGAGAAAGAGACTCGGTGCTGAAATTTCCTCGCCAAGACAGCAACACAGGCCTCCATCCTGCCAGCACAAAGACACTAACAGCAGCCAGTGACAAAAGCTGCTGCAGCAGTCTCATTCCTAACTGTGCTGCACTCAAACTCCAGCCAATTAGATTCTTTAAGAGCAGCAAAACTCAAGAGGCTGCCAAGCTGAAGGACCTGGTAAAATAACACTTCTATTTCTTCTAGAAATGTTTTCTATATGCTAGACCAGATAAATG
Source organism: Crypturellus tataupa (assembly GCA_034781795.1). Taxonomy (NCBI): domain Eukaryota; kingdom Metazoa; phylum Chordata; class Aves; order Tinamiformes; family Tinamidae; genus Crypturellus; species Crypturellus tataupa. The sequence continues at coordinate 8,719,940 of JAWLRI010000563.1, read as the reverse complement.
ATTGGATGAACCAACAACCTATCTGCTATTGTAAATAATAGCCTCAAGTATGAATTTTATAAGGGAGAGGATGATTCAAATAGGGTAGTCCTACATCATATGGAGCAGTTCAGTTGTAAATTTTCAGCATATTTTCTCATGAAAGCCACAATCTCCTAAATGTATTTTCTCTTTCCTCTTTTCTGTATGAAGATTATTATTAAAGTGAATGCAAACCACCGCCTCATTTATAAAACAAACTCATCAGGTACACCTAATTCACCTGATCCTGACTGCATGGAAGATTTCTCCATCATTTTCAATAACCCAAACATAACATCAGTTCTTTCTGCAGATTTTTTTTTCTATCTGTTACACTGAACAAGTGCTTCAGGAAACAGACACTTCTTCAGACCACCTGAGGCTGACACCTCTGCAAAGGGGCATGTTTTGCTAACAAGCAAAGTTTCTGTGCTCTTGCACCAGGCTCTCACTTGGTGGAAGTACAGATTCTGCTTAGACATCACAGGGAAGAATCACTAGCCTCTTTTAAAGACAACATCCCCTTACGGTACAGCTGACATGAGCTGACATGCTCCATCCAGTTCCATTTTAAAAGAGCCCAGGGCAGCACTTCAGCTGAAATCCCATCTTCCCCAGGGTCCGTTATCAAAATGTTTTCACCATCAGGACTTAGTTGTTGTTTTCTTCATTCTTATCTCTTACAGTTGCTATGATGAATATGGGTAGGATTGAAAGGCCCATCTCCCCTCACCCCCCAAATGCTTAGGAGCTTGGCACTATCAAGTTTTCCTTAGTATTCCAACTTTTTCTATTCCATTTTTTCCTCACCCTTTTTGCCACTTATTTACATATTGTCATAACCAGATAAGACATCCATTTGCTGGCAATTTCTAAAGAAGTTAATGCTAACCTATCTTCTTTTTCCAAAGATGAATATAAACAACAGAGAAGTCAGAGAACTTTAATGCTTTCTTCAGTCAAAAACTCTCCTGAAGGCTGTCTCCTTTTCTAAGATGGCTGGCAGGGCCAATCCTCCAGGGACACCAATGGGCACTGTATGTATTCAGATGAGATAAAACCAAGCAGCAGTAGTATAATTTAAAGTTACTGTGGGATATTTTCCCTTTAAAAATGCAGTAATAAAATGTTATCTTATGAACTGTGTACTACTTTTGCTGACGCCATAGAAAAATTATTTCTGTTTTCTGGTGGGGAGGTAGTACTCGCGCAAAGAAGAGCTTAATAACTATTCATGGTTGGAATCCTGCTTCCTTTAGGCTTCATTCTCAATTACATCACAAAGCAATGTGCTTGATAAGTCTGATCAATTTTGAATTGTGTAGTTAATATTAAATGGAGCTTTAAGGTATCCATTCCATAAAGCTGTCCTTGGAAGTACAAGAACTAACTAAAAACAAATAGCAGCAAGAAAAGAGACAATTTTTAAGAGTTTTGAGATTTCTTAAAGATTTTCAAGATCTCTTTGACGGTCTATCTCCAGACTGAAGACTTTTACTTTCAGTTGGACCAAATGGGTACTGTTTCATAGCCTTATTTGTCAATTCCTTATATTTAAAATAAGAAAAAAAAATCATATTTTTTAACAAGTGAAGCAAATGAAAACAATTTTAAAACATAGATTACTTACTGATATTAACTTATTTAGGAAAGAATGAACAGGATAGTTCAACAGAAGAACCTAAGACTGGAAGTAATCTCCTGTATCACAGGGTCCTGGTTGGACCTATCAGTGTAAACTATTTTGTTGCTTTTCAGAAAACGTGTGTCACATTTGGCACACTTGTCATCACTTTTTTTGAAAAGCTGTTCCAGACCCCTATATTCTGACAGTTAGAAATGCACCTCACTGTGATAGCCTGAGCTTACCATCCTCATTTGCATCTCTAGTAGCATTTCTTAGCTCTAGCCATTTCTAGCAGTTTCCTTCCCATTACAGTTTAGGTAGACAGAAGGAAGCAAGCTCTTGCAGGTTCCTGCCCCAAATACACTCTCCTTTCCTCTCCTCACTGCAGTGACTTACTTCTATGAATGTGACAACTATAATTAGTTTTTACTGATCACAAAAGGCACAACTGTAACATATGTATATGATTTCATATGCAGTCCTGTCAAAGTTTTCCTAATGCTAGATGGTTCATACCGAGGCAGATCTTTCTCTCTAAAAGTTTGTGCAAAAGAGAATTTTTAATGACAATATTAAACAATATTAAAAAAAAAAAAGTTTAACAATTCTGGAGGGCTCGAATATTAACTTTCATTCAGATTTATACTTCCATTTAACGAAATAGGGTCCTTGCTCTCCTTAAAATTCTTCCATTAAGCCACAAATCAATTTCATTCAATCTTCAAGTCATGAAGTTTTGATAAAAGTCTTAACTTGTTCATGTTTCTGTTCAATTTAAGATGAAGCATGTAATTGTTATTCAGTCTAAGTGATTATATTTTATGACTTCTTCTTTTAAAATATGCATTTGCAAGGTACCAAAATGAATCACAAAATGTTGTTATTTCTGATAATAGTGACTTCTGGAGAACACAGCTGTTAGTTCTCAGAACTGTTGCAGAGTGTATATATTACACATGATCTACTTTTACTTCTATTTTTTTGTATTCATACATAGTATATAAGTACACCTTAGATTATTTTTATTTTGAATATTTCAGGTTGTTGAAGCTCCAAGATAAACTCTCAGGCTCTTATTATATTACTCAAACAATAAGCAAGTGTTAATAAGGGGATATATTTCTACTTTCCTTCACTTAGTCCCCTCCTCCAGTAAAAATAAACATCAGGAAATCAAGTAATTATTAAAATTGCAATTCATCATCACAGTTTGGATCACCTATATGCTTCTTTCACCTGATGTTTGATGAACTGAGGGGCGTTGGCTCCAGAAAAATGACTATTATGGGGAAGAGCAGTCAGGAGAGCAATCCTGAATTAAATTTATAGCTTGAACCAAGGAGAAACATACTCCATGAAATACGCCTGCTTGGCAGAGAGCCACATCTTATTTACATCTTGATAACAAGGTATAATGTTTTTCTTCATACAGCTCCTTTCCAGTCTCGCAATTCAATGACCTTGCGACCAGTAAGACCCGGCGTCCTTTCCTTACAAGTTCCAAGCAAGCTCTACGTTACATCAGGATGCATGCGCGTTTCTGGAATGCTTGCCATCCAAAACATATTTCTTTAACATAGTAACTTTCAACATAATATAGATTTACTGTGTTTCTTCCCTACCCTTGAAACCATCCAACCACTCTTGAAAGGGAGGGAACAATACTGAGTTTTGAATCACAGAGGAGGACCATCTTCAGTAGCGCCAGCAGCCAACCAGTGTCACCAGCGACCGGAAAGAAGTGACAACTCTGGAGATGCCAACACAGTTACAGCCTAAGCCATTTCTTGTCACTATTCTACAACTTGCTCATTGCCAGTGAAAGATATTTGCAAAGCAAGTTATTTCTCCTGGCTTTGCAAAGCGTTTTATGAGTGGAGGGTGTTGATAATAGAAATAATTGTCATGTATATTGCTCCAAGAGTGACAGAAGAAACACCTACGAACACTATAATCCTATACTCTTTTCTAAAAACTATGAAGACAAATGAGAACTCTCAGGTTTTTGGATTGTGCACAACTATCATCTTCAGTTATACATAATAATGGTTGTGTATCCCTACAATTAAAGATAATTATAGGCTATAAAATTTGTATGGTGATTAACCAAAAACAAGATGAAATGCTGTGAAGCCAACACAAAGACATCCATCACTGAAGTTTATATTCCTTAAACGGTTTCTCTCTTTCATGTTTAGGATTTTACTTCATTTCATTTTTGCTGCTTTATGCATTACAGTATTTTTTTCTAATATTCTCCCAAATCTGAGATATTGAAAATATCATATCAAATCTCAATTTATTATTTTATCCCCAGTTTTACAGAGAAATTAGAATATTCTATAATTATCATCTAACCGAAGAAGCACATTTACGCCTAATTCTAGGTTGTTACTCTTTATCTCCCAAAAATAAATTTTATGATCTTTAGACATTTGCTCTCAACCAACGCAACTGTAAATGCTCTTATTTTTCAATTTACATGTTTAATCCCTTTTTGGGGGATGCTTGCCTTCTGTAATTTCCTGTAATTGTACAGATTATTCAGGTTAGCTATGCACAGAATGTAATGCTATTTCCATCCCAATGCTATTTTCTCCATTTACCTTAACATCCATTTCACTGAATATTGATTTCTTATGTTACACAAGCCTTCATAGAGGGATATTTAGGACACCCTCCAATATGAAAGAAAAGGACATCCTATCAAAACTTTGCACAGGATTACAAGGCCTTTTCCAATTCAGCTTACTATGCAAGAGGGATGATAGGAAAATACAGAACCCTTGGAATACCTATGGAAAGGTGTTAAATGAAGTCATGTTTCGTATTTGCAAGGATATAAAACACACAATCCAAGGGATCCAAAGAAACGCAAAGCATAAGGATCACAATGTAGCAGAAGATATAAACGTACTTGAGATTCACCTCACACTAATTCAAATGTATGTTTGTTGAAAGAATGCAATAAAATTTGTAATTCACCCTCTTGACTTAAATGATTATAAAATGTGGATTTCACAAACCTTAAGCTGAAGGAAAAAAAGGTAATGTAATGAACAGAGGCTTTAAGTTTTTGTAAAAAATTGGTTCATATTTGAGGTTAAAAAGCATGACCTAAACTAGGCATTCATGTAAGCAAACCGTATACAATGCTTCTATCTTACAACATGACTATTATCCTCATGCTTTGATTTGGAAACGTTTGGTGTGTTTTGGCAGGAAGCCTGGGCTTCAGGAATTTCTCATTTTCTCTAGAGCTGTTTGGCCTAAATTCAAAGGAATTTTTTTTTTTTTTGATACATTGACACCGTGTGTGTTATTTTTTTTCTCTCTTTTCTCTTTTAATTTCCAGCTCCTCTGTAAAGAATGCTACTAGACACACCTTTCACTGGAAAATGTGCACTACTTGTTTTTCTCTCTCTGACTGGAAAACAGACACACTACCTAACTTTTTCTCTTCTGGTTTTTAGGAATGGGTTGACTGAACAACTTTTAACTGATGGGTCCGTATTATCTATTCCCGGTACTTGTGGATGGATTTCTCTTCATATTTATATGATTGACTTTATAGGTTTCATGGAATTGTACTGAATTAGAGTAGAAGAACAATTTATCAGATGAAAAATTCCTCACTAATACTCCGTGATTGCTTTACTGGGACTTTATACTTTTCACAACGGTACTTACTTGAAGGACTCAGAAACACTGAAACATTAGCAAGCTGCAGTTGCAAAAGTGAACACTTTTGGTGCTGTGCTAGCCTATTTCAAATAGTGCACAAAATCAATCACATAAGGATACTCAAAACATTTCTAATGAAGCAATTCTTTCAAATTTATTTAGCTGAAGATAGGAAGAGAAAATGCTAAGCTTACTCTGAAATGAGACAAGTTAGTCATTTCCATTCTTCTTCAAGAGGAAGGATGAAAAGGGTCACTCATTTCACATTGCCATCTCTTGAACGCCTCAAAAACAAATACGGCTGCAACCCAAGAAGCATAAGCGGTCATCCAAGAAACTGACAGTCTCTTTTGGGAATGAAAAATGATTGTCAGCATGAAAGACAGTGGGAGAAGAGATAAATCCGTTACTGTACTTAGTTTGCCTGTCATCATTTACTTCTAGAGTTTGACTAGTTTGGGGAGATGTCAAGGGAGCAGCTGTCAGACTGAAGGCAACAGGATTGGGTAAAATAACATAAAATTCCTATCAGAATCATGATTGATTATAACCTGTGCCACACAATCAAATAAGCATAAAAATAGACAAAAAAAAAAGTTATGCTCTCATAGTTAAAGCTTAGCAATCGTTTAATAGTCTCATACACAGTTATTTGGAAATGTTCTGCTAAAATGAAGTCTCACTGGAAAATAAAGATTTGTAGAATCTCAGTCTCGTCTTTGAAACATCTCATGCCTGATACACTTGTAGAGAATGTAACAAAAACTCATTTAGATTCCAAATAGATTTATGGAGGGACAAAGAAGATGGAAAATGAAGAAGTAACTAAAATATATATACCCAGTCTTTGTCCTTCTCTAAAATTCTTCTCAAAATATCTAGTAAAGCATCAGTAATTAAATATCTTCATTTGTAAAGCTGAATAAGGAATGACAAGGAGAATATGTATCACAAAACTGATGATGAAATCCACAGGCAAGTCAAGGAAGTGTTACTATTTCCTACCTCACAGTCTTGGAGGGGTCCATGCCTTCAGTACAGAGCCTGGTTGTGCAGACCCGCTCAGTTAAGGAGGCTGCCCTTCCCCGCGGGTACCACTGCGACCAGCCGAGGGGCCCGCCGGATCTCTGCACTCTGACACCCACCAAAGGCCCTCACACAGCTCCTCACTTTGCTTCATACCGCTGGTAGCTGGTGTTTTCTACTGATGTCTAACTCAAATAATGAACAGACCCCAAAGCTTTTCACGTGTAAGGCAAGAAATGACTACCTGCTTTCAATCAGCACAAATTTGTTTACTTGTACATGCACAACATAAATGGAGGCTTTTTAGAAGATAAAGTCTTTGAAGCTGCAGTATAACAGCTGAACCTTGCTTCTGAGTTTTCAGCACAATAAGCTTGAAGTGTTTACATTGGACAACTTTTCGCAACACTGAAGAAATTTAAGTATAAAAGAATTATTCATTTTCAAACATCACAAATTCTTTTTTTCATTACATTAGCAAAACACGAACATTTCAAAGATGAAATGCAAATGAGTTCTGAAAATAGCTATCCATATCTCATAGCTTTACATATAAAGTTAAATTAAGAAACAAAAAAAGTTGTAAAAATGTACATATTTGTTTAGTTTTTCTAGTGCACCACCTACCGCTATTCTAATTGGTACTTTTTGGTGCATTTACCCCTCACTAGAAAGCAGTGTACTAGCTCTTTTGTCTCAAAACATTTTATGCAGACTGCATTGCCAGCACACCAGGCAATTTTTCACCTTTATAAACACTTGATGTAAATGTGGTGCAGCTTTGTTGATATGCTGTAAGGTTACCGAGCACTTGCAAAGATAATAGGGTGATTATTAACATAATTTGTTAACAAATTACTGTTGCATACCATAAGTACAACTTCTTATTTCCAGGACCATCCTGAGCTTTCAATATTTGAAAACATTCATTGCAACACACCTGGAACAACCAACTTTTTGGTTCATCCAGGAATTATTTCTAAAAGCACGAATACAAATGTCTTGCTCCAGCCCTGAGCAAATGACCTACTTCCTCTCCCATAAGCCATGCACAGCCTACAAAGCACATCTGAGTAGTTCTGTCTAACAGAAGGAAACTGGTAGGTTTCTGAACAGTTACTGAGCAGTTTATCCTACCAGTAGGATAGCAGTAGTATTTTTAGTAATCTTTCACCAATGGTCCTGGTTTAATTCTTAAGTTTTCCTCACAACTGATCTCCAACAGGCTGAACTTCATTAGAAGAACCAAAGAAGGATAAGAAACACGTAATGTTCAGGCAGGCATCTGGTCAGTGACAGCACCAGCCAAAAGCAACTCTCAATTCTGATTTATCTTTTCAATACTGCCTTCTCCAATAGACCTGTAGCCTAAACATCACAAAAATAGGTGGAAACAGGCAAATGTATCAGGATAAATCTCTTGGACTTTATAAAATAAAGCAAAAAAAAATAGCAAATGATCAGAGAAAACTTGGATAATTCTGCTTAGGAATAACAAATTAGCAGAAAATGCCATGTTTCTTATGCTGTTACTGCTTTTATTTACACTTTCTGTGCCTTTTGGGTTTTGTCTGAAAAGGTAATCATATCTAATACTATAAGCTTTCAGAAAGAGAAAGGAATAATGAGTACATTTTAAAATATTACTCGCATTTCCTTGGAAAAATATTGGAATGCAAAACTTTTCACATGCGCAATTTGGCAGTAAAATGTGGAAGAATCTTTTCCTACCAATATTTGGAGACTGCTCTTAACAAAACATGGATATTCTGGAACCGTTCTCTATGGAAGTTATTTCTTCATTTCACTTTTTGTAATGAAATCACTCTGAACTGAAAATGCTATCTAGCTCTTCGTTTTATAGTTTTCAGACTATGTTCTCTAATGCCTTGTAATCTCTTTGAGTGGTTTACTGTTATTAACCCTATTAATTTTTTAATTCTTGACCTAAAAAGTTACCTTAGTCAAGTTTCCTGGAATTGTTGTTTGCATGAAAGAGTGTTGTTCTGATTTGCTGAAAAGCTGAACACAGGACAGTACAGAAGAAAACTCTTCAGGAGACACAAATTCAATTTTATACCTTTTTCTCTTCACTTTTTTATTTGATGAGTAACATCATCCCTCATAACAAAAAGAAACAAAGAAACACACATTCTTTAAGCTTTGTAAATTTAGAGCTATTCTTCAAGCCTTCACTTGAATTCTTTCCTCCAATCTTTTCTCCAAGATTTATTGCTGAGAGCTTATTTTTTGGAACAAGTTCTCTGAGCATTCCCAGATCTAAAAATCCAAGAAATGTGACAATCCAATGTCTTAGGACATAAGATAATCCTACTATTCCTGTACTGGAGAAGCATTTTATGGATCAATTACTGTGCCAGTTTGGCAATACGTTAACTGTTCTCAATTCTTCCCCTTAAATTGGATGGCTTCTACCATCCTGTTTATCAAGTCCCTTGGAGGCCTGCTGTACCTAAGACAGTTAAGTCCTCCCTTCTCACAGTTTCAAAATACTATTTTAGACATTGATTTATTAAGTGAGACTTTCTGCACTTACCGCTTTCTTTTTAATCTGGGGAAGAAACTCCATGTCTCACAATCCATGAAGTTATCTTGATGCAGTATATTTGAAGAGATATGAAAGCTCTCTTGAATACAAGGTTTAGCTAAAGTTATGTATAATAATTTTGATCTTTTCAGCATCCGTTCATGCTATAAGGAACTTTACACAGAAGACTGACAATGCCTCCTTTTTAGGAAAAAAATATATTTGCCTATATGTAAGCAAGTGCTTGGGGCACTTAAAGAGTTGCCCTCAGCAGCAATAGGTTACACTGTCAGCAGAAGCAAAACTCTTGGTGGGATGATAACCTGAAAGCAGAGGCAAAGGTCCCCACCTGCAGTCCTTCCTGGCCTTGCTCTGCCACTCTAAGTCACATCTGATCTCAGCAAATGCTGTGATGGGGAAAAAGCACCCACAATCTATCAAGTGTTCAAAAAGAATATGTGAATACTTTAAACGGTATTTTTCACTCTGTGTGAAGGAATCATTGTCCTTCAGTAGTGATCACAGACATATGTGGAAGGCAAGCATAACCATGGCAAAAGATAAGTCCTGTAAGGCTACTAGGACAGAAAGCAGAAAATCTTACTTGATTGGATAATTGTTTGTGTAATTTGTTCTGTAAATCTTGATTTTTTTCCAATAATGTACTTTTTCAAAATAAAGTAAAACATCCAGGTTCTAAACAGCAATTTATCTATCCAAACAGAGGAAAACATAACTTGGCCTTTCCAGTAGTGCACTCACAACATACAGCAAGAATGAGGAGACACAGTACAGTACAGACAAACAGATTTAATCTGGCTACATTGTGAAATTTGTCACCACTGATGCTACATTACCTAAAATTTTAGCTTTCTGAGTGGTCAACTACCATCTAATGTGCGTGCCTTTTTCAAGCTATTTTACATGCTTATGAGCCTTCTGGTTATATGTATTAAAGAGAGTCTTTCGCTTTTTGTTGGACACTCAACATATCTGTTTATGAAAATGAAGTAGAATAGAAAAGGCATGTTCAGAGCACCATAAGAGAATTTCTATAAGAAGGAAGAAGAGTTAATGACATAAGAATTGTGTCAGGATGGTACTAAAGCTATTCAGTATTGTTCCTTAAAGTGCTTAAGGACTTATGAGGACAATAACATCAGAAAAATAGAAGACATAATGGAAGGATTACAAAAATACCATTCTGGCTTAGCCAGAAAGACCTACTGCTATATCCGTTCTCCTTTTTGCTGCTGCTTTCTAACATGCATTGAAGAGTAACAAATAAACATTTGCTCTGGCCTGGCAGAAAGGGCATTAGGAGGGCAGGGAGTCGGGGCTTGCTGTTCATATTTCTGATCCCTTTTCAGTTTTTCTTTCCTGAATACTTCAGAAAGGTGGAAAGCATCTTCAATAGTAGAAATGCAGTGAATAGGAAGCAAAAGCTATTGCTTTTCTTCCATTTATTTTTTATACCCTTTTTCACTAGGAAATTTTTATTAACTGATATTTATATTAATTGGAACATGAAATGTAAGGATTTATCCAAGTTAATAGTTAGTGACAGCAAAAGAGCTCATATTCTCACTTAAGTGTTTCCTAATGGAGTTGCAGAGGCCATGAACCGTTTTTTAAAATCCAGTCTTTTGATAAGTGATGGCTTTAGTGTTACAGACTCTGAAACTGCCTCTTCACTGATGAGGAATCACAAGATCCTCAAAAAGATTTCTTCAGTCCTCTGTCTCCTTTTTCCTTCAGTCAAATTTTTGATGCATCCTTCCTTTCAATCAAGCCTCCCAAAATTTACACAGAAAAAAAAAACAAAACAGAACAACACACCACTTGATGAACATTACTATCAGCTCTGGGATGGAACTGAAGGTGAGAAAGAACAAGGTCTTAAAAATAACTAATAATATCTGTTGGTTAGCATTTTGCCTGCATTCAGATGTCCAAATTCCATAATTCAGATAAGGGAGGTGGCACAGAGTATTGTGCATCTCCGGCAGTATAATAATTTGTGATTGTATCAGCTTATTGTTTTTACATAATTCAGCCTGTATTCATAAAAGGGTTCCTCCTGCCAACTGGCTCCTATAATGCAGAAATGCCTTCTCACACTGTTTAGTATTTGCTCTCTCAGAGCTCACAGTTTGATTGAAAAGGGCTGCTGCAGATCAATAGAGAAAGTGAAATACTGAGGTTTTCTACTCCCGGCTCCGCCACGGAGGTATTCAAGAATTAAACACTTAGTGCCTTGAGACAGCTTGTGGCAGTTCTCTAATTCTGCTGTCTCAATCACTTTAATCACGTTTCAGAGGACGGGAGCGATCCGCTGCCAGGCTCGCAGCGCGCGGCCGCAGCGGGGCCTGGCGCGGCCCGGCTGCCCCTGCTCAGCCCAAGGGCCTCGCGGGTGACAGCTCCGCCGCTCATAGCGCGCGGCAGCGCTCGCGGGCTGCGCCAAGCGAGCAGAACCTCGGCCTCCCCAGTGCATGTCAGGGAAGAGCTTACGGGGCCCTAACCTTAGACACAGCCGCGCAGTGGGGTGAATGTTTAGTCAAAAGGCTGATATTAAAAACAACTTAAAGCAACACTCAATTCTGCCCTACTGAACTCAACATATTGTGAAATTTCTGGCATTGGTATTTTTATGCACATCTGTCTTCTCTGCGTATTTACACAGCTTAATTATGGAGATAAATGCAAGAAGAGAAGCTACAAAAATACTTGATTTATCTAACAGTTGACTAATGAATAAGGCATCTGATTGTGATTTACCATGTATTTTTAACCGTATCACCTAGTAACAAATCTGTTTCACCAGAATTTACTTTAATATTCCAAATGCAGTATTAGGCAGCTGCTATTTTGCTTTATATGCATTTCTACTATTCTTTAATTTCCTGTCATATTGTTGTCATTACAGTGAGGGTCGATATAAAGGAAGTATATGGCTTCTTCAGGCCGATGTAGGTGGCCGTGACCAATAACCTGCTGAGAAGGACAGCTTTCCTTTGCTCCAAGGCATGCTGCTTTAAAAAAATTAAAACACAACATGTATGTACACGTGGGCACAAACAACCAATACTGAGAATAAAGGAAGTCACAGATAAATACAGGTGATGGCAGGCAGTATCCAGAGGGGGAGAGAAGCACAAAACAAGGAACAAGAAAAGAACAGGCTCTTGCCCAGGTGAGCATGGGCAAGGACACTTGAGGACACTGAGAAATCAATATTTCAGAGCATTTAGTATATTCAGAATTTAGTTTATTAAAGAAAGGAAAAAAGCTTAGTTCTGTCTTGCCCACACAATGTTATCCATGCTTAATTATTTTTGTTCCTTACATTTCATATAGCCATTCCATATAAAAAAGACTGATAGTTCTCCAACAAGAATGGTGTACTATGTACTAGAACTGAGGGGATGCATCTTGTCTATAATATCTGTGCTTAGTTATACAGAAATCTACAGAAAGATCATGGAGTTCAATACCTTATCTTTGAGGGAAGTATATCTACAAGAGAAATGCAGTTGCATGTACTAAATATCAAACTATCAGATAATGCCCATATGTTTATCACAATGTTTATGGGAAAAACAGTAATAATAGTTATAAAAATGCAGAAGATGGAACTATTCTCCAGCATATTGTGGTCTGTAGAAAAGAAAAAAATGTGACATAAAACGTTCTGCCCCTTTGCTCAAGCAGTAACAACTAAATATGCATCTCATACTCAGAGAAGTCTCTAAGTGCTGGTTCTAAAGCAGTTCGGGACATTTACCGAGCACCAGAATTGCAACAGACTGAAATTTCAACAAACACACCACTGGTAAGATGCTAGTACAAACCACCACGAAGTGCCATGGCAAGAGCTCTATCGCTATCTGCAACTTAAAAACAGAGAATTTCAAACACTGTTTTTTGCTACTGGTGAGAAAATGTAACTCTTTTATGCTTTTCTGTTACATGATGTTTAATGGATTATAATTATCTCTATAATTATGTCTATCAAGAATTTGTTTTATCAAGTTTTGATAAAACTCAACAATAGTTTATCACCACTATGCTCTTGGCACACCCTCCACCTGCAAAACAAAGCGCAAGCTTTGAGGGCAGCACACCACACGCCTTCCAGGTCCATAGAAATGCTACTAACAAGGATGAGAGTCGAGCTATAACATAGGCTGCAGCACCTTGGGCCTTCAGCCTTGGTGCCGAGAAGAGCAACACGAGCACAAGCAAGTGAGAACAAGTTCTCTAGGACACTTTTGAGACAGCTAGGTCCACCAAGAACACATTGCAGTGACTGAGGAAGAAATTTCTCTTTACTTAATAAAGAAAAACAAAACCCTAAATACACAAATGAATATATAAATCTATAGGATTTTCTTAATAACAAGTCACTCATGAAAGTTCTAACTCGTTGACCCAACAGATCACAGGACCATATGACAAACAGAAACTGCAGCTAAATATTCCTCTGAGCTCTGCAAAATCAAAGATCTTCACAATTTTCAGATAAGGGGAAAAAAGTCACTTATTGAACAATTACTCTGGTATTTAGTGGGCAATCACTGGGAATAGAAGTGGACCAAATGTTTTTATTTCTCCTATTCAGGAACAGGTCATTGGATTTGGCGTAAATATACCAAAGCTTTAAGGACATTATGATAAAAACATGGCATTTACCAACATTTATAGAATAGTATGTCTCTAAAAGTTTAATTTCTTTCATCAACATCAATCACATCGTGTTCGATAATGTAGTCATTTAGCAGAAAAAAACATCTTTAATTTACAATCAGTCATGCACAGGATATATCTTAAAATTGGCATCAAAATATTGCATAGTAACTTCACTATCCATTACACCTGCA
>JAWLRI010000563.1:8691926-8706054 GCA_034781795.1 Crypturellus tataupa | reverse complement strand
ATCAGTCATGCACAGGATATATCTTAAAATTGGCATCAAAATATTGCATAGTAACTTCACTATCCATTACACCTGCAGTGAAATGCAGTCTGAAAACTAAGAGCATACAGAAGAGTCAAACTTTTTAGTTTGTGAATAGAGTGTATTCAATATATGATACATGGCAAACATAATACACGCTACACTACATCATTTCTGAGGACAACAGCATTTATAAAATGCAAATAATATTTAATTAATGCAATTAAAATCATTGTACTCTAAATAAATAATTAAAAACTGCTGTCTCTTCAACTGTGTTTAATATATGTTCACTGGAACAGGTTGCCCAGAGAGGTTGTGGAGCCTCCTTCCCTGGACATCTTCAAAACCCAATTGGATGCAGTCCGGTGCCATGAGCTCTAGGAGACCCTGCGTGTACAGGGGGGTTGGACTAGATGACCTCTAGAGGTCCCTTCCAAACTTAGGCATTCTGTGATTCTATGATATAAGTAGTATTATTATGAACAGATTGAAATGAGTATGGTCGGTCTTAATGCAATTCAGTCTAACCAAATGTTGTAATTTGTTTCTATAATTTTCTGTTTGGGGTTTGTGGAATTGGTTTAGATATATGGCAATATTAACTATATACTGTTATATAGTTAACAATCATACTTTTGTTTGAAAGGTGTTACAGGCAGCCAAGACAACCTTATGTTCAATCCCTGTCACATTTGAATAGACAGAACTGGTTCCCATTTTTAGACTGGCAGCCATCAGAAGACTCTGCTTAAGTAACAGTGCCACTCTCTGGGAAAGAAATGCTATACTAATAAAATCTGACAACTTTTTTCATGGTTTATACTATGATACTCAAAAAAAAAGACATCTTGCAATATTCATTCACATACTGAACACAAGATCCTACCATAAATTACATGATGGACAAAACCTGGAAAATTCAACATTCTACTAGATCACCCCAAGGTAGATAGGTTTTTTTACACCGACTATACCTATACTGACTACTGAAAGCAAGATTAGTTTTCATCACAAAGTACAGCATTCATACTGTCTAACTTCCAAATATCTAAAATAAGTTGCTTAAGTTTAAGATAGTCCATGTAGACTCTCCTTTTAATTAATGAAATAACTCTAAGCACTTTTGTGGGGCATACCTATATTAAAAACTCACCTATGCCACCTTCTAGACAAAAGAATCCTGGATAGTTAGATTTTGGATAGCCTTAGATACCTGAAATAAGCACCATACATATAACCCTCAAACCCTTTAAAATTCGGTGCCTTGCTCTTTTTTTTTTTTTTTTTTTTTTTTTTTTCCTTTTTCTGTTAAATCACAGCAATTTACCCACAATGGTCATCTCAAGGCATACCCACAATGGCTATCTAATGTATGTTTAAATTACACCCTCACGCAACAATAAACCCTCACCAAGTAAATCACGAGACAAACAGAGGCTTCTTCAACGCAGCATTTACAGGTGACTACTTCAGCAAGTCTTGCCAACACTCAAACTAGTGGCATAAATAGGAAAAAAAGTGAAGCTGTTGGGTTAGCACCATTTTTGATAATGTATGAAAATAAGGCAAATGGAGAGAAGAATTGGTAACTCTGGGGGAGGAAAAAAATAAAAATAATTTAAAAAAAAAAAAAGTAACCTAAAGTGTTCTCCATAGCACATCACAAACAGGTGAGGAAGAAACCACGCTAACATTGCATGAAATATGAAAGCATTAGCTTGAAATCACAGAAAAGGTGGACCAACTTTGTCAGAAGAGACAAGAGGTTTTGAGCACAACAGAGACCTTGCAGAAGACTTCTGAGAAGACGGGCAGTTACAGCACAGAGTCAAGCAATTAATAAGGTCTCCTGGTGCAAAAACTTCCCTTCTCCAGGCAGTTCCCTTCCTGAAGGCTCTAGAAATTCTAACTTATTTTTGCAAAACGGATGCCTGAAATTGCAAGAATTAAAAGGCATCTTTATTTCCAATTAGTTTTTAAACAGTATGATTTGTCTAACATGTTATTAGGGCCTCTTCAGATGAAAGGGGAAAAATGGATTAATAGCCAAAAGCATATTGATTGAAATGTAATTTCTGTTATCACAGTTAAATGGTATTTTTGCATGCAAGCTGAAGCTCCAGTAAACAAAGATAATTTTAGTATGTGTCCCCTAACACACTGTCATTCATTTCTGTACTCTTAGGACCATTTTCTTTTGAACTGAAAGCAACAATGTATCATGAAACTCCGCAGTAGATAAAGCTTTCTGCTAACAGCCAATTCTCATTCAAGAGAAAGAAATTAGTCATGTCCATGCAGTATTTTCATCTGACATATTACTTAAAACCCCTGTAAAAATAATATATACCTGGATTATTATCACTACTATTCACATGATTTTCCCCCAAAATGCACAGCAATCAAATTCATAATTCAAAATTTCTATTCCATAAAGTAATTTTGTAAGAAAATAAGTGTACTTTTTGAAGTCTAGTAGTCTAGTCTAGTCTCAGTATCACAGACCAGAATCAATCTACACAGGAACTACTAGGGCCATCTCCTTGGATGGGAGAGCACAACTCAGCTAGGATCAGTACACACAGTTTCTGTCCTCTAAGCATTGTAGAGGAGAATTTGGGGTGTCTTTTTCTTTCTTATTTAATTGTTAGAGGAGCTTCTCACAAATGGCAAAAGCACTGGTATTCCTAAAACCAGTTTATCAGATGGGCTGTTTGATAAAAGACTAATGAAACACAGATATTTCAGTTTCAAACAACTGGCACAGACTGACAACAAAACATTTTGTTGAAAAATGTAGATAAATTCTCCTCATCAGCAGTATCATTTTTATTGCTTCCAGAATTCACTGCATTTAAAACCATTTTTTTCAGTAAGAAAACAAAACTAAAATGTTGCTGAATACACTGGAAAAAAAAAACCAATGTACCCATGTTCAGTTATTTTAGTAAGTGCTATCATGAGGTATTTATAATTACACTAATACTTCATGTAGTGCAACTTGTGTTATTCTTTTGCTCAGAGATTATAACCAATATCTTTCCAGCAAGCACCAAGAAGAACTGGTTATCAAAAACTTACAAGAATGGTAATAACAGGAAATATAAATGATCAGGTGCCACATAAGGAAAGAAAGCTTCTTGCTCAGCTTCACCCAATGGCTACATATTAGGTTAAGCACAATATATCTTTTTCTAGTGGATAATAAGGTAATCTAATACTAATCCATTTAATGAGTATTGCAAGTAGATCTTTTTTTTTATCACAAAAGCTAAACTGCACGAGTATTCATCTTCATAAAATAGTGATGAAAAATCTATTTTCTTTCCCAATGACTTTCATCTGAAATTACAAAATCACAATAAAGGTGAAGAGGCTGATAAGGGACGTTTGGTTATTTTACTTTTCTCCCGGTCTAATCTTCCATAAAGCTACAAACATCATTGTCAATTTTGTTGCTAGAGGAGTGCTTTGACACTAAGTTTCCCAAATTTTCTTGACCAGAAGACAACCTTTATACCTTCTTATTATCAGGGATTTAGTAGAGAACTATCCTGAGTTGTAGAAAGGTCTATGGGAAGATAGGCAAGCTGACTGCATAGCAAACCACAGGTTTAAACTATCACTAGTCACTCCATATGAGGCATCATTTCAGTCAGCTGATGCCATTTCTGCTCTTGGAGTAGAGCTTTTCTAAAAACAGTGACAGGAAGCACACTGAAATCAGTAAACAACAGGATGCTCAAAACCCTGCTGCTGCATGAGTACAGAACTGTTTGAGTGACAGATTTTCAATCTCCAAATACTGGAGCCAATAAAACTATCCCCCACAGGGGTTTGTGATCAGAGGAGCCAGAAACAAGACCATGAACCCAGCTGAATCAATTAGCCTTTCAAAAGTCAAATGATTACCCAAAGATTCAAGCCACATCAATCTCAGGAGCCAAGAGATCGTTCTACTGGACCTTTATCAGGCAAGAAATAATTATGGCAAAGAAATCAAGCATAAGCAGAAAGATTAAGGACTGGCACCCGCCAGCAGCAGTATCAGAAGCAGTGTTGTCACCAGACAGCAACAAGCCACAGTACTTACTGTGGTAGAAGGAACAAACAGACCATTTCTCCTTGCCTTGTGCACCAGCACATTAAATCTGATATGATCATTAATATTACTTAATGTCTTTTCAAAACTGAAGTTTTTAATCAGAGTTCATATTTCTCTCTGCCATTGCGTAGTCTTGCTTTTGCTGTTTCTGCTATAAAAGGTCACAGTACTGCTATTTTGGGAGAGGCTAACAAATAAAGAAGTTTATTCCGAGACAGGTCATTCTACTGACCAGGTAGGCCCTGCATATTTTTCTTCAGAGCTTAGCTTATCAATTGTCATTAGTCTTGACTTGTGTTGCTATGGATTTTCCCGAGCGAAGGTTATGAATGCCCAGTAAAGTCCAATGGAGATTAATGTGCAGAGTAAAAAAAGAGGACAACCAAAGGCTTCAGAAAGGTCTCACCTCAGACACAATCTGTCATATTACCTTATCTGCTGTTATGATACAAGTAATTTAGAAAAATCCTTAACCAATGATTTCATTGTTAAAAATCACTAGCTGAATCACTATATAATAATCACTAGCTGAAGTGAACATGTAATTAGTATTAGAGGAAATTTATTACACTTACATATTGTTCAGAACACCCAGTGAAATATCAGCTTATTTATCTTCCACATCATCAAATGATCATAACATCTTGCAATAAAAGTATTCATTTCTGGAAAATACAAACAAAGGGAAAAAAATCATCAAGTTAAATCAAAGTTTTTTTTAGTAGCCATACAATGTCAAGTCACTTGACATAATATAATAATAATATAATTTTAAAAACTATATAATTTATAATTATATTTTTATTTGTGCTTGTGAACACATTATTAGCATTTTATAAGAGGCAGGAAAAGAAGTTCTTCCCATTGGCTTCCCGAAAAGCCATTTGACTTTTATTTTTGACTCTTGAGTTTATTTTGTAAAGACCAAAGTTTATGCTTTTCAGGAACCATATATTCCCAGTTTCAGCAGAACAGATATTTTCATAAATATGTCTGTCCCTTAATTCCCCCCACTCATTGGTTGAAAGCAACATAATCCTTCCCTCTGAACATTAAAACTAGAAGCATTTGAGCATTTGAAAAAATCCTGTGGGTGGTAACCTAGAATACTTCTCATTATCCCTTTTTAATACTCACTAATATTTAATACATGGTTTAATATACTACACATATTAATATTGACCAGTAAGAACATATGAAGAAAAAAAGAAGAAGCTCTATAGTCAGATAAGGCAGTTTTCATGGGGTCCATTCCTTTCCTACTGTCTAAAGCTTAATAAAGGTTATTTAATTAAAGCTACTCTGACTAAAGCTTAACACAGTTTTATAATTTCCTCTAGCAGCAAATAATGCATTTTTTAAAAAAGTTTGCCTGTTTATCCCACAAATAAATATCCTCCAGGTTCTCACATGAACGACCTTTTATTCTTCTTTACTCTGAAAGACTAAAATACTGCAAGATTTCCAATCAGTCATATGGAACATTCCTTGCTGTCTGCAGGCTATTTCTAACATTTCTGATAGCTGATCCTGCAGATTCTTGCATCACCTGGTCTCAATAAGCTTTTTTTTTTTTTTTTTTTTTAATTTAAATTATTCTTTGCAACTCCCTTTGAACTCAGTCTTTCCACAAATGAAGACAGCAAAAGCTGATAAGATGATTTAGTAGTTTTTACTAATTTAAAGTCTGTCACAACTGGTAGAAAACACTACTGGGAAGGATCTACATTGAGAAAAAAAATGTTATGTAGTCTAATAAGTCCATTTAATACCTAAAGCCTCATGAAATATCTGACAAAGCAGCAAGTGATGACATACAGCAGCTCATAGAATGAAAGCTGGTAGTGTGATTCAACTCTACACTTTTGTCAGCCCATCAGGGAGCAGTGATTATGATGCATTTATCTAGCTATAAAGAAATGCAGACTGGCTTTAGGCATGTCTCCAGGTTTAGCTCAACTTACAATGCTAGACAGTTTTAGTAATGCATCAGAAAAATTGAAATAGTTAAAAACACATTCCAAAAGAATAATTTTTTTCAGGTAACTTTCAGCTTTCAAGCACACATCATTAACTCCAGATGAAAATCTTTCAATAAGTCCTTCCTGTCCAGAAGCAAGTCTTAATACTGCAGAACATCTCATGCAAGTAACTTATACCCCTGAAATCAAGACTCTCCTTCCAGAATCTGCAAAAGCAAATCGACTTCCTCGCTTCCGGAGAAACATGCCTTCCTTCAAACAAGTAGAAGGAAATCCAGGTGGTGAGTCAGCAGGTAGAAGTATAGGTAGGTAGTGTATTGACAGTGAAAAAAAAAAAAAAATCCTTGCTATTTATCTTTTACAGATATTCCCAATAATCCCAGCAGGTGCTCTTCGAAAGTCATAAAGGGTTCACGAGCAGTAGAGACAAGTATCATATAAATCAGCGTAAAGTTCTTTACTGCATCTTTAAATCTCAAAAGCAGATGTTTCATTCCCTTTCTTTCTCTCTATGAGCCTCACCAAGCTTCATCTCCTATAAAATAATTTATTTCCAAAGATTCATTTGTGTGCAGCTCATCTCCCCTAACATAGGCATTTAGACATTTCCCCACAGAATCAGGTTAAAAAGGAAATAAAAAACAAAGCAAACAAACAAACAAAAACAAAAAACCCTTATTCTTGTCTAAATCGGTAGTCTGATTCAGCGTCTTAGGCTTATATGTGCTTGAGACCTATCTTTGAACTGTAATAGATGTTTATATCAATTTTGGATTGAACTTATGAACTGCTGGAGTTTTCTGGGGATTCTCTTCTTATACTAAAAGCACTGAGAAGCCACTTTACTATCTGGAAAAAGCACCACCTCACAAGAACACAAAGGTCATCTACCTGTCAGGAGTACAGAATAAGAAAAAAAGGTAAATCAAGGGAATTTAATAGTCCCAATGGCTTATTAGCCATGTACAATTTGTACTATATGAGCTCCAAATTTCCCTGAAGCCCAAAATTTAATCCTAAGGGATGTGAACCTTCATGCACATGCTGACGTTGTACTAGAACTTCCACCTTAGAGTATAGGCTGGATTAGGGCCTGCGGCTGAGGATACAGAAATATTCAGTTGTTATCATATGGACAATGCAAATACACAGAGCATGGACTCAAAGCTTACTAGAATCAAAATATAGTATTACAAAGTAGAAAGAGGAAGAAAATGAAATGAAAACAGAGAAAAAAACAGTTTTTGACATACATACATTTCTGTATTATCTTTTTGAACATTATCCTCATTTCTTCCTTGCTGTATAATACAGCAAACCGCTCTGCAGCCTTCTATAATCCCCAGTTAGGTTCAGTGCTAGCCCTTTTCCAGCCCTCTACGATGTTACCTCTCTCCTTGAGCTACCTCTCTCATCAACTAAGTTCCTAGTTCTGTAACTGTCCCTAGGTAAAATCAGGATATGGTAAATACAAAACTTGCACAGAGGTGCTTTAACCATTTGTTCCTTTGTTTTTGCCTATATTTATGCTCTTTGTTATTAACTGTTAAAAATCTTCTTGTAATTTACTTCATTTGGGAAGACTGATATGGCATTGAATACTTCAGCCTTCTCTATATTGGATATATACTTCCTTTTCCCATAAACATCTTATAATATCTTCCACACTTGCTTATTTCTAGTATGTTTCTAAAGCCTTCTCTTACAGAGTTCTTATAACTTGTTCAGTTGCTATAACTCACATTCTGCCTCAGCCTTTCCAATTTTATCCTGACATAGTTTTTCTATACTCAGATACATCTCCTTCTTTATGCTTTTAATGGAATTCATTTTTTGATAGATTCTTAAGAACTGAGGCTATGATGTTAATTTTGTACCATATTCCTCAGATTTCCTGCCACAAAGACAATCCATGGCACTTCACTGCAAAGTAAGCAACGTTTTCTTTACAGCAGAAAGAACCAAGCTGGCCCAAGGCCAAACAATTAGACCACAACAAAACTCAAAACATAAATCAGGATTTCAAGTGTTGAGTCAACCCCTTTAAATCAATTTACAAGAGCATAAGGTAAGAGAGAGGGAGTAAAACAACATTTCTAAAGAGCAGAATAGGAAGAACATTTCATGACAGAGAAAGCTCTGCTGCCCATGCTCTGAATTGTGCCCAAATTCAGCAGTGCAGGGGAGAGAGAAGGGCCAGATAAGGACTCTGCTTTATTTTCAGACTATTCTGAAAATAGATTAGTTTACCTAGATCTTACATAATATTGCTCTTATATTTAGACTACATTCTTTATGCTAAAAAAGAAAATCAGATGTCAATACTACAGGGGCCCACAGAAAACTATTCAAATTAAATCCTTTTGGTACCTGAGAATACAGCAACTGTCTAAAAACCAACAACAGCTGCAGCAAACCAGTCCAAGGGGGTGGTGGCTTTATTCAAACAGAAAATTCAGAAGTTATAAGCTAAGCAGAATTAACTCTAAAGGCTAACATTATGACCCACACCACTTCTGCTAGAGAGTGAGGCAATAAGTAATTCGAGGACCACAAAATCTTGGGTTTGGTTTTATGTTTCAGAGGAGAAGGCACCGCAAACCCTTCTGCTAAGGCACTCATTCAATACAGAGTCATTAGGGAAGAGTGGTGCCTACAACTCGAGAGCTTATCTCCTTCTTTCCATTTTACAGGAGCAGCTTAAGGAGCAGTTAGTGAAGGCTCACTGAGGGCTGCTGATAAGTAGTGGGCTGTAGAGCACTTTAAGTTTCTAGGTGTGCTGAAGAGCTTGTGAGAAATGACTCAAATTACTACACAAAGCGCTGTGGCCGCAGGCACTCTCACAAGGACGTTAGGAAATGCTGCTCTTTAAAGCTTGTCCTCACAGTTGAATTCAAAGGCACACGAACTGTTTCTTTTGCCACCACCAGTGGCAGTGGCACCACTGGACAGTCTCACTATTTCCTTGTACAACATCCCCTCCTCTTCCCTTTGTAAACTAACAAGAATAAATGTGCATAACACTTATTTCCATGAGCCTATTCTCCCAATTAATCACCATCATGAGAGAGCACAGAACCTTTCCAGAGGACATTACAGCACTGCTGCGTCCCATGTCAAGAGGGCCATTTCCACCTGGCGTGCTGGCTGCCCAGGGAATACTGTAAATAACACAGGCCTAAGTTAGTTTTTTTCCCCATTTTAGCCAAATGCTTTACAATTCTCCTTTGAACATTAATCAATTCCTATATTTCAAAAGTGCTGGATCAAAGCTCTGGAGAGAGCGGAAGGGAGGGAGGGAGGGAGGGAGAGAAATGCAAGACTGAAAATACCATTCAAGAGAAAAAAAATCTTAGAAAAACAGTTCAGATTTTGAGAGTTCGGTCACTTCCAGAACTGAAATCAATGGAGCTCAAGGTGCCCTCCACAAACACTCAAAATGTACATGGTAACATTTGTAGCAGTCACCTCATTCTCTGGGTCCCTCTCATGGATTTTGACATGTTACTTAATCTCTCCATTCAGTCAGTAGAAAACACAGATTCCTGGCAGTAACTAAGAGCAAATAAGCAATATACCCCAATATATCTCTGTCTACCTGCCTCAGAGAGGGTAAGGTCAGGGAGAAACTTTAAGCAGGCTTTACATACTTTCTTTACTGCAGTGTAAAGACACTGAGGTCAGCTTGGGTGCAGGATTTCTAAATTCTCCAAAGCAAGTGGAAATTAGAGTCTCATTGTAGCAGATAAATAAAATTGAGCAAACAAGGCATAAAGGCTTAATTTCAATTCTTGGACTGCCGCACACTTAACAGTGAAGATGTTATTTGATCTCTGCTTGCATTATTTACAACTCTTCCAGCCAACAGCTGTCAGCTACTTAGAAGCCTCAGACTGCAGAAAGTCCTTATTTTCCAGTTGGTCTTCAAATAGTTATTCCTTCCTTAATACCAGAATAGTTTCATGAAGTTACAAATAGTATAAAACCAAACAGCCTAAAAACAGTCCAGGAATGCAGTGTAATTCCTGTAGATTTGATTGATGGAGTATTTCTCAGATAAGAAACATGGCTGTGGGCACAGCAATAAAGTAACAAAGCTCTGGCACTTATAATAAAACCAGGAGACAACCCGAGGCAGAAAGCCATGCACTGATTTGTTCTTGAGATCTGATAGGATGATGGCTATGATGTGATCTTTATTAAACCCAAAGATAAAAAACTATAGATTACTTCTAAAAGTCCCTGCCAGTTGCTGAGACAGACACTTTTTGTTACAGCAATCCGTTACGTTACAATATTCATGTTATTAATTAGCAAACTATAATTGTACTTCTGCTGTACAATGTGCTTGCAACCAAAATCCCAAGAGGCTTCTAGCCGTAAAAAGAATTTGCTAGCTTTATGCTAAATGCTTGCAGAGCGTTGACTGCGAGTATCGATTTTAGCAGGTACACCTCACCTTTAGAGAAGACAACCTGCTATTCACTTTGAATTTCACATCCATTCTTCCTATGTATCAAAAAGGCTTTTCACAATTCAGATTCAGTTAGAATTCCTCCTGGTCTCTGATTGCAGCGTAATGATCATCCTAGCTTTAAATGATCTTGCTCGAGTCATGATCTTATCCTCCATATAGATAGTCCGTTACCCCTCAAGCTGTTAAGAGGGATTCAGCAATATAAGCACATAAATTTTTATATACTGAACTGCATTTTATCGGGGGCTTAAGTACAATCCAAATAACTTCTGTGGTGTTCCTTAATGCACAGCACGAGGATGCATTAACGTCAAATTACAGGGCAGTTAATATATGAAAAATAATAGAAAAGCAAAGGAATGAAAAGGGAAAAAGAGGGAAAAAAAACCCCAAACAGTCAACTTCAATAACTGGCCAAGCCATAATGATAATCAGGCTTATTACAGGACAGATTTTACAATATGACCTTGGCTTCTCTTTTAATGGACTCTTAAAATTAGATAGAGAGAAAAATAGATAGAGAGAAAGCAAGGTTTTAACATAGCTGGATTTTAGAAAATCATTGTCCAATAAAATCTTAATCTCAAAAAATAGTTTGTATAGTATTAAAGAGCAATAATGAAAAATCTGTTGTAGACTAGCATAATAGAAACTTGTCCACTCAAAGTCCTCGTTACAGATGACAAAGAGGGACCAATCCAACATGATTACGGAATAAGAATACAGAACTTGACATAATTTTTCACCTAATGCGCATTTACAGGACAAACTGCCATAGATTACTCTCATAGATTTTCTCCCAACAAGAGAAAGCATATGAATCAACTATTGGCTTTTCTGCATTGTTTTTCTTCAGTTTTCAAAGGGAAAAATATTTCAGAAGATCATGCCTCCCTTCGATTAAGAAACATAGGGAAAATTCTAAAGTCTTTAAAAAAAAATCCACGCTAGCAAAAAAGCATAGTTTGGTAACAAGACCGACATTTGATGCAAAACTAAATGGTGATTACTAATCTTCAGTCAAACCACTTACTATCTCTCGGTATAGAAAAGCCTCATATTCAAAACATGTAGCTTCTGCTTTTTTCACCTTCAGAATTCATTCCTGTATGTACAAAACAATTTCACCGAGACAGAACATAAAGGAAATATCTCTTCATTTTCCAAATCAACTGAACTTCGTTTTCAGTATCATATTTTGACAAGGGTTCTACAGTACATATGAGTAGAAAAATCTAAATATTCTTTAATCCAAATGAAACAAGCAATGCGAGTATTAAATGTTTGCAAGCATCTTTGCTGTTTTACATGAAAACATGGTCACTTTCAAAATTTCTTATTTCTTGTTTGCAGTGAGTTGCTCTAGATGCAGATATTGTTACTCTAATTCAAGGTCTATTTACAGATATAAATTTTTTTTTTTCCTTCTGTGTTTATACTTCAAACAAAACTTTACCAATCATGTCAGAAGGTAATTTACTGACCAAAACACTGCCTGTTTGTTCTCCTTAGATAATATCTACAGATCCTGGCCAGATTCACATTTTCTCCTTAAATGTAGTTGTAACACTATTTATAAATAGTGTTTATAAAGCGTGACACCAGCTCCTACAGACATTAAAACATCTAAAGCTTTATGAATTATATATGTAACTGAGCATGGTAAGACAGGAAATAGGAGGTTTATCTCAGGTACTCCTAGCAGGAGTCACCCAAAAGGGAAAACTGATTTTCTGAGAGAGTCTCAGGCAAACTCCTTGGCTGGAGGAAAATCATGGCAAAATCTTCAGTGAGCGCTTCCTTGTTGAAAGTTTAGGTACAACAGCACAAACATTTCAAAGACATCTGTGACTGCAGCTTAGCATACATACCAGAGCTCAGAACACGTGGCCACCAGTTGGTAAATACAACCCTGCAAGCCACACATTGATTTCATGCCTCATTCTTGGAGTTTGACTTGCCCAGCAGAGCACAGCTTCACGCTCCTATACTTCCTCCTCGATACACTCCCTTTTTATAGGAAAACCAGAGGGCAATGATTCAGATAAGGGAAATCTGTGATCAGGAGGGGCTGTGCTTCTGCCCCAGCACGACACTGGTCACGATGCCCTGCATCGAGGCCGGTGCCTTTCACCACAGCACGGCTGCCAACGCAGCCGGGGCCCTGCACTCCTGCAGCCGAGCTCTGGGGTGGCCGCTCTCTACCACTTCTGCTCTCGTTTAGACCCAACATCACTGATATTTACTGCCGTCCCATACGGTTGGTTTCCTGCAGCCACATCTATATTTACTTAGTGGAGAAAAAGGCAATAGATGACACCTACATGGCAAACATATATCAAATACCACAACTTTCCAGCAATTTTCAGCTTATTTCTCATGTTACTCTAAACTTTAGGTCAAAACAGCTGATCTGACTGAATACCTCACAGGGTGCTTCCATGTTCATCAAATTTGCACTAAAAATACTTTCTTATATGACAGATTTCCTTCAAAGGAATACTCAGAAACTCAGAGTCTCATTTTTTTACTGGAAGAACACAAAACTTATATGTTTTGTACCCACAAAGTCAGGCCTGTAAACAAGTACAGAGCATGTTCAGGGTCCTGTAAGTTAATAAGTCCCACCATTAAGATTCTTCTTGCATCTGGCTAAACATATCTTAAAAAAAAAAATAATAAAAACTCTCTGTGTGCTCTTTGTTATAAGAATACATCCAGTGTATTTTACCTGAAGTCATAAACCTGATTCTTTCAGGTTAGTTTTACACACCCTTGTAACAGTTTCTTAGGCAGCTACAGTGCCAAAAGCAGTTGTCAAATGTTCTTTTATTCCCACAGAGTAGTTAAATTTTCACTCCTGTATCTTGCTAGGAACCATCTTCTAATTCAAATATTAATTAGATCAGAAATAGCTCTGCAAATACCATTTTGGTTCCTGTCTAAACTACATTGTTGGAGAAAAATCCCCCAAATGCATATGACCTAAAAGGAAAGCAGTAAAATGGAAACACCATATATCAATAGTAAAGTTTCAAAATGCACAGTATTTTTAAGAGAGTCCATAAGAAGGATTTCTAGAAAAAAATGAAGACTTCTTTTCGAGTGTAAAAGGATCAGCTAGGGGAAGCCAGTAAGAGAACGAGGAGAGAAAGTGTTTCTAGGAGGCTGGTAAATTTGATGCTTTGAAGACACGTCTTGAATAAGAAATAGAGTATTTCTAACATCCAGAGAGCTCAGAGAGGAGATTATATGGCCAAGGGCCAGAGCTTACCATTTGGCTCTGCAAAGAGAGCAGAAGACTACAGCTGACAACACCAACTAAAATCCAAAAAAGAAAAATACCTTAAGTAATCTGACATAGTTACGGGTCAAAGGCAATGTGAAAGAAGTTTAATCCAAACGAGGAGAGCAGCAGCTGCTGGAAGTTGTACTTCTGCTTATCACATACTAACCTACGATTATTAGGGGCCTGGAACATCTGCCCTATGAGGAGAGGCTGAGGGAGCTGGGTCTGTTCAGCCTGGAGAAGAGAAGGCT
>JAWLRI010000563.1:8643641-8691826 GCA_034781795.1 Crypturellus tataupa | reverse complement strand
CAGGGGGGTTGGACTAGATGACCTCTAGAGGTCCCTTCCAACCTTAGGCATTCTATGATTCTATGATTCTATGATTCAGGATGCTTCTCAAATACTTGCTCACTGTCTGAACTGACATTTCTCATTTCACAGCATTGGTGCCAACTACGCAATTCATGGCAGTAAGTAATGTAAAGGAAACTTTTCTTCTCATTTCTATAGTAATCACAGATAACTAATAGTATTTCTGAAAAATCTTGAAGAAGAGGTAAGAATTGCACACAGACTATGTGGTGGAGAGACTGGAGTGGATAGCTTCTGAATAAAGGAGAAAGTTTAAGAAAGAAGTAGGGGGAGCACAGAGCCCCTCTAGGTGTCATCTGTGAACAAAATAATATAGTGATGCCTCAGCAAGCAGCAAGGAACCTTATTAAGCGGTGACACTTGTGGCACCAGCCTGCTCCTGCTCTGACTTGGCCCAGCCTGCTCAGCAGCTCTGCTCTGCAGAGCGCTGGCTCCAGAGCACTGCAGTAGTGCAGTTGTGGGAAAAAAAGAAATGTATGTCTTTATTTCCTGTATCAACCACTCCTTGTGAAGGAAGGTGAACAAGCCAGGCTGCCCCAAATGCAAACATGAATTGACTATACCGAGCTGGCAAAAGATTCTGAAGCCATGTAAATAGTTTAAAGATAAAGAAAATGAATGAAAAAATGAATAGTTATCAAAAAAAAACTGAAAAAATTGGAATGCTTGTTCTAACAAAATTTAACAAAACTGACTTTTTTGTTTTAAAATGACACTTAGTATCCCCAATGGCAAATACTCTGTCAAGGAGAACTGGGAATCAATAGATAACCTCAACTAGAAGAAAAAATGAAAAGAAAGAGTGAAAGAAAGTCTTTCTTCATCAATTGCTCAGTTCATACTACTTCAGTTTGAGTGACTGCAAAGCCCTCTGTAATATGTGAATTACATATGAGAAATGAATAAAATTAAACACTTCTATTTGAGCTATATAAAATGATGTAGCAGCAGACTGAAACAATTTTTTTTCCCAAAGTTATCATTAGCATCGTAGTAGGAATTAAAGCAGGTGGCTGGAGGCAATAATCTGTAAGGACCGGTTCACCAGATTCAGTCCCCCAAAATCATAAGCAGCTAAAAGCACTTAATCTGAAAGGATTCCCTACCTTATCATTATACAAACCGCAGCACACACAACAGCATATTGCAGCAAGTTTGAAATGAATGGTATAAAGAGGTTAAAATTTTCAAAAAGCTAAGTAGTGAAACAAAAAGCATAAGAGGTCAAACTCATGAGAAAGCAGAGCAGTCTGTAATTATAGAATAACTCATACAGGAAAAAAATGCTAAGTTTAATTACAGGCATTAGTTTAAGTAAATCTAAAATGAATACAGCAGACCTATTTGGCTTGGTAAATTGAATTGGAAGATCGAAAAGATCTCATCAGATTGCAGCATGTAGAATTATATGCAGCAGCTGAACAAGTTAGTCTGAAAGTCAAAGGCACGAATCTGTGGCCCTCCATCATTCATTCCAATTAAATCAGCTTTTTTGTTAGAGTTTACGTAAAGATTATCCATCCATTATTACACATCTCAGTATTCCTTACACAGAATTCCACAGTCAGGGGTTCAAACCAAAGAGAAAATCAAGTTATGTCCTGAAGCCACTATATGCTTATTTTACAGACTAATTTAGATTTTATATTGATATGCTCCTCAATGGGAAATGAAGGGTAAGTAAAAGAAATTATAAGGACTACGAGGACTACTGTTGATATTTTTGTCTCCAGTCACTATTTCATTCTAATAGTACAAATACTTTCTTTACATGTAAGAGTTGTTTCATATTTATGTTATCCAGAGAGGTGAAGCTGCATATAAAGAGAAGAACTAGCAGTGTAAAATTATTACTTTTTATTAAAAATAATTTTAAAAAGGGGAGGGAAAAATGGGAAGAAAAAGCTTCTCAGAAGGTCGTGGTACCCCCTAAAAGTAGAGACCAAAGGCAGCAATCACACAGGTACCATTCTACCAGCGATGGAATCTGCAGAATTACAACTTTAACTAAAAAACATTCATTTCACAATCTGAAGAAATTTATTAAATATATCTAATTCAAATAACTGTATATATTTCCATTCCCTTCAGTACTACATACCACTTAAAGTTTAGATTTCTAGGAAACAGCTATATAGCAAAGAATGAAGATAAGATGAAGCTTCCAAATACAGACATACATACACCTGTTTACCTTCTGTTATTAAAACAAATCAATAAACATATGCAGAAAAGATCTTTAAAAATCATGTGATTATGCACAAAAATTCAGTATTAACCGCTGAAAACAGATAAGGACTTTTCACTGTTTATTTAGCCTTCTATGTTTTACCTAGGCTCCAATATTCAAAGATGACCTCAAAAAAACAAAACTTAAATAGACAACTAGAACAAGAAATGGGTATGAAGTAAAAATCACATTGAGTAAAATCTTGCTCAAGTTTTAGGCTATGATTACGTCAATAGAAAACTATGGAATGAGTACCATGCAATGTTTTACAGCCTACTGAAAAGTAAATAAAACAGAAAGCTCATTCATACAGCAGGAGATTTTCTGATTGTCCTAAACAACATTTTTTTACATAGCTGACAAGTATAAACCTACAAGGCATTTTCTGGTGAGTATCTAGACTAAATGGCTATCTATTATTCTCAATCAGCTTGAAGTAACTAGTTCTGAAACTTTTTCTACGTCTTACTATAAAATATAATAAACTCATATATTAATTATACACAAAATACAATATAAAAATATAAAAATATTTTTATTCTTAGCTCTATGGCTCATTATTTTTATGCTGCATGTCTGGAATGATTGATGATATACAACCTTTAAGAATGCATGCCGTGCCCTTACCATATGCTCAGGGAAGCTTACGCAGGCAGCAAGCTCTCAGAATTCCAGATTTCGATGCTCGTGTAACAAGATTGAACACACGGTCACTATTTATCTTCAGACATCCCCCTTCAGGCAAGTGTCCTTCCATACAGATAAGATATTAAAAATAGATTTTTTAGATTCTGCTTTAAATCTAAGGAGGAGGAAAATTTCTGCCCTGTGTGCCAGAGTAGCATTAGTGCTCAGAGAAAAATCAGTAAGCAAATGGATGAGTCTGAGTCACTTCTAAGGTGTGTAAGGCAGATATAGCAGATTTATGAACCAGTTTGTTTATGGTGATGTAACTTCTGGTATAAAGCATGACATGATACAGTACAGGGACATGTTCCTGATTCGAGACTGATAATCCTAATTATTGTGGACAGACATATGGTACAATGTGGAATTAGTGGACTATTCTTAAGTATTGATCCAGACTCTCTGAAATTTAAAATTCAAGTACTTTAAAACAGGTGTTGAATGTATTAGAGATTATTATACATGAGCAGAAGAGATGCAATTCAAATGTGAGTTAATCTGCCTAAGCAGGTATAGCCAAAGGACACCAACAAGGCCTAACAATTAAAGTTTTTAAACACAAGCAGCTCTTTTCAACATCAGCAATTACCAACAAGGAGAGAATTCAAGAGAATTCTTCATTACCTTCTGAGAAAAAAGAACAAAATCATTTATTTTTAGAGCATAAGACTTCCATCTTCTGTTTTGGTTGGAACTTCTGTCTTCCCATCCACTAAAGAAAAACAGGTGTACCATTTCTAATGCTGTGCATTATCTTTTATACACAACATCTCTGTTTTGATGTATAGGCAGTATTAGAGGATTGACTGTAGAGCACAGTTGTCCCAGTATTTAAAGCAGAAGGACCCTTAACATGTTGTGATGTGATAAGCAAGTTACTTAATACAAAGAGAAGTGATGAAAAAAGTAAAAGTTGAGACACAGTATAAGATTATCAGTAGTAAGTTGAATCTGTACTACATGAAAAATAATAAACTCTGATCCATTAACAGCAGTGGCTATTCCCTATACCCCTTCTGAGTCATAAAAGTTAAGTTTACTAATAAAACCATTTTTCATTGTTAAATAAGAAAAGTAGCATAACCAAGTCTAGTCTTGTAAGGGTAGTCGAGCATTGGAAGAGGCCCAGAGAGATTGTTCAGTCTCCATCCCTGGCAACCTTCTCGAAGTGACCTTACTTGAGCAGGGAGCTGGACCAGATCATCTGCAGCACTCAGTTGCACCCAGCTTCAACCCCTCTGTGATATCTGTGATTATTTAATGTTATTTTCATGAGTTAGTTTCTGATTGAGCCTTAGAGATTGAGCCTTGATATCTTGAGCACTGAAACATCTTGCTGTATGCAAACATACTAATCATGTTAATCATGATCAGCGACCACAGACAGCTCTAAATCTGCACATGAAGCTGTCCTGGTGTAAAGATCAAGGGTGGTCATAATCGACTTATGAGCATATTAAATTTCCAAAACGATTAAACATGA
Organism: Crypturellus tataupa; assembly: GCA_034781795.1. NCBI lineage: Eukaryota > Metazoa > Chordata > Aves > Tinamiformes > Tinamidae > Crypturellus > Crypturellus tataupa. The sequence goes on along the minus strand of JAWLRI010000563.1, from coordinate 8,687,363 downwards.
AACGTCCTTCCCTTCATCAGAGAGTTCTAATTCCAAGAAATCCAAAATAAAAGATTCTGGTCTATTTAACAGTAGTGGTTGTCAAAGCAAGCAATCACCATGACAACCAACATCCTTTGGTGGGAAAATAAAGCCCCTACTCCAGACCTCACTTTCACTACAATATACCAGCATTGACTTTTGTTTGTTTTTCCAAAAATTTATTTCCTTTCCCCATATAGTACTTTCTGGAATAGAACAAAGAAAAAATACAATGGAATTCAGTACTGTAAGAATTTTCATATCCTTTTTTGTATAAAATACTGATAATTTAACTCAGAGAAAGCTTATGGAACTCTTGTGAAAACTAAAAAGAACTATGCGATATCCTTGCATTTACATGCAGATTTCTCAGGGGTGGAGGACAGAGTTTCATAAACGAATGTACTTGCCAGTTCAGTGCAGAATATCCCAGAGCTAATGCTCTAAATTTAATTTCTTGATGGTATAGGAGGAGAGTGTGTGATTTTTAATCGGGTTGGTGAAAGTATTGTATTGTTGCTATGGTAACAGATTTTTTTTTTTTTTGGCTTTCTTCTATCATACCCTATACTTGGCAGGCTTTAAGCTTTTCTGACTGCGTGGATTCTTCTACATGTCAATAGCTTGCCATCAAGACAACGGAAGAAAAAAAAGCTGTGATCAAAATAAAGTTGCTGGAAAATATTTAAATAGATTCTAAGCTTAAATAAGACAAATCAGAGTATCTCATTTACTCACAGTAACACCTTTCTGTAGTCTTTGAGTAAACAGGAGCTGTGATCCAAGAAAGCTCTTAGGAATAAGATCTTTATGTCTTTACCAGCAAAGGGGTGGAAAAAGGGAGGGGAAAAGGAAAAATGTCAGGAGAGGGGAGTACAATATGGTAGGAGGAAAGAAGGGGAATGAAGTCTCTTCCGTGTTGTCCCTTTTTACAGCCCATTCTGTGATCTCCTATACAACCTAAAATGGTGAATTGCCAAGTCTGTTTTTCATTCCTGAAGTTCTTATGAGGTCAGTAAGGAGCAGTGGGTCCTCTAAAACCCAGAGAGTGAACCCCAGGATCTCCAAGTACAATTAGAAGAAGGACTAAAACAACACTAAAACAACTTCTCCCTTGCAAGACAAGAGTAAACCAGAGTGAGCCTGCTGTGGGTGTCGCCAGTTGTGGCTGAAGCACTTGGGGGTGCGGAGAGGCTGAGGGATCAGGGCTGGCACAGCCTGCAGAAGAGATGGCTTCAGGGAGATCTTCCAGCACCCACTGCCTCTGCCTGGATCAAGAGGGTATCCCCCCAGAGGTGCATGTTGTGTCCTTAAAGGCTGACTTCTCCCCAGAGAAGTTATTCTGTGCCAGCTTACATTTTATTTCACACTTTCAAAAGGTTACTTTTCTCCAACTGCAAGTACCACAGCTTCAGCTGAGATTGCTACAGGTTAACATGATTTCTTCTCCTAGATTATCATCAAGGCATACAGGTGCTTATGTCATTGTTATTCTCTTTTATATCCCAAATGAATGAAGAATAATAGGGGTGCAGAGAATCAAGTAAGAGTATATTACAAGAATCTGCAAAATGCTATCAAGTATTTCATTTTCTTTATGTCCTCTGCCTGGCCATGAAAGCCCAAGATACCATTTGTATGAGCAGAAAAATGCTTTTAGAAAACATGAAAAAAGCTTTTAAAAAATTTAGGAAAATATTTTCTTCTTTGTTTGTTAGCTCGTCCTGTTGTGTTACAAACATCAGCGACTCCTCTAAGATCCTATTTACTGAAAAATCTCTGCAATATTTTCCTTTCAAAATGAAAATATAACTAATTCAAAAAAAAAAGCATGAGAGGGGTCTCTTAAACATTTAGCAGAAAAAGAATAGAGAAATTTTCCACAACTTGCTAATGGAGATAACATTTCATATTCATCTGATCTCCTTGCACATGCTGTCCACAGCTGAGTTTTTGAGCATGGATATTTTGTTCCTATCTCCCTCTGGATTCAAAACAATTTGTGCCTTCTTTTGAGAGCACTATTCCCATTGCTTTAAAACATAATTCTTCAATATTTGTAACTGTAGACCTATGTTTGATTTCCCTTTCAGTATCTTAAGCAGATTTTTCCTTAATATATCAATGTATAACACTAGATATTCTGGTTTAAATGAAATTCCTTGCAGAAAAGGATCTATTAGGGAATACTTTATTATTCAGAAAAATCACTGACGTGAAAGGATCTATCTTTATAATATATGGATTAAGTAGGAGGAATTAAATCTCTCAGTATTTTGAAGTCAAAGTAACAATAATCATGATTTGGAGCTCACAACTCCAAACTGTAAAATAGGTTCAAACTCCAAAATGGTGAAATTCTAAACACTTTGGACATTCTTTTCTTTTGCCCTCTATTTTTGGAGTCCTCCACGGGCATGCCATATTTTAAGTTTCTATGCAAATATGAGAATAAAAATATTTCCAAAAACAAAACAAAGTTCTGGGAATAAATAAAAAAAAAAAAAAACAGGAATTATGACTTCTCTGAGCTAAGATTACGGTGGCCAGGCGTTTGCAGGAAGGTTGCTCTAGATGACCTCCAGAGGTCCCTTCCAACCTTAGGCATTCTATGATGCTAAGATTATAAGAGAAACACCATACACCATAAGAATCAACAGAACTGTCTTATTAAATAAAACATAAGGGGAAAATGCTCATAATATTAGATTCTGATTTTAAGTCCATAATATTCCCTGCATATACAACTCCTTGTAATATTCTACATATACATATATTTAAGACATTCTTACTATTATTTTAATGTTGCACCTGTGATTGAAATTCATTTCTTTAAGCAAACACAAATATGCTGCAAACTCACATGAATCCTCACTTGAGGACTATTCATCACTTTGCAATGAAAATTTTCTCTTCCGAACTTACAAGTCAAACAGCACAAATTCAACAGCACAATTAAATTTTCCATATTTCTAAATCTTCCTAAGAATGCTACCAATTCCATCAAGCCTATCTTTTTTCTGACAAGCTGAAATTTCCCTTTCATATTAACCCTAGTTCAATGTATTCAGGACATTTTAAAAAACTTATCTTTTTCATATTTTTTCTTCTTTATAATTAGTGCTGAGAATTAGAATATCCCATGCTGTATTACACAGCAGTCTTCCCTTAATGAGTTCTGCTATATTATCTTCTGAACACCATTTAAACATTGTTTTAAATGAACATTTAATTCTATTGGCAAAAGGCCGAAACCTTGCTGCTGAAGTACTCTTTAATCTGCATTGCAAATTAGCAGCTAAAAAACACATGTCTATTTGAAAATAATGCAGCAGGAGGTACAGACATCAAGTTTTAGGATGAGGTTATTCTTCCATGAAAACCATGAACCTGAGCCCCAAGCACAGTTTTGTTTCCCTGAAGCACAGTTTTGTTCTACATTAATATTCTCATTACTTCTGCAGACTTGCTAAATATTATATGACATTAAAGGAACATATTTCAAGCTCTAAGTCTTTTTTCATGTTTGAAACTACTTCCATTGTGCTTTACAGCTGCAAACTCCTATTAACAGGTAAGCGAAATTCCAGCAATAAATGGACCTATGAATGAAGGAGATAGGCTTCATGGCAGAAACAGGAGCCAAGTGTTACAATAGTGCAGAAACCACAGCAAGTGTTTAGTGCACAGCTTATATCGTCATCTCCAAGATTCCTCTTTAAGAGAGGAAGAAAAAAAAAAAAAAAAAGCTTGTTTGAACCACATGTTCTGCCCAAAATTTATATTATAGAACTAAAAATTCTATTATCTTTAAAATGTGCTGAAAAAATGCCTATTGTGGATACCACTTTTGTTAAATATCACATGGAAAAAAAAAGAAAAATTATTTAGAGAAAAATCAACACACATTAATATAATATCAACACACATTACTATCAACACACATTAATGTAAAACAAATACAACTTCAAAGGGAGGAAAGGAGGAAAAGAGAAACAGATACTCCAGGAGGTTCATCCTTGTCATGCTATACTTAATGCTAGCTTTCCTGGATCAGTCATTCCAGCTGCCTAACCAGTTATTCTCCTCTTCCAAAAACAGATTAACACTGACCCTTCATGCAGTTTCTGTTGCATCGGAGTCATCAGTTTGGATGACAACTCCGCCACCGGTAGCCCAGACATGTAATGAAGATAAACAACCACTTCCTCAGCTACCATGTAGGATTCACAGAACAGAGCCAATACAAGATATGATTATGTTCTAAGTGCAATCAAGGCAGACTAGACTAGCTGCCTATCTGGATATCTGATTTTCTTTTTTAATCTCCTCACAGCAGCAATGGCTGAACAGAGCGGTACTTTGCCATCTTATTCTGCATTTTCTTTTGAGGAAGAGAGTGCACTGGCAAAATCTGACAAAACAAATCAGTCTGGTGGCAATTCAGACCTCATTCAGGTGGCAACTACATCAATAAAACCACTCAAGTTCAGAAATGTGGTATTTTCCTTTGGAGACTGCATCACAGCAAACAGAAGTAGCATGTCCCTGCACCCCTGCTGAGGATTCTTCACTTCACATCACGGTAACACACCACAAAACTGTTTGGGCATCTGGCTCTTGTTATGGGCTACAAATCCCACAGTGCTTGCGACCACTCCAACTTGGAATTAACAAAGTTTTGTTACTAATTAAGTGTTCTATGTTTCGGAAAGTTGCATCTTCATTTGAAAAGACACGGAAGCAGCAATGCTAACAAATTTGCTGCTGGAAAAGATTAGAGATGGTTCTCATTGTTCTTGAAAGTCATACTCTAAGTTCAGCTAATTTACTGCTATCCTCAAAATATGTAAATTGCTTATGTTGGAAGACTGGAATCTTACATAACTTTTATTTTCTTCCATAAGTAGAGAGAACTTTGAGCATATACCAGCAGAACAGAAAGAAGAAACCCTACTGTGCCACAATATATTCCATGTCTTATTTCTAAGCCTGAATTTTTTTCAAGATTCAAGTTGCAGAGCCACATTTGCCATTTTTTGCCACTCTTTCTTCTAAAGATACTTATAAAAATACTTCTTATAAAGATACTTACTCACCTCTTAATCATCACTTTGGTAACAGCAGACTCAATTTCTGATAAGATGCCCAGATTACAGCTCATTCTCAAAACTCTTCTCTGATTTCTGTTTAACATTTGCATCATCATAAAAGCATGGACAGCTAATGTGGGCATTACTAGGTATAAGAGTAACTGGTGCTGAACAGAAAAGCAGTATCAGCTTCAGGCTCTTACTTGTTGTTGGTCTTCTAAGCCAACCATATTTATGGGATAGAGAGATATTTTTAAACAATCAAAAGAACATAAGAAAACACCACAAGATCACATGAACTAACATGAGGCAGAGCCAAAATACCTCTAACTAAATAATTGTTCTTTTGCAAAAATCAAGAGTTCAGACATTTGAAAGGTTTTGCATTTGCTCTAATTCAATGTTAGAACATATAAAACTCATCTAAGCTCTCAATTCTTTCAACAATTTATGATTCTCTCTCCCAAGGATCATCTAATTCTATACTTACCTACACTTACCTCCCAGAGGGAGGATTTTGCTCTCTCAAGTTATCTTTATTTTCAAGTTTGACATGCAAAATCTTTGCATTTAAAATAAAAGATTGTTAATAAATGCCAATGCTGTAGCTTTCCTGTTTCTTAGTCATGGCCCTGCATGTGCAGGGGGGTTGAACTAGATGACCTCTAGAGGTTCCTTCCAACCTTAGGCATTCTATGATTCTATACCGCATATATGAAGAGTGAAAGGAAGCTAGATATTATTTGTATTAAATGCTAGTTTTTTTCTCAGCAATTATTACACAGGATCATACACAGTTTTATCTTGACATTACAGCAAAGATATGCGAGTATATTTCTTTAGTTTACCTGCCTTGTCTATCTGGGATTTGTACTCACTCTACTTAAATTCACTAGATGATTACTGCCTCACCTCCCAATCTGAACTGCTTTAATTTCATATGGAATTTCAGAAATACATACTTTTAATTGGACATGACTTCACACTGTGTGTGTTGATGTCAAGGCATCCAGAACCTGTTGGATTACAGTTGAACACACTTTGTTCTCCTTTAAAGCCTCTCTCTGCTAGGTCTTTTCTGTAGAACTGTATGTAATTAAGAAATGTCTCTGGAATACACATATCTATTGGTTTTCAGTTCTGACCTAGCTTGACCTGGCGTATTAATTGAATTAAAGTGGGTTCTGGGAATTAAAAAAAAAAAAAAAAAGAAAAAAAAAAAAAGGACTGCTGAGATGACTTAACCAAATGTTAGCTTGGCTGGTATCCATTGCCAATATGGAGCTGTAAAGAAATCTGGAGTGGAAAAGCAATCAGACTGAAATTTGGTTCACAGTTCCTTCCGAAATTAGGCTGTATCAGGCCACATTACTCCTTTTTCAGAAGTGCATAAGATTTTTTTTTTTCTTTTAAGATACTGGGCTCATGCAAAAACAGATGCATCCTGGAGACTCTGTGTTTCTGCAGAGGATCCAGAAACGGACCGGCTCCTTTGATCACAAGGTACGGCTTCATGAAAACATAACACAGCCTAGGCAGCTTAGAAAGTCTTTGGCTACCAGTTTACAAATCTTGTGACTGAAAGATAATAAAAAAATCCCATAGGTAGACATCAAAAAATCCAAAACATCTAAGCCATCTAAAAAATAGAAAGAAGTGGAATATTCACAACAACGAACAAAGGAAGGACAACTAATCTGCACACCAAGCATTCAAGATGATCACATGCTAATCCAGGAAGCTTAAGACTCAGGTAGGAGGCCTATCATAGATTACAAAACTAAGAAGATTAGAAGAGAACAGGCTGCTTTTGAGAAATTGGCAGAACATCCAAAGAATTGGGCCTGGTAACAATAAAGACATTTAATTAAAAAACTAGCTATTGGGAAAGGAATACTGTGTGAAATATAATGCCCAGCAACAGTCATCTATGACAATTTTCCAAAGCGTGATATCTGATTCCTTGACAACTTTGGTATATAGCACAGCAGGAGAACTGGAAAAGGGTGAACACATTCTCTGCTTTTGGGAACTAAAGAAACCTGAGGAATTTAACAATTATGAACTAAATCTAAGTTCTAATAAATAAAAAAAAAAAAAAAAAAAAAAACAGAAAAGACCTAAAAACATGTGTAACAACTACTTATTTCTTACTATGCTAAGATAAAAGATTGTATGTGGGAGGGTTCATATCTGGTTACCCAAGTTCAGGGTTTAGATCATGTTTCACAAAATGTTCTCATAAAGAAGGCAGAAAGCGCAGTATACGTGGAAGTACATTAGGAAAGACGCAAAGCTGCCTAGAGAACAATTCTTGGAAAGTTCTTTCCAACACTTTTCCTTCAAGCCTACACCCCAAACAAAACAAAGCCATACATCTATTGAATTTCCTTATAGATTCAGATCTACACAGTATTTTCATTAATGACCAGGACAACAAAATATGGAAAATGACAGCAAGCTGAAAGGACATATTAGAATTACAAGTTATCTTGACAGCATGGAACTAAGCGCTGAAATAAAAGTGGTATAAAATCAAACTAAATTGCCCTTAAATATGGACAATATTCTGAATCTGTGGTCAATAACCACCTACACAAATGTATCACAGAAGCAAACTGATTTCACAGAAAAGGTCTGGGAGGTCTTATGACTCAGGAGCCAAGTGTAACAATTTTACGCTGTTAGAAAAGCAATAACCTCCTTATTTGGGATGGTATCTGTTAAAAAAGCCTATAACAGATAGGAAACTATTCTCTGCTGTGCTTATCAAAGATAAGCCTCAGACAGTGTCAGATGCTTGCCCTTCCAAGAAAGATGATGACCATCTGCAAAGAGTTTGAAGAAAATATGACCCATGAGAGAGACAGACATGGAGGAAAAATCCAAAACTAGGACAAGGTTACAAGTTTCCGAATACCTAAATAATTACTGCAGAGAGGAAACCATGAGTGTTTCCCATGCCTAGGGAGTACTTGACAGATCGTAACAGACAAACTGCATCAAAGAAAGAATCAAGTTAGTCCTAAGGAAAAAAATCTAACCATGTGGAAAATAATACATTAAAATATAATAGAGAAGCTGTGGCAGCTCTGTCATTGGGATTACTTCAGAAGGACCTTGGCAGGCCAGAGACACAGGCTGACAGAAACCTAATTAAAATCAACAAGGGCAAATGAAAAGTCCTGCCTCTGGGGTAGAATAACCCACACAACAGGACAGATCAGATGCTGACTAGATAGAAAGCAGGTTTGCAGAAAAAAGCCACGGTCCCGGTAGAGAAGTTGAACATGAATCAGCAAACTGCCCCAGCTGCAAACGCAGCCGACTGCAGAGTGCTGCATTAGCAAGGTGGCAGCCAGCACGCTGGGGATAGGGATCATTCTCCTCTTCAGCTACAGATGGACTCAAAACGTTCTGCTCATGGGGTTCCTATTTTGGGTTCTCCACCACCGGACAGATAATGACAGGCTTGAGCAAACCCAGCAGAAAATCACTAAAATGATTTAGAGGCTACAGCAGAAGATGTGCAAGGTGAGGCTGAGAACCGAGCTGTTAGCAAGTCATGGCAATAAAAGGCTAATAGGGGATTTTCCTATTCTTCAAAAGACTTAATGGGAGAGTGTCAAGAAGAGAGAGATGGGCCACCTTGGCCATACAGTGATAGATGATAAGAAATGGACAAAAACAGCAACAATAATCTGCTTAGACACAGGTATTAAAAATAATTTTACCAAGAGGTTTGTTAAAGACTGTAGCAAGATTTCCAGGAAAATTTATAACATGAGTGGACAAAGCCCTCAACAACCTGCCCGAAGCTGGTGTTGCTCTGAGGGATGGTGGGATTAAGTGACCTCCCCAGTTTTCTTCCAGGCTATTCTATGATTCCAAAAAGTCACGAAAAGGCATTTGTCTGGAATGAGATGTGCATACCTCATTGTGTTTTATGTCACAAAGATAACTGTTACCTTTAGGGAGTTCTCTCTGCTCTATCATTCCCCATCCTGAAGGGGTATGTTGAGGACATACCCATTGTGAGATGCTCATAACTGACTTCACAGAATCTCTAAACAACTGAGGTGGGAAGGAACCCCTGGAAACTGTCCAACCAAGCCATTAAAATATGGCCAGCCAAAGCAGGTTACTCAGGACCACATCCAGTCAGTTTCTGAACATCTCTGAGGACAGAGATAATGGCAACAGTTGGTGGCCACTGGTAATCACTTTAACTTCCCATTTTGTAAGTTCAGGTCTCTCATGCTCACTCACTTTTGCGCAGTACATTCCTACCAGACCCAGAGACATTTGAGGATGCTATATAAAAGATGCTCCTGGAACAATACGTCTGCCCATAAACCAGGAAAACGCTTGCAACTGCCTCGTCTCATTTTTACTTTTTGATTTTTATCATCATTGCCTGCAATAATAACATAGGGAATTTGCTAGCTTTTTCTCAGTGCAGCTGGAAAATTTATCTCAATTTTGCCTTTCACTACCCCCTTCTCATGTGCTCTGCCTGCAGTTATTTGTCATAAACAAATAAATTAGCCTCAACTGTTATGAGCACGCAGACTGCTTTCAATTAGAGGTGGCACCTTCAGACCCTGTTCACTCACCAGCAGGAGAACAGGAAAATATTTCTGTTATTGGAACTCCTTGGCACTCTCTTGCTTGGGGATATTTATTTTAATAAACACAAGGTCGTTATGCTGGCATGAGGACACCACAGGTTCCCCCTAAGTGTTACTCTTTGATTACATGTTATCCATCTTGCTATTGTATCTTTGGCTGAATTTTATCAGCTTCAACGGAGCAGCTCCTGTTAAAATTAGAAAAAACCTCAAGGGAGGCCACTCTCACAAACAGAGGACTGTAATTCTGGACAGTTAGCAGACAGCTCCATATGCACTAACCATTCGGCCACCTCTGTGCTGTTTGCACAATCCAGCACCTGTCACCTCACACTAAGTTGCAGGATTTAACGTCATCTACGACTGCATATTGCCACCGAATTATCCATTTCTATTTTGTATGCAAAATGAAATGTAGAACCAGAGAGAAGTAACTTGAAGTGCTAGAACTAATATTCTGATCAAAACTAGATGGAAAAATTACATATTCTGTTAGAAATGTTGCTCTTTCAGTGGTCCAGACACAATGTCAGAGCACGCAAGGCTACTCAGGTTTATAAATATTTCAGTCTGATGCTACTACCTCAAGACTTCAAATCCCCATGCAGCAGACTAAAAAAAAAAATCTAAAAGCCCTTTAAAGTCAATGCAAAAATCCTATATTTTTTAATATTTCTATAATTTAAAATCTATGTACATAGTTCTATATGATTGAAGAACCATGTAGCCATGCACATTCCTGGTTTCATTCAAAAAAAAAAAAAAAAAGGCAAAATAAAACAAAACTTTTAAACAAAGATCACTGCCAAAGATCACAGATCCAGAACAGTCAGGAGAACTGAATCAGGGGTTTTGTTTCTTTATTTATTCTTCTTTTTTCCTCCAAACATCTGAAAAAGGTGGCATGTCCTCTGTCACTGGGGAAACCAGACAGCCCTGTTCAACATTCAAAGTGAGAAAGAATACAGTTAGATCCCTGAGAGTGGGGGGAAGTATTCCCAAGTCCTTGGATCCATTAATATGTCACACAGAGACTGCGCTTTTTCTGAATCAGAGATCCTAAAGATAAAGGCCACACACCACCATCCTGCATGTTAGAAAATATAAACAAAACTTGGTGAATTGAGTTATATTCACCTGCCAAATAGAAGCACTGACTCTCTTCATCTTTGTATTTTGTGCCACAAAGCACAATGCTCTTGTCGGGTAAACAACAATAACATGGAGGGGAAAATGGTGAGAAATTTAAAAATTCTTCCTACTATGACTCTAACACCTGAGAGGTTTGGAGAAGAAATTATTTCAACTTGAAAAACTGTTGCACAATATATCTCATATCTTGTTTTACATTCAGGTAAAAACATTGTGATTTAAAAGAAATGATAAAAAAGATGAACTATTCATTTTTTAAAAACAAAAAAGTCTTTTTTTTTTAAATCAGAATATTCTTCAAGAGTCGGAATGAAGCTTCTAATGATAATGTTTAAGGCAAACCCACATATCTTAGAAACAGGTATTTGTGACCTGCTGTTGCATATCCTACATGTCTGACTTCTCAGGCTCAGGTAAAACCCTTCCGCACAGCCACTCCAAGCCGTGTACACACAACGACATCTATGCAAACTATGGAAATAGGCAGTGGTGTGGTTACTGCCAAAAATTCCTGTTAATTCTACCATTAAAACAAAATCTATCATTTGGCAAACATTTTTATTCATCTTCCACTTTGACACTATTGACAATTACAGCAATACGTTATATTTCCATTGTTAGCAGTCATCTCCACAATATACTCTTAAATATTACCTGGTATTCATATTGAACAAACAGAGGAATTTTTCTCTGTACTTCTAGTAAAGATAGGCAGCCAAAATTCCATTTTCAAACCCCATCATTTTTCCTAGGTAATTGCTAATGAAAAAGGACAGTTCAGTCACAGAAAGCATGCAAATGCTGTTTGCCATCAGCCATTCCTCCCACCTGGGCTGTCTGCTGCACACTCACTCAGGTCATGTCCTAAACTTAACACATCCTTGGTACAAATTGTCCTCTCGGTAACCTAACTATACACCAAGTGCTTCACAGTTTGCCCTTTTAAAATCTCTTTTGCTATACATGTGTATTGTGAATTCTACTCTTTCTGTTTCTGAAAACACTAAACACATTTTCTGAGCCACTATTATTACACATGCAAAATATAACTGAGCATTTCACAGCTTTTTACCAATTTTGTATGCACTCCACCTTCACTATAGATACTTCAAACCATTTTGTCCTTACAGTTCCCACAGGTAGTTGTTTTTTGAAATAAAAGCTAGACATTAAAAATGGAGAGAGAGATGCAGAGTGTGTCAATGCAAATGCTGAGTTTTTATATGCAAATATCACTCTTTCTTAGGCACTATCTTCACTGCATACATGTTGAACCTGTCAGAAAACAGATATCCTTCTTGCCAACACAATGCCTAGCATAGGAAATTCCCACAGCTGCAATTTGTCCTTCAGCAGGAAAATGTCCTACTTTGAATTCTGAATACCCTTTGCAGGGAGGGAGGAGAAAAGGGAAGGACAACATTATTAACTCTTAATGAACAACCATATCATAAAAAGACAAGAAAAACTTAGGAAGGTTAAACTGTTCAATATATATTCACAAAATAGTGTGGAATAGTGTATTTTTCTTCGATGCATTAAAACTATTTACTATATATACATTAGGAAAAAAACACAATGTTTAGATCACAAGCTTAAACTATGGACTTCATATGCAATGATGCCACTGATCTACCTTTTTGAAAGTGTTTAATCTTTCTTTGCACTCAAAATCTCCCTCTCAAAAATGAATGCAATGCCATCATCCTTCCATCCTCCTCCTACTGTATAATACCAGCCTTAAGTAATGCCCATGATCAGTCACTGATATCATGCCTTCCTTTTCAGTAGATTTACCCTGGGGATTAATTTAATCAAATTTGGAAAAGACTTTAATATCATCAAGAACAAGGTGCTGCATAAAGAGGAGGAGGGAGGTAAGCACCTATTGTTTTACATAAGTTAGAGATTTAATAAAGAAATCTGATGGGTAATCACATATTCCTGAACACTGCTGTGCTTTTTCATTTAATGGCTCTCAAAGTAATTATTATGCAGCTACCTCAGTGTTTTGGAAAACACAACATGCAGTTATTTTGTGATTACATGTTATTTTTTCATACTAACCTTGTCACTTCAAGAGGCTTTAGAACCTAATGAAAAGATCAGAGATCTCGTGATTAAGCTCAAGAGCGGCTTGTGCTTTCAAAGTCTGGCATTCAGATACATTGCTTAATAGCTCTTTAGGAAATTTTAGATTAAAAGACACTTATTATTAAGTATTTAATCAATCAACAGAATGAACCATTCCGTATCTTTTATAAGGCATGCTATTATATGCAGGTATCATGAAAAACCTCTCTGTCTAACATGCTAATACACTATAAAGTCAGGTGGTGGTTCTGTCAAGGAGGCAAAACCCAGCTGACTCATTCATAAAAACAAGAAAGAAAAGCTAGAGCAAACCACCTACTTTTTATGTTTCTACATGAAAGATGTGCACACAATTAGCTGAAGACACAATAAACCCTGCCAAAAGTAGCTCAAAATTAGGATTTCACTGAACAGTCTTGATGATATGACAGAATCATCTTATAAAGAAAATTTGTGTCATGATTCTGGTCCCTGCATTTTTTATAAATTACCTCTATCAATTTGCAATTGTAGCTAAGTCTACACTAAAGCAATAGAGAAACCATGATAATTTTAAATGACACTCTTCAAGATCTGAAAACAATTCAGCCAAAGCAACATGAGCAGAATGTGAATTAATTCCTCTTGTTGTCAGCTACACAATTTCCAAGGCGAGATCTACCTCTGGTAAGACATAGCCACCGTAAGCCAAAATAAATCAGCAGTCAGAAAGGTCATTTTCAACATAATATACTTTTAGACATAAATTATCAGCACTTTTGAAAAATACAATACTGAAATACAGACCAGAATCTAAGCATCATATCAATACAGTTGAAATATATTTCCCTGGAGAAAAATTCCATCATGTCTATCTCCAAAATTCACCAGAGGAACAGCATGAATCTCATTTTGTTTCTACTAATGCACTGATTTCAAGTGGCAGGCTAGGTAGCAGGGAAAAGGACCTTGATATTTTTATCATGTAAGCATTACGGAGCGTTTCACCTGCTAGTCAGTGATCTCCCCTTCTTGGCTGCTCCCAGTTTCATCCTGAGTACTCTCATGCATAGAAGTGACCTCTTCGGGCACACAGAACAGCTGTCAGAAGGTCTAGAGATTTCACACAAACAGGCTGCCTTTAACTGTCTGTGACAGAGCAGAAAATTTACTCAAGTATCAGTAATCCCCTGGCTAGCATCTTAACCCCTGCACAAACACTCTTCATGACATCAGAAATACCCCAGTTGCTCAACGAACCAGAGAGCAAAGGGAGAACACCACAAACAGTTCACAACTGCACTTGAACCTTCTTGGCTTTCTGGCACATCATGAAGAGAGCGATCCTACTCTAAAAGCACGTTTCTGCTCCAGTGGAGCATCTCGAGAGATAAGAACATGTGTGCAGGTGCATTAGCTCCTCTTCATACAAGGCAGTTGTTACTGAGGCAAGTGACTCCAAGCCAGAGCTGCAAATGCTAGAATCCATCTCTTCTGGAACCAGCAGGCTTGACTCAAGACAAATGTCACCTCCACAATGCGGGGAGAATAATTACCTTTGGCTGCACAGGTAGAAATACTCAAGGAACTAAAAGTCCTTATTTACTTGACAGCCTTATAGTAGTTTATTAATTGCTTGAGAAGTTAATCAACTATTTTGGTTCAGTTTTCTATTATTTCTCATAGAATAACCAAAACAAATTGTAATAAACTTATTTGAAAATGACCGATCATCTGCATTTCCACCATGCAAACCTGATCATTAATCCTTTATCTACTTTGTCTGTAATAATAATATTGGCTATTTTAACTGAAAAAGAATTGAACTTCCTCTCTTAAAACTCAGAAGTATGCTAAATGAATAACAAAGATGCATAGAATGAAAATATATTAATCACATACTAAGTTATATCAGTTTAAGCTATGGTTACTTCTCACCGAAACGAATAAATCTCTAGAGAGGTAAGGAATAAACTCTAGTGTAAGGTTGTGTCTAGCTTGTCTTAAGACTGGATCGATAAAGAGAAGCATGATGCGTTTTTGCCAGTACACCGAGAAGCTAAATGTCTGGACCGTCACACATTTCCTTTTATTTATTTATTATCTAATCCATAGCAATGGAAGACAGCATTTTTCCAGGGAAGGAAAGATAACCTAATATTTTGGCATACTCACTCTATGATATGAATGTTCAGCAAAACTAACACAATACTGAGCCTTAAGCATATAAATAAGCTAAAAAGACTGCACTTCTTAAAACGATCACGAACTTCGGTTCAATTTTTACCAACTCTAATCATATACCTTCCTCCTCCCTCCAGAGAGAAAGAGATTAGACCCTCCAGAGAGGAAGGCCTCTCTTCGGGGAGACCTTCCTCTGTCAGCAGCAATTCTCCATTTGCAACAGGCAATGGAGCCTGTGTCTGTGTTGGAGCCTGCTGCTCACCTCACCACATGGCTAATGTCTCTCCTGCTCCCGCTCCATAGCGGGCCACATTCTGCCAACACACTCCCTACCGCAACTGGGGATCAAAACCATCTGCATAGTGCATGTTCCCAAGGGACACAGCAGCAAATATGCACTCCAGGAATGGAAGGAGTGAGGGAGAAGAGGCCTCGTGTTGACCAGGTTGGACTCTGTGTCACCACAGGTTGTTGTGTCTATAGTCACCTCAATGGGACTCACAGCACATGCAGGATGCACTGCAAAGAGCTATTTTACTTTCATGAAAGTGTGAAATAATTTTATATATATATATAAATTCATATATTTATATGAGTTTCATAAGATTTATGAAATACTTAATGGAATTCACCTAAGAATTGTTTCCATCCCATTAAATAAAATACTGATTGATCCACAAATGTTTGTTTCCCATAACACAATCAAGATTTACTTTTCCTCACTGATTTCATATACACAGAGTATGTCATAAATTGAAAAACAAAGATATTGCAGAATTGCCTAATTCACAAGTTGAGTCAAGTTTCAAAATTCCTTGAAATTAAATTGCTGAGAGACAGGGGAAGGTAAGATACAATAGCTCCTCAGTCAGATTCACCTTTATATTGCAAACTAACAACCACATAAGCATCTGAAAGTTGAAGAGGTCAGGCTCCACTGGCATGAAAATACAAATCTACCCCCCAAGTAGAAATGCCATAAGTTAGCAGTAAAAATACAGTGCTCATTACCTTCTCAGCAGCCTCCCCTAGCAGGGCAAGACAATGAACTCCAAGTAGCTCAGACGCTACATGTGAAGAGCTAGCAGAAGTTGCAGCAAACCAACTTTCCGTGTGAATATTAAAACCAACGAATTCGTGTGGACCATGGTCAAATGCACAATGTAAAATCATAAAGACATTATCCAAGGAGAAGCAGAAATGCCTGAGCTTTAACTCCTGCTATGCCAGTAACCAACTTGGGTTGCATGAAATGCTACTGCTTTAAGCAGTCCGCCTGCAAAACATTTTTATGAAAATATTATTTTCACCTTATACTGGAAGAATTGAGACACAGAAGATTAAAGAACTGACTATAGTAATATCTGAATAGCACAGATTAGACTACTCATTTTTTTTGTGTAATTATTATTTAGCACTTGGTAGCAAGCCCTTGAGTTTACAACATAGAAAGGAAGAATTAAACATGTAAAGCTTAGTCGAGGTGGTCAGAACAACAAGTGAGCAGGACTGTGAATTTTAAACTTAAAGACTGCTCCACCTGGCATCTGGAGAACAATAAGCACGTTCTATAGACATTTAGTGAAAAGATGAAATTTCATGTTATTAATGCTCTCTCAATAAAGCTACAGAAGAGCAATCTAGTTGTCTGGGGAGAAGGAAGGACCACAAATTTTCAAGATACCCCATAAAGAACGGATTGGATTTCCCTTATTTACAAGGGACAATGTAAACAGGAAGGCAGAAATCTTTGGCCTGTGGAAATCTTCTGTAACAACGGGTATGAATCACAGGGAGAAGAGAACACCAGTGGTGCTAAGGACAACATGCATAAGGGGAGCCCAGATGGCTCTAGGGTCACTGCAAGCTCAGTTCTGGCCACACAGATCTACAAATCAATAATAAGGTGTACAGGAGTGAGTAGGCCTACTGCACATCCATCATTCTCATTTCTCCATTTTATTATAGACAGAAAATGCACTTACAATATGTCAAGTTCAAATAGCTCTTGGCATGAGCCAGAGAGCAAATTCACAAAAGTTCAGCCAGGAGGAAGTACAAAGCAGATGAAATAGATCAGTGAAGTACTTGTTTCTCACACTCTTTAGAAAAAAAAATAAAAGGAAAAAAAAAAAAGAAAGAAAGGAAAAAAAGAAAGTGCATCATTTTGCAGAAAATCAAGTAAAAAAATAGAATTTCTCATTTCATGAGAACTTCTGAAAACTAAGATCCTTTTCTGTCTCGATCTCTACCTATTACACATCCAAGAGGCCCAAAATGACATATAGTCAAAATGGCTGCTTTCTAAAATATGTCATTTTTTTTTTTCCTCCTTCTTTGCCTTGCATTTTGCCCAACATTAAGTATTTTATTTGAAGGAGAGGGGGAAAGAAAAAAAAAAGTTGAGAAGTAGTAGGGAAATGCTTCTGTTTAACAAATGCAGTCCTAGTACTGTGTTTAGTACAGGTCATTCTCTATTCCCTCTAGAGGTTAAGGCAAATTAAGCCTGTGACTATGCTGCCTACTAAAAGCACTCAGATACACCAGAACTCTTGTCCACCTCAGAACTTGAAGTCCTCTGCCTTTCTCTTCCCACCTACATACTACCACCTCCTTCTGATGGAAAGCCAAAACAAGCCTGTCTCATTCTGTAATCAGAAGTGGTCAGGATACCAACAAAGAGCAAGAATGCATTTGCTTCACAGGCTAGACACAACTAAATTATTGTTCTAAATTATTGAAGAAACATATTAGCAATATGTATTCACATCTTGACAACGATGATTTGGGAGTTTTCTTCCGCATGTTGGAAAATATATTCGATACATAGCAGATGATAAAATGAAGCTGAAGTCATGAGACATTATTCTTGCTTTTCATTATATTACAACCTTATACAACAATCAAAGCACTGCAAAAGAATGATGTTATACAGGAGAATCAAAAAAAAAATCTTTCAAAACAGAAGTTAAATAAAAAATAAACAGCATAATTAACATACCCAAGATTAATAATAAAATATACTGCAAAAAGTCACACAACTAATCCATGACTATAGGATTCATAGAAATGAAAAGTTGGAATTAAATCCCTACTTGGCAACTATTACACATTTTGTTATACATTTAACTCTATTGCGATATTTTACATTTACGATGCATTATGCTTCCCAGACTTTGCTTACAAGGTCAGTCTCGGGTTTAAGGTACACAAAATAACACAAAGCTTTTCTCCAATACATTGTTATTAATAGGCTAGGGAAAATAGTAATAATAATAAAAAAACCCCTAACTTCTACTACATGCTAAGAGGGCATCTCTGCCAGCCTCTCACCTCCTACATTTAAAGAAAGGGAGCAAAGTACAAATGAAGGCAAAACAGGTAGAGTCAGTTTATAGATGTATACAACACAGTTAGGAATACTCAACCAGCTGAGAGCTGGGTAATCCCAGCTTATTCTGTGACAATGAGAAAATGCCAAGATACTCTCATTCTTCATTAGATGAGTCCATAGTTGACTGACTCAAATACTAGCCTGGCAGGAAAGAAGGCAAGAAGGGAGATCTATACTTTAACCAGATCAGCCAGTACAATACCTAAAGCCTTACACTTTCAGAAACAAGTGCTTTTCAGTTAACTGTTCCCTAGTGAATTGTGTATGTTTAAGTCTGTCAGAAATATCAGTCCTGTCAAAACTGCTAAATAATTTTTGCTGGAAAGATTGTGTTTGAACTACCTCAACTCTTCCAATAAAAAAAGTATTTGCTGGGAAATTAAAAATAAACATGAAATCTGACTATTACAGCATTAGTATCCTTTTCTTAAGCCATCTTTGTTACTCATCATAGAAAAGAATAGCCTAAATGAGCCATGTCTATCATCCCATATCCCTAAGACTGCGTAGTGTGAAACATCCCAGCTCAGAGACATTTCTTGCCTTCTGTTTATAACAAAACCAGAGAAGATAGGAGAAAGGACCCTACACAGACAGATTGTTTTGTTACATACTTTTCTGCCTAGGGAGGTGTGTGACAAGCATGTGACAGATGTTAGTCACCACTGCTTCAGGCACACCAATATTGCAGTGTTCTACATAGGAGAGAATATTCTATCAAAGAACGATGATCAGTTTCCTTACTCGTCAGCAAAACCCCAAACACCAAACTTAAAATGAAATTATGATTGAGTGAAAAGATACATAAAGGAAATGACAGAAATGCCTTGGTATGCTTGGGAAACAATTAGACCTTAAAAGATGCTTTTTTTTCCCCCTCTATAAACCTATGCACAAATAGTGAACTTGCACACATTTATTTGATATAAATCAAACATAGAACTATAATCTTTTCTTCTTCGTCTGCTTAAAGGAAAAAAAAAAAAGAGGTGCTCAGTATTTTTGTCGTGACATTAATGATATCTTCATTTCTTTCATACAGAATTTTTTATTGCTACAACTTAAAGACATTAGTTTCATTCTGAGTAAGTGGATCAGAGCAAGACAAGTGCAATAGGAAGGGAAAGGAAACAGATTGCTCTATGTTTTTTTTTGGATGTACACACAGTATCAGAGCGCTCAATGAAGTGAGAAAATCATATCCCCGAAGAATGCAAACCTCAGGAAAAAAATCATTTGCAGAAAGACAGCTCCTCAAGAATATTCTTCTACAAGGCCTGAGCACATTCCCAGCAGGACCAGAAGTGCGGTGGAGTCCAGTCATTCTGGGGAATTAAGGTGATTAAGGCGATACTTGTAGTGCCAAGGAGTTGATGTAGAAGCGAAAGCAGACACTGGAAATCCAAGTCCTAAAGGCCAGTAAACTAATCCTGACAGCCAGGAAACTAATAGTGACCACATGGGGCACATTGCCCAGCAGCTGTTTGCAGGGGAGGCAGAAAGGGTGGGCAAGGGCAGGCTGTGGAGCAGCAGCCCTTACCTGTGTCCCACCAGCCAACTAAGACACAAGCCACAAATTTAATCTTTGCAAGAGTGATGCAGCTCAAAAAATGATTAATCAAAAAAAAATTTTTTTTGATTCTCTTACATCCCTCTTGCAAAGATTGTAGTTAATCTTACAATTGAAAAATAATTTTACTTAATAATTAGTAGGATATTTTTTCAATGCCTACTTCAGCACTGAGGAAATAAAAGACACATTTTTTATTTTTTTTTTAACTACAGCCTTCTGTATCCTCAGCAACATTTGATCCAAGATATAGCTCATGCAGAGAGAGAAAAATTAAGATTGCAATCTATGGTGTATTTTAATATGCGATGCCCCATGTGTTTGGGGAAAAGTTAATTAGTTCAAAGTACATCTCGCTGAGAATAACTGCACTTCACCATACAAGGTGGTGAAAAATAACAATACAATCTTCTAGAAGAAAACTCAGCATTTTGCAAGAATACATTATTGTGGGCAGAATTTCATAACAGAACAATAAGAAATAAGAGAACGATAAGAAAATTAATCATTTACCCTAAAAAGTAAATATTTAACTCAATATCTTCATTTTGATCTAAGATGTTATAGTTAGTACTTGGACTGCCTGCAGTAAATAAAATCTTTGGTAATATTATTAAAAGAAATTATTTACAAAGCACAAGAACCTCAATTTTCAGTCCAGTTTGGAACTGTTACAAAGAAAATGCTGATTTCCTGGGATTTCTCACTGCATAAAAAATCCCAGTTGTTCATAATTTCAGAAGATTTTTCACCAATAAATACAGCACAGATTGGACAACTCAAGGAATTAATGATTTCAAGCCTAAACCATATTCAAGGATGCCTCTTTCAGTACTTTTGCAGCCTCTAACAAACCCAAAGTAGTTTCACTGTTATCTGTATCTAGCTAGAATCAACATCAGGATGCAGTTACTAAGAAATGGTACTTGAATTCATGGACCAACTTTAACAGAAGTTAGCTTCCTTCTGAGTACATTGGTTGTATATTCCAGATATCTGTCTGATTATTTTCATTCTTAAAAGTCATTGTTATTTACAAATATAGATTCATTTTACACATAGCGCTTCTTTTCCTGAAGATTTGCAGGATTTGCAAGAAAATCATTAGGAGAGCATATATATTCCCGAATATGAGGCACAGAAATTCCCTTGGGTCCTTGTGTAGGTCACAAGGAGCAAAAGACGCCTTCAGGAAGCAACTTGGGCACATTTCTGTTCCCAGCTGCTAGATCTTCTCTCTCTAGGTACAGAGAAATAAATTCTCAGCTACTGAGATAATTCAGAAACAAATCATTCAGAACTGAACGTTCACACCTACACCGAAGAAGTGCAAGCATCCCCCCCTTTCGTCCAGTTTAAGTGACGTTCACATCTTCAACTTCATAAAAGGAAGAAGCAGAAGCCAAGACTTAGAAGACAAAAATTAATGCTGTAATGAAAAAACTCTCATCCACTCCATCAGGATCAAGAGTTCACTACCAAACTGTATTTCCAAGCCCAGCATTAATGCCCGTGATTTGGCAGATAATTCTTTTAAACTACAAGTTTAAAGTACTGCAAGAAGCCCTTACCTCTTCTAAAAAGAAAGTTACTAACACTTACAAAGGCAAAAATAACTCCATGTAATTAAATGGCTCAGACCCCTGCTAACTCTGCGGCACATAAGCTTGTATGCCAGTCAGAAGCCAGCATATTTGGGTCCAATCCTGCTGAGCTGTCCTCATTACAACAGGGCAAGCAAACATTTTTTTTATGTTCTGTCAATAATTACATTTGCTTTGCCTCACTGAGGATCTCCCGCAAGCAATGAAAAGTATGAAATGTTTCAACGGGTCAGTATCTGGCTGTTTTATTTTCATTTCAGACATAATAGAGACTTCCTTTTTTTCAAACTTCCAAAACAATAACCAGTGTAGTTTCCTCTCAAGTCTATTCAGTGACAATGAGCTTTTTTTTTTTTAATCATTTGCAAGCTCAGCTCAGGGTTAATCCCCCTTTGCATACAAGCCAAGATGCACATTAGAAAGTGAGCTTTTCCTACAGCGTCAGAGATGCTGTCACCATAAAAACACCTAGCAGAGCTTTTCTTGGCACCAAGATTTCTCCTGCTATATTGGATGATCGAGCATATTCACCATAAGCATGCATATATGTGTGTGTGTGTGTATATATATTTATATAACTCAATATAAATCTTAATATACCTCAATATCTCTTTTGTTCTGTAATAGATTGACTGAAAAGACTAAGAGCTATCTCTAAAAAATGGCTATAAGATTCTTAGCATGAGATATCCAGTCTCAAAACAGTATCTATTAACTCCAGCCAGCATTCCAAGTGTTAGTAGCTCTAAAAATTGGAACAAATTGTCACTGATATTTTCTGGCCCATGGTATCTCTAAACAATTTTTCCATCAGCATTAAGAACTCCATAGGTTGCAAAGCAAATAGTCAATCTTCTGCTCACAATCTTCTGCTTAAGAGACTATGACTTAAGTTTACCAAGACCTGGAATTTGTTCCACAGGTGATTCCTAATATTGTTTTGCAACAACCACAACCAGCCACTACCCAGCTAACTAACAAGTCCACTTTTCCAGACAGCTAGTGATCATATCTTATGAGTAGGATGAACATCACTGGATGCACACACTGTTCCAGAAGTGTCATCCATTAAAGAAACTTCCCTACCCAGCATTAACCACTTCAGACTCATCTTCTGTCCTTCCAGCAAGTGAAGACTGGCTTTGATAAGTAGTAGAGCAATATATCTCCCTAGAGCAAATTTGGTACATGTAACTATGCAGAGAATGACCGTAAGGCACAGTCAAAACTTCTTGACTTATTAAGTCTTTGGCATCAGGTAAGGAAAGAAAGTTTCCACTATCACAGTGATACGTTTGACCTTGGGAAAACCTTAATGTTGAACTGGTACCACAGGGATTAGTAAATGCACCAGTTTTTGAACATAATTTTCAATTACTTTGATAAGCAATTAAAATGCTAATTAAAAAAACAATCCAAAACTCAGTACTCAGAAGGTTATAAAATAATAAGCTCTTGCAAACTCCCTGCAACTAGAGGCAATAAGAAGGTCACAGAAAAGTTGGAACAGAAAAGAGCTAAAGAGGAGCTGTGTTTCCACAAAAATAATGCTTGGGGTCATTTACTAAAAACATATTAAATACACCTGGCAATGCCTTTTCCAAGTGACGGGTTAGGCAGAAAGTTTACCTAAATTTATCTGTATTTCTAGGAAATTAGCAACATAGATTAATGGACAATTAATTGAGATTATTATATAATAATTTACTAAGAAAGCAGTAATAAAACCTCACCTTCTAGTACCTCTATAATCCCACTTTGATTCTTTTAATAGCAAAACAAAATTTTATTAAAGAATATGGGTTTTGCCATATACTCAGTAGCAGGTCTTCATGCTGTAAGAGCTCTTGATTTATGTGATTGTTATATGTGTTTCTTAGGTTAAAGATGGACATCTGCCTCTTTGGAAATAACTGCCTGGGTTCTCCTATTAACCAATATTAATTTGCTATAATATAAATGCCTATTTTACCATTCCCAATAATCCCTTACATCTCAGTTTACCTACCTGTAAAAAAACAAAACGAATAACAAAATTAATGTCAGATGAGCCAAATATTGAGAATAGCCTTTGTGCCACTGAAGATGACTAGGGCATCTCAAGGACCATTGGAAGAATCTCTCCTATCCTAGCAATATACATAATGAAACCAATCACACTGTCAAAACCAAAGGAAAATTAAAATATAAATACAGTTAAAAGGATGCAGATGCTATAGTTCAACTCCTGTACTACTGTGTTCTATTACCGAATATTCTACTACATTAATTATTATGAAAAGGTTTCTCTTACCTTGAGAAAAAGAGTTTTTTAAAAAAGTGTTCTTAGAGAAAAAGCTCAGTAAATGTTCTCAGCAAATACTTAAGGAGGACTTGAGGGCTTGGGGGTATTTTTTGCTTCCCAGGAAGGATCTAGTCCCACATGAGCTCATGTCAGCCATGTATAATAATGTCTGCAAAAATCAATGTCTTAACTAAAACAGGATTTAAACCACCATCCAAGCCAAAAAATCAAATACATAAATTCTTTGTTATGCAGGATGAAAACTAGAAAAAGGTACTGCTGCATACATTAGATGTCCTTTGTGTCAATAAATATTAGCCTACAAAATAATCTGAAAATTAAAGTTGGAATCCTTAAATTGCATCTTCCACTTCAGTATGTCACTACAAATATTTCTGATGGCTCTCCAGGCTGCACATGACAGATGTTAACAGGACCTGCTCATGCTGCAGGAAAGGAATAAATTCACTCTCGCCACTGGCAATGGCCAGGTGAAATTTCATCTGTTAACTATAATTACCAAGACTGGATTTTTGCCAAGATACTATGAACATTAACACTGCAAATTGCATGATATATATCAAATTAACATTTCAAATAAGTTTTACTAAAACCATGTCATTAATTTTACTTGGATAAATCTTCTGAAAATAAATGCTACATTGTAACATTATTAACAACATTTTAGTAGGTACTGAAATGTTGAAGTGAGAGTATGAGCGAAAAAAGGTGTCTGCACTCATGTTTGAGAAGAAAAAAAAAATTCCTAAAGCGTTAGCTTCCTTCTTCTTTATTTCTATAAATCCCCTTACATCGGGCTAATCTAGCCTCATGCCTCCAGCATCATTTACATTTCGTATGCTAATTTCCCAGCAGGTTCCGACTGCCCTAGGTATTTTCCTTAGCCGAATACCAGACGCTTGGCGCTTCTCTCTTCCCTTTTAAATCCCCATAATGCCAGTTAACGAATGGGGTTGTGCTACCTGCTAGTAAGTCAGATCGCATTGCTTAGTTGATGCAGTGAAAGTGATTTTACTGTAAAGCAAGAGAATCAAACCAAAGAGATTATATTATTAGACTATTCTAAGGACCGTGGTGGTAACAGAGACTTTGACAGAGTATGACTTCCTAATGCTAATTCTTTTATTCAATAAAAAGCATGGAAGAAAGGCACCAAAGGAACAGACCAGCCTTCAGCTTGTTAATCTGTGCATTCAGGACGTATATTAAGGAATGTTATTATTCAAAGGAACAGCTATAATTTATAGCATACGTAAGAATACTGAATATAAACCTCTTGACAGTACTAAGAACTGAAGAGTTGCAACCCCCACAGTTCTTATAACTTGAATGAAACACGGAATTCTCCCTGTAGCTGTCAGCAGTATAAAACCTAAAAAGTACCAATGAGCAATTTATGTTTCTATACAGTTGAGGGCACTATTCTGCCCGAATGTATAGTGATTTGCTTAACTACAGCTTATTTAGGTTTCTGTCAAACGTGATGGAAACATTATGCTATTGTTTTGAAGTCACTTGGTAGAATTTAAGGGTACTGACAATGCTTTTCATAAAAACAACTTTTTCCAATTAAACTTTTATTTGTACTATATACAAATTTAGTTGTCCCTCTTTTAACCATTATTTGAATAATCATCAATAAAATTCTTCATATGCAGAATAATGAAAAGCATGAATCGACCTAAAGCCATATGTGGCTGAAGAACATTTGAAACAGGACAAAATAGTACATTGAAAACAAATAAATTAAAAGGATTTCAGATAAGGTTAAAGAACAGAAATGGTTAGGTATTTTACCACTTTACAAGGGTTACACTAAATATCCATTGACCAAAATCTGTGAGCTTCAAAATTGTTTAATTCCAGAAATGCATCCATCTTCTGCAACTCTTTTTACATTCATACCATGCTTTTTTCATTCATTGCCTTTTTCAGTTTTTACTCCAAGCATTTTCTCTTCCATTTCCTTTCTCAACAATATTATTGTTTCTTTTGCCAATAATATTTATATTGGATTCTGTG
This sequence comes from Crypturellus tataupa, assembly GCA_034781795.1. Taxonomy (NCBI): domain Eukaryota; kingdom Metazoa; phylum Chordata; class Aves; order Tinamiformes; family Tinamidae; genus Crypturellus; species Crypturellus tataupa. Next base: position 8,661,314 of record JAWLRI010000563.1, on the reverse strand, counting down.
AGCCAGACAGGGGCTTTACAGCCAAAACATTTGGGTGATACTAGAACAACCAGAAGGCAGAGTTTAGAGTGTTGTAGTACTGATGGCCTCTCACCAACACGATGTCGGGTACGTGGCTGTCCAGACGACTTTGGGGAGCAAGTACCACCCCCAAAACACACCAGAAACCTTCCTTGTGCAAGGCACAGACAAAGCACTCCGAGGTGTGCACGCGTCAAAGGAAGACAAGCAGTTAACATTAAAGTCATTATAAATAACCCTGCAATTCACTCCATTCTCCCCCCCAACAGAAGGTTTGGTAAAAAAGAAAGCTTTTCTTTGGCCCTAGCTTGCAGTCCGTTCTCATATATAGTTACTGTTTTACCACTGTTTCTGCTCAAGCTGGCAAGGAGGGAATACATGAGAGTGCTGTGCCTGCCGCGTCTTTTAAGACCATAAATAAAACCACACGGAGCTCAAGGGCAGAAGGATTTGGAAGTTAACCTTCTACCCTCAGTGTCTGCTGGCACCACAAATGCAGCTGCAGTGTAGAGCCTGACAAATTGCTTGCTTCATATTTGTGATCCCCTAAATAGTCCTCCTCTCAAAAGCTGGAAACTGAAAAGTTGAACTCAAAGATGCACAAAAATGAGAAAACCACAGGGTTTGACCATAAGGAGAGTAGGTGGAAATATTCAAAGGGAGACATCATTTATTTTATAATGTGTTGCACCTCCCAGATGCACCCTTCCATCTTTTCACTCTAATATTTCTGTGCAGTCACCCATATAATTTGTTTTTATGTTTTTCACTGTACAAATGAAGCCTCCAGTTCACTAATGGACAATACAAAAGTACCAGAAATTGCACACTGACCCATATTTCATTATTTCATGTGAATCTGCATCTTTAGGGAGAAATGAAAAGGCAGCAGCAAATTTCTGGGGACCCATTTTTTGTACGTGAGCACACACACACGCAACAATAAACTTTGCTGCTTCCTTAAAAAACACATAGGGTTGGGTGTGTGTTCCTGCTCCAGCCATCTCTTGTCACACAGAGACATCAGTAGCCACCCCACATGGAAAACCAAAGCAAAGCACACGGAGGAAGGAAAAATAAAAATGAAATAAAATAAATGAGCATCATCACTAAAGTTTTCAGTCTGATCCAATAGTTTGCTTCTCTCATTTTGCAGGAGCGTAGCATTTGCGCAGTGAGTAGCATGAAATGTCTGGCTGAGGATACGACATTCAAAGGTTCAAGGTAACTTCTCCAAATTGATACATGTTCTTACACCTGCCAGGAGGGGAAGGTCCTCAGGCTCCTCATATGGGCAGAAAAGCAGAATTTCACTTCAGGACTCACCCTAGGTGCAGTTTCAACAAGGAACATCTCAATAGTTCTGAGTTAATTCACATCTCATTTCCCTATTTTGCTTTCAAGGGTCACATGCTTTTGTCTCCTTTTTTGTACAGCTACTACTGATTTTTCTGAAAAGGCAGCTGATGATGCCATATTGATCTCTGCTTCTTTTCTCCATAGCAAGATGATTTATCATTTTATCTTAACTTAATGCCTTCTGAAAAGTCATCAATAACCCTTTATGCCTTCGGTTATTTTTCCAAAGACCAAAGGAAATGGCATTCTGTATTATAACACCTTCATATCTACAGAAAAAAATATTCACTTCTTTCCCAATCCATCAGGTGTTGTACAAAATCATGCGCTTATCATATGGCAGAAAATGTAATCTAACAGATTTAGCAAATGGATAACTGATAAGTAAACCTAATTCCCAGTCTTAATGGATGTATATTAATAGGGGAAAAGAAAAAGTAAAAAATGGAAGGTAGCAGTAGACGATCAAATAAAGCATCTTGTCAAATTTTGTCTTTAAATCTTTTTAATTAAGTTAATGTTGCTTCATCATATTTATCATTCACCTGACTAAAAAGTTCAGTCATATATTCAGAAACAGTAGCAGTGATGTTCAGACCAGTAGTGCCATAAGTAGTGAAGAGCAAATAACCAACACAAATAAATTGTGCTCTTCCAATAGTTCATTTCAGGCCATTAGCTGAAAATTGCTTGCTAAAAATAGCGGGGAATTATGAATGGCTGTGACAATCACAAAAAGAGGGAGCAAGCAAAAGCAATGAAAAGAGGCAGCTACAGCTGCAATTAGTAACACTACTATCAGGCAGTTTAACTAGGCCGATCTGTCACACACTTCGCTCTAAGTGATCAGAACTGCTGATTCTGAAGTTACCAAGGGGCAGCTCCATGCTTAGCTTCAGCATGGGACTGCGAGGGAACAGCAAGGAAGAGCAACATTTATGCAGCACATCAGAAGTCCTGAGGCTTTCAAACACCTCATACAAAACATTTTCAGAAGGAGCACAGAGGTGACATGGGTTTCAGTGCTGTTGCAGTTCATGTTACACTTTATTTTGAGCAAAACTCTTTCATTTCTTTGCTCATACATGAAGCATAGCTGAAGAGTTGCTCCTCTTCACCTGCTGTTACTGCTGCGCATTGTTTCACTGACCCTAAAGGCAAGCCAACCACACACTCAATCAACCAAGTCCTTCTGGAAAAAATCAGCTTTTTTGTCACTACTTCTCAGTTTCTAGACCTGCAGACCTCAGCGGATGCCTAGTAAAACCTATGACCTTTTTCTCTCCTATTCTGCCTTCTACAGTGATGCACATTAAAAATAAAAAAATAAGAAATGGAGCGAGAGACGGAGGAAAAATAGTTTTTAAAACAACATTTTGCAAGATGTAGCTATTTTGACAAACTATAATTGAATACTTCTAAGACTGATGGAAGAGTAATAGAAATTTATTAGACATGGCAGTTTGTTAGAGGGGCTCACAAATCCAAGACACTCAATGCTACTTGTGAATACAAAGAATTAAAGAATGGACTTGGCAAACGTGCTGAAGGGAAGCACAATCACTCTTTTTATGCGTAAATGCGGGATGTGAAGGATTAAAATAAACATAAGCTGATTGCTAGTTTACACAGGACCATAACGAACAAATCTAAGATTGTTCACACCGCTTCAGACCAAAAGCTCATCTAGTCCAGCCCGCACAGTAGCCAAAAGCAGGTCCACAGGAAAGAGCACAACTTCCAAGTCTCCATGTCCTACTTGGCCACCCACAGCTCAGACACATTTGTAGCTATTGAAGATTTAATGATAGAAGTCCTATCCAGTCCATCATTTCACATATAACTTTAAAATTACTTTTCTTGTGTGACTAACTTCACCTATACCTACACAGAACTTCATCTGCTGTTGTCTTACGCAGTTACTGAGTTTCCTAAGAGCCTTCTGCAATTCTTCAGTGATGGCTTCTCAACTTTACAGCCTCCATTTACTGCCGTCAGTAAGCCGTCTCAACGTATTACTAGCATCCCTAGACCTCAGATATGCTGACTAACATTATTCCCAGCACACATGTCCAGAACTCTGCTAATGACTTAAAAAAAAACATCATTCATTCCTACCTTCTGCTTTCTACTTCTTAATTACTGACCTACCCGTTCATGAACTGCCCTTCTTATCCTCCTGCTTCCTTGAGTGCTTTCTCAAAAGCCTTTAGGAAATGCAACTAAATGATACCAGCCACCCTCCTCTTTCTTCAATGAATTCCAGGGGGTTTGTATAGCATGATTCACTCTACAGAAGTTGTGCTGACTCTTTCCCAATATATTTACCTACACCACAAGGCATTTCTGTTTTATACAATCTCTAATCATTTGTACAGTTCTCCAGAGCTTTCTGGAATCTCATTTACAAACACACTTGGCATTTCATAACCTTCCAGTTCCAATGCAGTAGGACACAAGAGGATACAAATCACATGCAGTGGTGATATATGGTGTATTTTGGGCATTTCATCCCTCAGTTCTTTCAGAGCTCTTGCATGAAGTTTGGCTGTTTCTGGCCTGTTCGTTTCATATATTGATTGCACAGCCTCTGCTGCTGACAACGCTTATTTTCTGAAATGACATTTCTGAGTATTCATCTAGTTCAAGCCCTCAACAGCTGTCATTAACACTGGAAGACTGAGTAAAGAAATACTGTGTGTCCCCACAATAACCCCATTTCAGATTGCCTTATTACAAGCATCTTGTACTGATAGATTCATGCCCTGGAACACCAAGAGAAGCTTATTCATAAGAACAGAATGTCAGTAATTGGTGTTCCTCTCTTCAGCCTCACATCCCATCACAGCTCTTCAATTATGTTTTGAAAAGACAACCTCTATTGCCAGTCAGGGCAGAAATAGAATCCACAGACCATTCAGTATCAGTTAACTTTTACACATAGGATCAACAAAGAAAGAAAAAAAAGTTTGCTGTTGTATTGGTTCCATAATAATATTAGACTATTTTAACCTAATATTTAGGTTACTTTCAAACTAATGGTTTGGCATTGTTCAGAACTAGCAAAAACTTCTGGCATAGAATATAAATACTGGTCTTTCCTACATAAATATCCCTTTGAGAGAGATGTAGAAGTGCTTTCCAATAGGCATTAAAGACCCTGTTCTTCACAAAGAGCTGATGAAAGTGCAGACCCATAATTAGACCCAATCATTTACAGGACACACTTCTGCATCAGTAACAGAGCAGACCTCACTAATAAGGAAACTAATCAAAACCATTAGCAGAGCTGGCAAATAGCTTTGGGAGACCACCAACAACAATGAAAGTCAAGTACCGAACAGGAACAGAATAGCTCACATAAGCCAGGCCCCTGTACTACTCGAATTCTCTCAGGTCCTTCATCTTTCAACAGCATAATCCACGTGCATCATGATCTACCCTATCATAGATCTTATCTTGCTGTTGTCTCTTGACATCTAAAATATGACACTGGATAAATACAATGCTACACATTACTAACCTGGCATGTTCTTGTAAAACCAAACAGAAACAACAACAAAAAGCAACACACCAACAAAAAGAAACAGGTTTTGGCAAGAGTAGAAGAGCTTCCAAGTATTCAATTCCTTCTACTTATGGTAAAAAAAAAAAAATCAATATTAATGCTAAATATAATGGAACCTATTCCTATGCTTTATCACTGCCTTAGAGCCAGGGTTTGTATTTCACATTGAAAATATAATGCTGACCTAAGAGAAGAGACTATAGATTTTATATTATGGAAAAAGAGGAAATCAAGGAACAGAAAAGAACATAAATTGAAAACAGAAAAGCCTAAATGCATCCCTAAAATAGCTTTACTGAAAACAGAGAGCTTATTTCCAGCAAGGATGAATTCAAGCCAGAAATATCAGTTATTGGATTGTATTAGCAAACAGCTTTACAGCAGGGAAAATTACTTGGATCCATAGCACGGAATAAAAATGAAGTAGATGTCTTTCAAGGACAGTGCCTTAGCTTTCAGTGATGAACTTGGGATGTGTTATGTCTGCAATGTCCCTGCTGGAGTGACTCCCCTCACCTGCCTGGATAAACAAAGCAAGGAGAAGGACAAAGTGTACTATAAAGAGATTAAGTAATAGAATTAAGAGAGACGGGGTGGGGGTGGGGAACAGAACTCATAGCTAGACAACTAAGAGCCAGACAGTAACTCATGGAAGCAGATTACCCTTTACTTCTGCAGGATACAGGGAATAACAGAGGAATTGTCACATTCGGGGAAGAAGAAAAGTCTTCAGACTTTTTTTATAGCATACAAAAAGTAACAGTTGAGATAGAAATAATGAAGCAAGTAGGAAAAATCAGCACTTCTACAAGTAGCCCTAGGCTTGACTTCCTTCCTTTGCCAGTAAAGATCTTCTCAAGGGAATTTTGTATTCTGCATTAGAGAATCAGCAGCTATGAAATGACAAGCACTAGCAGGGCAGTAAATGCTCTGAATGGCTGCTGCACTCAATGCTGTCCACTGCCTGTTAAGCACAAACATAGATTCTGAGAAAGATTTATTGGTCTTTAGAAAGTACCACTGAAGGGTAAGAAGGCTGGCAATATCTCCCTGTGTTCAGAATTGTCCCCAGTACTGCGAGGTTCCAAGTTCCTACCTAAAACACAGAAGGGCTGCAGATTAAGCACACGCAGCTAACTGGGGAAGAATGTGATGCAACAGGATACAAAGCATGGTCTCCTGTCTGAAAGTTTTGTAACGTGTAAGCGACTAGACAGCAGAACAGACACCAACACCACAATAACTCATCCTCCTTTCTTTCCTTGGGGAAAAGAGAAAGCACTAAAATAAGCTGCAGAGAGCCGGACTTGGAGATAAAGCTAAGCTGCAGGTTCATTTATGGACTGATCATCAGGGTAGATGCTTGCTGTAAAAGTTTTGCCTTGCAAGAAAATGGCACCTCTACGTGCCGTCAAGACTGTGAATCTATAATGAAGAAAATTCAAGGTTTCAAGATGCACGAGAAATAGCTTAGTGCCAGAGACCTACCGTAAAATAGTATGTCCAAGCATGATAATACATCTTCACAGCTGCCGAGGAAATAGTAATAATTAAAGATAAAAACACAAGAAATAAGAATGCGCTAAGAAACTCTTCACTGTAATGTCCCAGTAGGTTCAAAAGCTACTATGCCACTCCTACGAGTATATAGAGTTCAGCTGCATAGTAGGGATTGATCTCAAGCAATTGATATCAAATATCAGTGCCTTGCCAGTACGATATTATGAAAAACACAGTTTGTCGCTATCATTTTTAAGGACCCAGTAACATCTGCTATACAGAACAAAGATAAATACAGATACTAAACCGACAACCTTGGAAGCATATAACATAGACATTAAACAGTGATTCAGGGAGAGAGAAACCTCAAAAAATTAAATATTTAGAGGATGTGTCAGCCAACAGTAACAAAATCCTACATTTAACGAGGTCAAATCAGGAAACATCAAGTTATTTGGAAATCAGCTCTCCAGTTCAGAAGCAGAGAGCATCAAAATAGGCATTTACTATTCTATTTACTTCTAGTATCACTGAAAATTCTCTTCTATGCTCTTTTTGGCTATGCTAGAAAAAAAAAAAAAAAAAACTTTAAACTAAAGAGCATTTGAAGTGTCTCCTGTTTTCTAGACCTGCACTGGTATCTGTGGCCTGATCTTGCCTAATGGGTAAAAATTTGTAAACTCAGCATGAAATATTATGTTAAGAAAATGCATATATAAAACATACCATAAAACCTACTTCATTATAGTACTTCATACTAATAAAATAGAAGCTTTAAGCATTCAATTACCTTTATAGACAATTCACAGTACAACTGCCAATCTCCAGTGCATGCAACAACTTTTTGTTGCTTTGCTCTTGATTCAAAAAATTTTAAGATACACATCTTGCTGTAGCTCTCTCTCCTGCTTTTACTGAAATCTCCCCTGGAAGGTATCTCTAAAAACTCTGTCACATTAAATCAGGTCAGCCTCACTACATCCACACCAGGTAACATTTGCTGTAGATTAAGAAACTAAAGCTCAGAAAGTTTTCTAAATTTGGACCGAGTGGTTTATACAGCACATTACACATGTAGGCATCTCAAAGGCTAATCACCAGAGATGCAGCACAGCAGTTGTGCTTTTCTTAAATATCAGTTGTATTATTATATAATCGTATTAAACCTACCCTGAGCTGGTGGTTTGGCTACCTAACATGGCTCCAGGTGGAGAACTGATGAGGATAAACATGTTGTCCGACCTTCCAAGCAAGCTTTTTTAATCAAACATCATGTTAAAAAAAAAAAAAAATCATCATCAGCAGCTAATTGATTTACTTCTAGAATTTGTTGTGGGCACAGGCATATCACCCTCCCAGAGCTAGTGTGGGCCTTCTACTCTTACTGTGCACTTTACTGTCTGAGTCGCATGAGAACTGCGACAAAAGTGTCAAATTGTGCATTACTCAATAGCAAAATTTCTGGACTACTGGCTTGTTCAAGACGGTACAAAAGAAAAATCATAGTTCTTCTCAACTAGAACATGTATTCCAAGCATGTTTTTCAAAGAGTGCTTCAATCTATAAAGTGGAAAATAAAATATAGATAAGTTATTTATATGGTATTGCAAGTGTGAAACTCGATTTTGGCATGCAATGTAGAGTGGCATATTTTAAAACTTAATCGGGACAAAAAAAATAGAACGACAATAAAGGCTGAAAAAAATGCAGAAACGTTTGCAACTTTTATTTTTAGCTTATTAAAAAAAACAAACAGAAAGATAAGAAATAAATTCCAGTTTTGAGGTATTCTCATTGTGGGAAAAATAATAATTAGTAATCTAGTCTTTAAAGCACAAAATAATAACTAATAGTTAATAGGCACAAAAAGGCAAATTCATATTGAGTAAAAATCCCAGCCATTCAATAATGTTGGTGACTGGCTGACAGTGGCTGAGTATTTTTTTCATTCTTTGAGATTTCCATACCAAGGCTGAACACCTTTCCAGAGAACAAGTTCCAGTCAAATCCAAGTTCTTGGGATCAGTTCAGTTGGCTGTAGTTTAGCATCCACTGCAGAAGCTAGACTGCATCATTTAATAGTATGTTGTAAGATTAAGTCCTAAAGTGATGCTTCTTGGCTCTACCTCATTTTCCCTCCATAAGGAGAGCAGAATCCTCTCTACTGCCCGCTCTCACCTACTCTGTGTAAGAGACTGTTTTCGATTGCGTTTGTCTCAACATTGCTGCCATACGATTTAGGACTTCTTGACCTAGACATACTGTCTCTGGGAAGACTGTAACATCAGCTCGAGGTGTCTTATCTCCATACAATTTATGACTTCTTGGCCTTGGTATCCTGCCTCTGGGAAGACCGTGACATCGGCTTGAGGTGTTTTATCTACTTCTTGGCCTCGGCATCCTGTCTCTGGGAAGATTGAGAGATCAGCATGAGGCCCAAACAATGCTCAGCAGTGCCTATGGAGCTTGCACTCAAGGTGAGTGAAGAGGAGCACCAGAGCATGCAGCATGTACGAAAGCGAGCGGACTCCTCAAGAACTAGGACACAAAAGGACTGAGTACTCCTCTCCTCAAGTTTGCAGCTTCTTTCCCTGAACTCTCCTTCAAGAGATGATCATCTGCACTGAGGCACCTGCCCCGAGGCGGAGCTAACAAAACCTAGCTAGACTGGTGGTAACTAATCTTGCTGCATGTCTCCCTCTTGCTTGCTTATCTTTTTTTTCCCCTTCTTCTCTCTGTCCTATCGTGGTTATGGGAATAAAGCTTAAAAGGTTGTATGGCATTTGACCCTGTTTGTGTCTTAATCTCGCTCTTGGGATCGTATCGAAACCTCCCCCAACAGTGGATCAGGACACCCAGGCAGGTCTCCAGGCACATGGATAGCTGTGACTTCACTACTAGAAACACCTACACAGATGACATCTGTCATTGCCTTAAAAGAAGGATCCTAAAACACAGCCAGCACAATTATGGTACTTCATAAGCTAGATTCTACTTTCTTCATGAAGTACACTGAAAGCAGCACAAAAGATATATTATCTAGCTATCTCCCTTCTCTGTGCCATAACAAACAACTGAACAATTCTGATTTAATACAAATAAAACTAAGAAACTGCTTCATCGCAGCTATACCTTCCGCCTTTTTAATTGAAGAACTGAAGAACCATTTCTAACTTGTCCAAAAATCCACAAACTCCTCTTTCTTTTGGAGAAGAAATTCCCTGGTATTGGGAAACTCTGGGCTAGTTCAAGCTGTTCTGCCCTCAGCAGCTCACTGAGTTTGTTGGTTTCTGGTGATCTTTGTGCATATCCTATAGCAGGATCAAAAAGCAGCCACTCTGTAGTGGTTGATTACCCTGGGCTAATCCAGTTATATTTTCCTTCTCACCAAATACCACCTCTTCTCCCCTTGTGCACAGCTCTCTACATTATATATACTAGCCTAGTTTAATAGTTGGGGAAAGGCAGTCATGTAAATATAACATGAAAGAGTTTGTTTTGTTTTTGAGAAAAAAAGCAACTAAGGAGTGTCTTGTAACGTCAGAGGCTACTGACAAGAAACATAAAGAAATACAGCTAGACACAGATTAAGGAGCTGCCTTTTTAACACAGAGAGGCATCTTCACTGCTGCACTAACATGAAACACACCACCGATATCTCTGAGGATTTAGCCCTGGCAGAATTGCAATATACACATGGCAGTCATTTCAGCAATATAGATGTGCCTGCACACTTGTGCCACAGTCAGCAAATTACTGATACAATCATCTCATGGAAAATTCCCTACATAGAATGTTAAACTGACTGATTTGATTTTTGGGGGAAACTCTATAGTTTGTGAACTACAGCTCACTTACAATCCTTGAGTATTGCTTTTGATTATTCCTAAAGGTACCCTCTTGGATATATAAATCTGTTTTTCAGAAAACATTATATTTATCCTAAAAAAAAATTGTATTTGAAAAAAACAGGGGATTTTTTGACAAAGTGTAATTGTCAAAAAAACTACCGGTTCTTTCTTACTGAAACTAAGAGCCGAGTGAAGCAGCAGTATTTGCCTATTATCCAATAAAAACATGTTGCACTTGATTTTAAAGGCTATATATAAAAGGAATTATTTTTAAGAAACATTTGTAAATTTTTTTCAAAATTATTTGAGGAATGAAGTCTTATGAATTACCTTTGCTTAAGTATTTGGGGAACTCTCTGTAAGCATCTTCATGAAGAAACCTTCTTCTCCCTTACTTCCCAGCTTTAGTCATTCAGCAGTGAACCTGTAGTTTCGGTGGCTTATGTCAAACATTTGAACATATCCTCAAAATACGAGTTTGAACTCGTCATTTCTCTCCTCCTTCATTTTATTAAATACCACTTTTCTGTGTAAAACAACAAAACTATCATTCAAAAAACTTTAGTCCCTGTTTTTTTTCATGCTTTTCTGATGCAAAGCGTAAATAAAATGACATAAAAACATTGGGGAATAACAAAAGATTAAAAGGTTTAGAGACAAACCCCTCTTAATGCTATCTACAAAGCAAAAACACTTCTTGTCTACTGCCACTCCTTTTATGAAAATCCATCTCTATGGATGGTGACCCTATGAGTGACGGATATTCCTTGAGGTAAGTCTCCAAACGCAAGTCTTGTATCTCAGGTAAAGGAGCTAAATAATTAAAGTGATCAATAGGCAGCACAGTAGTAGGGAAATGTGTATTCATAATCTTACCAGCAGCTATACATTTTGAATTGCAACAGGAGCAGCGCATATTTCAGATCTTTACCAAATCATGTCTCGAAAAATGGACAAGATAGGATGTAAGAATTTGCATTTGTCAGTTTACAACACTGAAGTACTGAATATTCTTTTTTCAACACATGTCAAGAACATATCTGCTAGCTTGATACAAGCCATTTCCAAATCCCCCATCCCCCAGTCTTTTAGGGTCACCTTTTAGTAGAAAAAGGATGGAAAAAAGGCTAGGGCAGCCAAGCAGGAATTCTTTTCTGGCAGAAATGTAAGAAAGGTGACTCAGTCTCTTCACATGCATTGATCTCTACTGAGGAGACATGTAGGAGGACAGGATGCAGAGGGGACAGGAAACAGTAATATTAAAGTCTTTAGGGAGATTGTAAAGGTAGTTTGATGAAATGCAAGGAGCTGCTGTCTCCAGTTACTGGAGACTGTGTATCAGCAGCTGCTATGTTCCTGTAGTACAAGATATAAACATCATTTAAGAGAGTAGAGAGAAGATATGCCATTGCCTGCATAATGAGAAAGGCCCCTTGCAGTTTCGTGCAGCTTCCATAACAAGTCGGTCTGCTGCACTTTTAAAAGTGACCTACAAAGTTCTGTGATCACAAGTTAAAAACCTTCAGTACTTAGTGACTCGAATAAGACAGCTTTTTGCACACCAACAACATGGCATAGATCCAGGCTCAGTCTTTTAGAACAGTGTTTCTGGGGCTCACTCAGGTGGTATTCATATATAATAACAGCTGCTTTTAGAAAGGTACATTATTACATAGATTGCTAATAAGAATTATTCAATTCTTATAATAATGTACATGAAAAGACTTTTAAGCCAAACTTTTATTTTAGCAGAGCTCAAGTTTTGCAGTTACACTTCTCAGAGACAGAAACCCATCAGAGAGTAATCAGCATCTTCAAATAAATGTTATTTAGATAATCCACATCTTTAAAAAAATAAGCTCTCCTTAATTAATTTTAATAAACCTTATTTACTTCATATGTCAATGGAAGTTGGATGAAATACAGATTTGGAAATTCTATTCTGAACTGCTAGGGGTTTGTACATCTTTAACTTTTCATTGGGCACTGTCAGAAGTTGCTCTTTCAAGAAAGGAAGATAATGTACAGTTTTGCAGTTATGAATTCCTATTCATACTCCCTTTTCCACAATTATCAACAATCCACTAAAAAGTACAAAGGAACATTAATAATAAAGTGCCTTTTCTCTGGATGCAGATGTAGCTGGCAATACTGATGCACTATCTTGTCTCCTCCTGGACAGAAAGTATAAGGACTGAATTTGTGAAGCCTTAGACTCCACAGAGCTTGGACTGCTGCCTGGATAACTGTCTCAAGCATCTGTGAGCTACAGAGGTTGTTGTGGTTTTCTTTTTTAAGCAACTAGACAAATGCAAAACATTTTCCAGACCCATACAACATAGACACTTAATCTGAATGAATGATCCTACACAGGAGTTCCTACCAAGGCTATAAAAATGCACTCAAGAAAAAGTTATTACTTTCCTAAGAGCAAATTAAATGCTCATTTGAGGTTCCCTTTGAAAATTTGTTGGTCATTCAGCAAAAACAGTTCCAATGCTATGAAGTTAGTCTTCCAAAAAAACCTTCAAATAAATTTCAGCTTTGACACTGTCAGATCATGTTTCACATTTCCTGTCATTGATTAAGCACTTGGCTGAAACCACACATGCAGTGAAAGCCTCTGAGGAGGAATAACTTCAACTTGCCTTTATAATTGAAATACAACTCCCAATTATGACAGCAGAAATTCCTTGAATGAAGGTGCATGAGTCTATCCCATAAATATTGAAATTGCAGGTACAAAAAAAGAAGAGAAAAAGAACACTGAATTGACCCAGCATCTTCTCCTTTCTTTATAAAATTTTCAGACAAACTGATGCAACTCCCATGGTTCTCAAGCAGTACCAGGGTCTTCCTAAGTTAGTCAGTGCACCTGTGCTATAAAAGAGCTTCAACTAAGTAGCTTTGGGGCAATATGTTCTAGCATATATGGGAACATCCAGGGGAAGAGAAATAAAAATAAATAAATAACCCCCCCCCACACACACACACACACCAATTTCTAGGGTCAGGATTAAAAACTTCATTTAGAAAAAGTGATGCTGCATACTGGACAAGCATTGAGCAGGCCTGTGAATGTAATTTGACTCAAGTGAATTCAAATGTTTACACCTCTGGATAATTTAAGGGGCTCTAGTTTGGGAGGAAAAGGAAAATAAATCATTGTAGTTGGTATTCTGAATACATTGCAGGAATTTATCCTACAAATACATGCTGCTTATTTAGCATCTAATGTAGAGGAATAAGCCAACACTAATGGTTGTTACTAATTAGATTTTTAAAGAGCTCACTGGGAATTTCTAACTAAAAATTACTGTGCCAAACTCTAAAGATCTGGCCATATTTTAACTGCTTGACTGTGTGGCTGAAGCAGGCAAAAATAGCCTTAAAATGTAGCATTATTATTCAGCTGTGTTACTAGCTACTACTCAATGTTAATTATGCATTAAAGGCAAAGAGCCTTATTTATGACTGTTCACGGCAATATTTTTTTATTTATAACATATACTCAGGCTTCCTGGTAGAAGGCTGCTTTGCATGTGTTCCATCATTTCAAATAGAGGAGAGAAGTCCCCAGATCTCATTTGACAAGTATAGCATGAATTTCTGCCTGTACAATAAATATAAACGGTTACTGAAGCTCATTTCCTCATCTGAGACTAATTATAGGTAAGAGATATTCAAATACTATTTAAAAGAGAAGAAAAACATATAGATCTGCTGTGCAAGCAACACAACTTTGAGCACTCCTGACTGAAGAAAACAAAACAAACAAAAAAAAGCCCACCTCCAACACCTTCCTTCTCACTGAATTTCGCAGAAAGCTGCATGATCTGCCATGAATTTATGCAACCAGCAGTCAACACGTCTTTCACAATGAAATGTCAAAGGAGACAGGGCTTTAACAAAAACATAGCTGCTGAGTTTGATTTTTAGCACACGCTTATTCTGGTCACTGGCTAGAGTAAGTGCTACCATCCAGTAGAGCTCAATGAATTTATACCAGTCTCAGGAATGACGCTTGAATGCAAAAGTAACTTTTTTCCAGGATGGTCACACTCATCTAACATACTTCTCCAAAAACATACTTTTAGTTTGCTGTTATTAACACTGTAACAGACAGGAATTCTTTAACTAGCATAAATAGTTAACTAGCAAACAGGAACAATTAATCAGTATAAATTAACTATATTGGTTGTGTCTGGGCAATAAGGTCATAAAGAAACATAGTGGCCTAAAACAAGTGGAAACGTCCATTGGTGACTGTTGAAATTGAATTTAATACAGCAGCACTCCAGGGGCTAAGCTGAGGGAGCGGGTAGAGAAGGAGAAAATATGAAGGCTGCAAAGACTAACAGATGTCAGTATCTGGGATCGTGTGCACCCTGTTCAAAGTCTTATTCAAAAGCACTGCATCAACTATTATCCACAGTAACACAGAAGCAGATATCATTTGCCCACTTATGGATGAATATGGGTCAGAATCATATTTAATAAAATTATAGAATGGCAAGAATTGTACACATAACTGTGTTACTGTATATCCATTCAAAAGCAAATAGCTCATAACTTTAGAATAAACACAAATTAACAAGAAATAGCCATTTGGGTTTATTCTGTATATGTGGGCAATAGATTTAAACCTCAAATCAAATGGTTTCAGACTTCTGCAGGCCAATATTTTGAACTTAGAAAAAGTAATAAATTGTCTGACAGAAGACTCTAACAAGTTCGCATTTCTTCTTTGCCATAAGCTGGGGTCAATTTAGAAGGGAAAGAGCGAGGAGCGGCTGAGTTGTAGGTGTCCCTGTTCCCCTCATGCCTCAAGTCAAACATGTTTACCTTCTCCTTTGTTCCTAGAGCAGAGAAATTTGAAGGAAGAGATGCTTCAATTTGTGAAGTTTCTGAGAGAGGAGAGAAAAAAAAATCAGGGTATCAGGTATCTCCTTTATCTCCAGCATAAGCTGTTGCAGTTTATCTCTCTCTTCTAAATCTGTCTTGGCATCACACCTCTACCTGTCTTTCACTGTCAGGGTGTGTTTATGACCTGTCAAAGGTCATTCACTCATGTCTTCTGCTGTTTTAGGCTTTTCCTAAAGGGTAGCTACATTTGGTCTTGCTAAGGTTATTCCAGAAGGACAGGGAAAAGCTTCCTCTGTCTCTCTAGCTTTCCTTTTTTTTTTTTTTTTTTTTTTGTTTCTGTTTTTGTTGTTTATTTGTTTCTTTCTCTCTTAAATGCTACTGCTTGCATGAGAGACATAACCCTTGGCACTTTCTTACTGTGAAACATTCTCAGCAGACCTCTAATCTCTGTTTTGTACAGAGGGGCAAAAAGATGGGACAGCTGAGACAGCATCCTTCTGTTTTGTCCTGCCAACACTTTGAATTGCTGTAAATCCTTTAACCCAGCAGCTTGCATATTATTCCATCAAACTCAGCCATAAAACAAGCACATTAGGAATGCTGGAAAAGAAATTACCTTGAAATCCTTGCTAGATGTTTCATTGCCCACAGAGTTTTAGAAGCAACTCAGAGAAAATTGCCAACCTTGTAACCCCCAAGACCTCTCTGAGCAATAATTGTCCACTCTGTGACAGTGGGCTCTTCCCCTCCAACGTGACCTCTCCATAACCAGCACACAGGTAGGGGCTAATTGAGCATGTGCGAACTAAAGCCATCCAGTAGACACGTACAACAACTATCAACAGTGAAATTTGATTTCTTTTTGTCCTTTTTCATGCCCCCCCCTTTTTTTTTCTTCACTCCATAAACAAAATCTCAAAAGCTATTTTTGCATGAAGCAAAAAGGAGTGATATTATGCTCAAGTGACTTACTGCAAATTTACAAAGGGTAAGAAAGTAAACTACATGACTTTGAGTGTGAGGTATTATAAAAATACAACCTATGCGTCTGCTTTAAAAACCAATTGTTAGAAGTTTCTATACATACATTTCTCATTAGGTTTGACTGCACTTTGGATGTTCCGCAGTACCAGTCAAACTCAGCAAAGCTTTAAAAAAGGTCACTAAAACGTCAATAGAAGTAAGTATGCTATCCAAGCTGGCAGTCTTGACAGAAAGGGGCTCACAGCACCGTCAGTATCATGAGCATCATTGACCAGAGGTAACGTATGAATAAAAATGTCATATTCAAATAACCTTTTCCCTTTTTCATACTTCCAGGCCTGAAACACATGCCATGAGGAAATGAGGTATTTTTCACTTTGGAAAATGCAAAACATAAAACTAAAGTTAAAATATTTTTGCACTTGGATTGTGCCTTCTCCCTCTTCTGGCTGGCACGTTATCGTTATGCTACTACTGGCCCTGCAAAACTTTTTTGGGGAGCAGTAATACACAAGTGGTTACATCAGAAGAACATGAGTAACTTACAACTCTGCTTTACAAGACATTCAAATTCTAGTTCACAAAAAAAGGTGAATTTATTCCCACCCCTAATCGAATCCTCCTACTGATTTTTTCCAAGTGTAGCATCAAAGAACACTTCCAAAATACTCAAGAGCCTCAGAAACAAACAGAAAAATAGGTTCCAAAAGAAATAAGGGTGTATTTCCTTTTCCTCTACAGAAGGAAACTGTTAGCAAACCTGCTCTGTGTAAGGCTAGCAAGAGAGCTAACAAGGGGCTCTGCTCCCAGCAGAAAAAAATCCCATTTACAGTTTCACATGTTTTTACTCAAATTCATTTTTCCATTGGGTCATTTGTAATGCAGAAATACATTAACGCACCCTGCATTTTGCTATTTATAGAGCCAGAGAAGCTTATTTTATTTTCTCTCACTGTCCAACTGTCAACTGTCTTTCCTTGGTATCTTATTAAATCTGTTCTGAGCTACTACATTAATATTAAAAGAACTATTCCTAATTATTTTTTGGTCTAATACATGACTCAACTCAACGCAATATGTTTAAACTACCCCTGCCATCCCTACTGCTGTTGCATTCCCCAGTGCACGGAGGCACCGATATGTAGACTGGACCTCTCATCCAGGGAGGTCTGCTGCTTGCCAGGGGCCCAAATTAAGGATGTTACAGAAAGGCTCCCAAGGCTTGTCCATGAGTCTGACTATTACCCGCTGGTTCTGTTTCACGTGGGCACAAATGATGCCATGGGCAAACTGAGGGATATCAAGCATGACTTCAGAGCCCTAGGGATGGTCGTCAAAGGTATGGGAGCCCAGGTAGCATTCTCCTTGATCCTAACAACGAGGGGAATGGATTCAAGGAGGAGAAGACGGATATGGCAGATTAACAGCTAGCTGCACCGCTGGGCTTGGCAACAGGGTTTTGGTTTCTATGACCATGGGACTCTGTTTTACGACCACCAGCTAGTGGGGACTGATGGGAACCAT
>JAWLRI010000563.1:8608588-8643541 GCA_034781795.1 Crypturellus tataupa | reverse complement strand
TTAGATACAACTATAGGTCTGTAGCGTGAAAAGTTATTTGTATCACGTACACTGCCCTTCTACTCTATCTTACACAGGGAAAGAAGCTATGCTCTGTGCGATGCTATGGCTCTCATTAGTTACCCCTCACATGCATATTGCCTTTTTCA
Organism: Crypturellus tataupa; assembly: GCA_034781795.1. Lineage (NCBI taxonomy): Eukaryota > Metazoa > Chordata > Aves > Tinamiformes > Tinamidae > Crypturellus > Crypturellus tataupa. The sequence goes on along the minus strand of JAWLRI010000563.1, from coordinate 8,643,392 downwards.
CCCCTCACAAATATACATATTCATCATCTCAAGACAACCAAAAATTTCACAAGACTCACATAAAAATGTATGATTAGGTATCTGAAAAACAAATGCAATCTGATTTTTTTTCATTATTATATTAAAAAATTGCAATGTTAAGTTGTTAACAGAGGTAGAATAATACTATTTAGGAATATTTCTGTTCTGTGTGTCACACAGTAGAAAAGCAATCTCTCCAAGGCCACTACGTAAATAGACAGATTGAAATTCACAGTCTTCATTTGCTACAGCTTTTCTATCCTTGAACTTTGCCACTTAATGGTAAAAATGTTAACTGCACACACTGTACCTGGAAGATACGTAACAAGAGCAATCAGAAGTACTTATAGCCCCTTCGTGACAGGGCAAGTGCTGAGCCACTGTTTTCATCAAGCTGTCTGGGTTAGAGAAATTAATACTGAATGGCAGAGGAAAAAGCAACATTCTTTTTTTTTATGCTCTTTTCTTTTTTTGCTCCCTGCTGTTCAAATGGATTTTACAATTTTTTTCTCTTTTTTTTTCCTCTTTCCCTCCCCTCCTCCCCTTTTTTTTAACATTAACTGCTTGGGAAGGGGTAGGGGGGAAGCAGCAGTGGGGCAGACAGACAGGCATCTTGTGTGTAAAAGCCAGATCTGCAACCATGAAGAAACTGAAAAGGTGAAAGTTTACACCTGAATTCTCAGGGAAATAAGGAGCAGAGTTTACACTGCAGGTTAATCCCTGAACATAACCCAAATGAACAAAAGGAAGACAACAGGCTGTGCACTCCAGATAAAGCCCAAGGCAGACAGGAAGCAGGAGACGTTTCGCCCACCATGGGAATTAAAAAGCAGCACGTACCGTTTTGGTGAAGAGCTAACCAGTCAGAGCATCTAGCATGTCCAGCAAATTGATATGTGACTGGAAAGCCAGATGGTCACGACATCCATCTCTTCCGCCAGGCTGGCTGCTCTTAGCTGGCCACAGCACTATGCTCCTGTCGATCGCATCTTGGAGCCTTGCCTGGTTTGGGGGATTGTGAATGGCAGAGGGCATGTTAAGGGAAAACGTTAAGAAGAACTGGGAGTGTGGGAAGACACAGTTTAAGATAAGGAACAAAGAAGCACACAGAAGGAGAAGTACTGCTGCTATGGAACGGCAGAGCATTTAACTTAGACTGAAGTATTTGAAAGCTCCCTCTGAACTTAAGTAGGAAACCACAACAAAAGCAACTTTACCGATGTTACCGCTCTTAATGTGGTACTAAGCACTTCAGAACATGAGGACCCCTGGCAAGGATACTCTCTCCCTTCCTTTACCTGAAATCACAAAAATGAAAGCTGTCATTCCTAGCAAGTAAGAAAAACAAGATCTGTAAGCGTTCCCCCGGTCGGGACACAAACCCTTTTTTTTTTTTTTTTTTTTTTTTTTTTTTTCCCCTAGCTCACACAGCTATAGACTCAGTGGGGAGCCAAATAATGAGATGTCATCAGAGACTTAAGGCCCTATTGCTGGTGCAGAATATTCTCTGGTGGATTCTTCGAAAAGGAATACTAAATAGACACTGGGCAGGCAAGTTTTACACTGCCTACCATTTCACTTCTATAAGATTACAGACAAATGTAGAAGTTACATTTCTTTTTGAACATTCCATCATGAAATCTTAAACGTGTTCTTTAGCCTCACTTTTAGAACGTGTGAGATCAAGTACTACTGTTTTCTTAAAAAAAAAAAAAAAAAAAAAAAAAAAGGCAATAAAAAAAAACCAAAACCACCTGTATGCACACACTAAAATCAAACCAAATACAGTGGTCTGCCTATATCCCCTGAGGAAAAAGTAACATAACATCACCACAAAGACCTTCTCTACCTTAACCTTAAGCCGCTACTGCGCAGCTATGATAGCCCACTCTCTTCTAGGAGGTCAGCCCTATCGCCTCCAAAAGAAGTTATTTGATGACAATATATAGAGCGCCACAAACTTTTCTGTTAACACAGAGGAGAAACTACTCAGCTGCTAAAGAAAACACCACGAAACCACACTGCCAATGGCATCATCTACTTGCCCAAGTGACTATCATGAGCAAAGAAAGATCAAGCACAAAGAACTCCCTTTGCAAACCCACATGACAACATTAGGCAGCCTGAGGAGCTGAGAACCAGTCAAGCCATCCTACAGATAGAAAAGCAGTACCCCAGCAATGAGCTTGAAAATATCAGTGTCCATCTTCATCACAGCAAGATCTGCTTTTCCTTGCCAAATTGTGCCCAAGACCTGCCTCATGACAGCCCTGTAGACTCTACCTCACTCAGCTGACTGGTTTAACAGACCAGCTCTGTGGGTTTAATCCTACCAGTTTCCCAACAGGAGTATCTGCCAGGGAGCCAGTGTCATAATCTAAATATTCTTTCCTGTACCTGTTACAGATGCACAGCTTTATGTTCCATTTCACTATTTTCTTAACCTTAGTCTGAAGAAAAACCTTTACTTTTTGTTGTTTGTCTGTCTGTCATTACTTCTTTCTCTGTTCACAGACCCTTATTTACTTTAACAGGAACATAAAGAACACAACAAAGACTTTCAGAGTCATGTTAAACTTTAGCCAGGAAGCATTATCTGAAGCGCTGTGGTTCTGGTTTTTGCAGCTTGTCTCTCTATTAAATCAGGTCTCAAATACTTTTTCCCTGAAAAGCAGCTATGATTTCAGTTTCAGCTCTGACCCTTTTTGGTGGCTGGAGGTGTCAGGGTGGGAGAAAAGGAGTGAAGTAGTTTAGCTACAATGTGACAACTACTTCAAAGCCATAAATCCTGCCGAAGTACCACAGAGAATAATGATCAGTCAAGACTTTAATCATCAGCAAAAGCTAGTGTAGAGAATAAGGAGGGTCCTAAGGGTAATAGCTGCAAAATGAAAGTGTCCACTGAGAGCATTTGTTTCATTACAGACAATTGAGCCATTTCTCAACCTTGTTTATCTTCAGCTTTTCCAGTTAGACCAGAGGGAGAAGTAAGGAAAATTATTCCCATCTCCCAACACAGAAATAGAAAGAAAAATACCAGAAATGCTTCAACACAGACAACGTTGCTTTCCCAGATCTGGTTATGTGCTCTTTTTTGGGGCAGACTTTCAGGCTGAATTCCAATCTGCAGTCCCTTGAGCTACAAAGAATCTGGCCGAAATCCAGCTCTGTTCCTCACCCAGGCTGCTCAGCACTCTCTGCGTATCCTGCCACCCACTTCTGCGTGCTGAGAATCCAAGCACCATCCAACCATCTCCAGCAAACTCCCTGCACCCTGAGCCTCGGGTTCAGTGCATCCCAGAGCACTAAGGAAAGGTGACGAATGGGCAAGATGCCACATGCGGCAGTTCTGCCCCAACTTCTTATCACTCTTTACTTGGCAGTGTTATTAACTCTTTGTGAAGAAAACACAATTCAAAGCAGTAGCACCTTACATACTAGTCTAACATGGCCAAAGCTAAGGACCTCAGGTGAAAGATCATATGTAAGCTTGTTTCTATACCCAAAGATAATCTGAAGCTCCTTGGAGACCGTTAACAACAACTACCTGAAATAATTTAATAACCTTTCTTTTCCCCCTTCTCTGTCACTTTAAGTATAACAAGCACCACTATAGTTGCTCTCCAACTTAAGCAAATTCAAACAATTGAAAACGGTTCCAAAAAATCTGCAAATCGTAGCAAAAAGATCAGAACAATAAATGTTAGTAGATAAACTATCAAGAGACTAAATACTTCACCTTACTTGACTCTTATTTCTAACTAGAATTAATGCCATTTAACACAACTCCATTCCTTTATAGACTGTAACAAGAAAGGATCAGAACAAATTAATAGCTTGAAATTGTACACAAGCAACATGTAGACTGTTACAGTGCAGTGTCAAGTGAAATGAAAAAGCAGTGGCTCAGTCTATATGAGTTATAGTTTGCCATCTAGTTACACTAGCTGTAAAGTACATGTATGTTTATATATAAACGAAACATAGATGCATGCATGCTTTCTAAGATTCTTCTAATCTTATGCAAATATTTTAGAATATAATGTATTAAACAAAATTATTATATTTGCCTGCAAATTCTTAGAGAAACATAAAAGATGAAGACATGCGAAGCTCTTGCTGGTAAAAGAGAAAATTCTTTTTTTTTTTTTAAATAAATTGCAACGTCAAAATGTCAGAGGAATTTCAATTGACCCTCTTGAAGGAGAGCTCAAACATGATGAGCATGATTCGGACTATAATAAAGAAGAAACATTCATAAGCACGAGCACGTATGTTAAGATAGGCGGTAAAAACAAGTACATTTAGGTAAAAAACTATCACAGGTCAGCACAAAAGTGTCTTAAGAGCAGCTATTATTTGTCAACTCTCTCGGCTAACAACTGTTGACGGAGTGTATTCATTTCTACTGGAGTCCTGCTTATATGAAGCTATTTCTTCTGTGCTTGGAATCAAATCATGATCTTGTAAGGAACTTGATTAGTTGAACAACCAGGTCACTTCCATGCACGAAGACAGAGAAAGAAACAATTTTTTCATCTGCTGCACTTGTCGAAGAATTTTCTACTCTTGGGGTAAAATACTTACACCCAAATTTGTGAGAAATAAAAAATGGAGACACTTCCAAATTAAGTCAATTAGAAAAAAAGAAACATTCGAGTTCAACCTAAACAGTTCAATTTATTCTCTTCTCCCTTTCTCATTTTAACTGTCTCCTTGGCAATTTTTATTAAAATTTGAAATATAAAATCATGTATTTAAAAAAAATCTTAAAATGTGGAAATAAGATGCTTACATAACATTATTTCAGCTGCAGTTACCTAAAATTAGCCAATACCTTTTCAATAAAATAAGTATTGAGTACCTAAGCACAGCTGGTTATGTCCTCTATATACACACTTCAAAATTTTAGGGTATGTTCATTTCCTGCCCTAAACACAGTTACTTATTAATTTGGCAGAGGGAAGTTCCTTCGTGATGGAGGTCTGTGCTACTACCTGTTTCACATAAAGAAAACCAGAAAAGAGTCACATCTGAACGGGCACATGATGCACAAAACGTACCAAAATTGATAAAGAATTAAGAGACTCATAGAACCGGTCGCCACTTGCCTGTGCTCTCTTCACTCACACATCACACGTAAATATTTCTTTTATAGACAAACTATGGAAGACTACATAATTGAGGTTTCTAGAATATTAGGGAACATGCACAAGCAATGTTTGCTCATTCAAAGTCACTTCAGATTTAGGATAGAATTTGGAAAGGCCTTCTTGGAGAAGGGGTTTTTTTTTTAGATACAGAAGAAATATCTCACAACCACCATGACCAATCTCCTGGTTTTGACACTATGTGATAGAAATCTTCATGTGTTGCCCCCCTCAGATCATATTTTATGATCTGTCAAGACTTCAGCTATCTAGGTCACTCACAGTCCCTCAAGTTGACACAACCACTCTAAATATTTTATCATAGGGTCCGGTCCTGGCCCACCTCTTGAGAATATTCAGAATGTTTAAAAATCATTTGGCAGTAAACATTTTATTATAAACATTTTCTTCCCCTCCAGCACTGCTGAAGTTGAGCGCTTTCAGGGTAGAATATTGGATCTTGTTCCTGTAACGTTGCCAAATTGAGGATTTCCTCATTTAAAAAGATCTGTTTCATCCTTGCTACTGGGCAAACCAGCAGAAGTTATAGATAAATCCTACAGGCTACCAAATCTTTCCTTGGCAGCAATATTTGTCCTCCCTGCCATCCCCCATATGTTTGTCTTTGACTGGAAAGACCTAATGCCTGACTAGTGCTTGGAGTAAAGCACCTGCAGCCGCGCTGCCCAGCACAGCCCCAGGCTGGCCCAAGGGGCAGCCCACTTGTCCTCATGTGCTGGAGAAGCTGTGCTCCCATCCGGCAGGATGCTGCCTATAAAAACATCCATGGAAGAAGGCACCATAACCAAGACAGCGGCATAGAGGCCTGAATGAGGATGCAAATCTTCTCCACTAGCAATTAGTCATCTAATGAGCAAATCAGGCCCACTAGGTCTATGCACTCATAAGAAATTTGGACAAAATATTAAGTCTACAATTCCCTGTGGATTTGACAATTCATCTTTATACAAATAGGAAAAGCAGAGAGAAAATTTATTACAAACACTCAAAATACAGGTATCTTCACATGACAGCTAGAGAAATTTTCTTTGAGTAATGAAGTGATCTTTGTATTATTCATTTTCTTATTCACATTCAAGTTGCAACAACTCATTTCCAAACCAAAAGGCTGATGTACACACAACAGCTATTTAAGGAACAATATAAAATTACTAAGCAACTATTTACACATTCATTGTGCCTGGACCCTAGGATATGCTAAACCAAGCATGCTGATGGATTTATGTATTTTTACAGAACAAAGTACTTATCAAGCACCTTGCTAGGAGGGCAAGGTTGAGAGGATGCAAGTGGTTGCCATTCTTGCAGAGCAAGGAGGAGCTCAGAAACAGACCTTCATTTTCAGCAACTGATAATTTCATGCGAAACTGCAGCATAGTATTACACAAAAACACCAGGAAAGAGATCATTTTCTCTCAACAAGGCTGTGTCATTGTTTTTTAAAACAAAGAGAATCTGAGACTCAACAATAACAACTCACCCTAATGCTGAGGTTTTGTAATAGCCCCCCCTCTTGAACATGCTTCTCTATCCCTACCCTGCCGGCTCAGTGAAAGTTGGGAAAACTTGGCAGCTGCAAAGGAGGAAAACATCGTGGAGAACTCCAGACACACTTCTTCATGATCTGGAATGACTTTTGACAGAATCATCTGTACAATTATTATAATAATGCTCTCAACTTGCAAACACTGATGAAGGAAAAAAAATGCTACAGACGGAGAAATATGTGGTCACCAAGTTCTTGAATGTAGTCCCAGGCCACAGCCTAACATGGACCCCACAAAAAGAGAATTTTTATATTTTTTTTTATAAAATTAGTTACAGGTACACAGAGAAAATAGGTATAAGCTTCATTTCTAACATCTATCTTTTAGAGCCTCTCCTCTCTACCAGTAAGGCCAGTTTCCAAAGCTAGCAAATTAATTAAAAATATAACAAAAAATCTGGATGTTCCTTTGGTGAGAAAAAGAGAAAAAATACCTAGGAAAGAATTTGTTAAAAGAAAAGCCTCAAACACTGCAAAAAAAGTCCTTTTAGAGATTGATTCATTTCTTACTGTAGCCACGCATGAGGAGTGGGGAAGGGAAGTGATTATTTATTTATTTATTCCACTGCCACCGTTTGAAAAGATGACAGTCTAATAACACCTGCCTCCAACTGGATGCTAAGCTGACATTACGCTGTATGTGTCCTGTCGTTTGGCCCTGCACGGCACCAGAGGCACAACTCGCTCCGAAAACCACTTAGGAACCAACATAGCAGAAGGCTAAACTGACTCATTTTTCCTATTATTATTTACCAAGCATACAAATACAAAATGATTATTATTCAATAAGGGAAGCTAGCACTCATGTATCTCTCCGCCATGCCTCTCTAGCCTCATCCCAATCTAGGAATATTTGCTAACAGATCAGTGCAGCAAGCTGCCTGCTTCAAAAATACAGCACACCAGGGCTTTCAGAAGGCATTAAAGTACACACAGATCAGAGCTGCAAGCTGAGGCCCACATCCATTACCCGCCGTTGGGCCACGCATTATACTGTAGATCTAAGAGTGAAGCCAAACTCATCTATCACAGGAAAATTCTCTGGAGTAATTTCCAACGTGAGAACTGGGACACAACTTAGCACACATGCAAAGAGTATAAATATTTCAACTATGTCTACACATGCTCCATGTGCATGCACACTCTTCATGCCTTCCTCCCCCCCACCATGCTTGTGCTTACTGCTAGGAGAAAGCCAAGTCTCAGCTGCAGAATCAATGCCAGGCCTAAAAGTATTACAGTATGGGCAATTCGTTGCCTTATCATTTCATAATGTTGTTGGCTCCTGAGACCTATTTGAAAACAGTTGTACCCTTTATTTGTGTCACTTCATTTCTTTGCAGCACTGCGGCAAGTCAAACATTAACAGAGGTGCAGGTGGGCAGGCATACAGTCATGTTACATTAGAGACACTGATGCCTCCTTGGTGCAGCCATCTGCTGTAGAGGGCTCCAGACTTGGGGGACCTCAGAAAGCAACTTGCGCCAGGGAATTGCAAAAAACAAACAAACAAACAAGCACCTGTCCCAGCTGCAGGACTGTAAGAATGTGTCACTTGAGAAAGCAAAGTCTCTGATGCTCATAGGTTCCTTTGAACATACTACATCATCTCTGTCCTTAAAAGAAAGGGAGATCAGCAAAAATATATTTAATTTGGTATAATTACATAGTAGTCTGCCACTGCAAAGACTCTTTGTTATTTCCCTTCTTGAAATAACCACTATTAGAAAATTTCAGACAGTAGCTCTCATTTAATTTATAATATCCAGTTTGATTCTAGGTGCTATCTAGGTTAAAGGGCATATTCAGGAAATTATCCATAACTGATTGTGTGTGACTGAAATAAAGTTAATATTTTGTTAATGCCAAAACTATCACTGCTGTCCTCTTTAAAAGGCTTTGCATTTTAATTTATTTAATGTCAGGATAATTAACAGCATTAATCACGCAAGAGGGAAAAAAGGCCAAAACTTTTGGAAGAGAAACAACAGCTACAAAAATTTTGCTGAAGATGGAAAAAATCAGGGGCTGTTAGGCCTGCCATTTAAATCTCCTCACAACAGGTAAGCTTGGCAAGATATGTAACCCTCTTAATATTACCTAGAATAGCATATGTGCAACATGTGAAGAACTGCTGCAAATTAACAATACACTTCTCAAGCTAAGAGCTAAGTCAGTCAAAAATGCACTAGAAAACACTGCTACACTGCTATAGTCCTCCCTGGTTAATCTTTGCTTGGTGTTCTTCACTACCCACATTTTCTTTTCCATAGCTAATAGAGCCAGGAGGAGGTATTTCAAGTTCCACTTTAAAAATAAGTAAAAGAAAGTAGCAGTATGTGGCTCAGCCCACCTGTGTTCTAGGAAGGCAGAGCTAAGCTCGCAAGGAACACAAGGCTCACCTGCCTGATACAAGAAAGCTCCCCTTGGCCAACCAGCCAGCAATAACAACCACCAACACGCACGCGCTGATGCGTGCCACTGAATTCTGAAACTTGCAAGCTCCACTGGTGTGATTCAAGACTTCAGGCTTTGCAACATTAACAAACTACTGGAAAGCTTTCCTACTATGGATCAAGCGCACATCAACCGGCTCCTCCAATGAAAGGAAATTGGGTGGCTAATGTGGATACAGAATAAAATTAACCTTCTAGAAAAAGGTCATGCACCTTAGGTTACTTTTTCCCTATCTTTTGATCCTGTTAGTTTTAGAGCTAACATCCACAGGCAGCTGATGTTCTACCACTGTACTGAAACTAATATCGCTCATAACCTTGTGTGCCTGTGCTCTATGCTATTGATGTGCTGTTTAATTTTGAAGCAAATCACAGTCAAAAACCAGTTCTACCTACTTCAGCAATGCGTGGCATAGGCAGGTTGTGACTATTAGTCTCACTGGTAAGAAATGCGGTTCACAAGATTCAAACCCAATTCCAGCTACTCATGCAATCTCAGCATAGATCACTAAACCCTTAGGCAAATATATCTATTGCAATGTACTTTAAATGAAATTCCTGAAATGACCTGGTATTTAAAAATAAAAAGTAGGAGGAACAAGAAGCTACTAGAGAGCATAATTGTACCTCTTCAACTGAGTCTTCCAATAGAGAAACAAATCACAGATTCCAGTGTGCTACAACTATCCTAATAATAATCCAGGACAAGTGCATAGTAGAAAACTCCACCAGTTGAGAAGACTAAGCACTAGAAGACTAACACTAAGCACACATACGTTTTCACTCTAATTTACAGAAACAACCCTCGGATCACACTTCTTTTTTTTCCCTTCCCTGTTGTGCATTTAATTGAATGCGTTCATTGTGAGCATTTGGCAAAATTGCCAAGTTTAATTTAATGAGTTTAAGTGTAAAGCACACAAAGATTCTAAGCAAAGAGGTATGAAGTACAAAAGTAAGAAGTCATCTATCCACCAACTGAATAAGAGTGTTTTTATTGACTTCAATGGGCTTTGAATAAGGCGTAATTTCCCACAGGTGCTACATTTCACTCAGAAGTCATATGCTGAAGCAAGCCCTACTCCACCATATCGTTATGACCAGTTCAACTCAGATGTCAGCTAAGGAAGGTCATATTAGTCAAAGTTTATCGTCAAATATTAAGGCATCTGCCAAGTTCAAGTTTCTTCCCATTATCTTTATGGAGATAATTGATTTTCTTAATTTCTTTTACACAAAGAATGTAGTATGATAACAAATTCCCCAGGCAATTCCCCTGCCTGAGCTAGAGTTACTGGCAAATCACTGCAGAGCTGCTGCTCCTGCAGTACCTAGTGGTAATTGAGAGTTCAGTGGGGCTTTCTGTGCCAACGTAGAAAACGTGACACAATCTAAATTGCCAGCATCAGGGAGTTAATACAGAGAGTTACCATTAAAAAAGAGCATGCAATTCACTCTGAGGCTGGCTGCCCTCACTCCTCTGCAGTTAACAATTTAGTACCAGTTGAGATTTGTAAGTACTAAGGAAGCCATGCGCTGGGACTGATCTTCCCACTATTCATTTCAATTTTAACTTCATGGTATTTGAAGACTGCAGTTCCCTTCTGCCTGGGAATTAGGGAGGTACTTTTTTTTTCTTTCCTCTTTTTCTTCCTCCTTCTCCTGTCCTTCTTTGCCCTTTGCGCATTGCTGTGTTTACATCTCGTAGTTAGGATCCTCACAAGAAGATTTGTGCTTTTTGTCTGAATTTCTGCCTAATGCTTGACTTCCCTGACCTTCTATTCAAAAAGCTGCCACCTTCATCTTTCAGCTCTCATTACCTGGCTGCCCTCCTGCCCTGCCCCAAGGCATCCTGCAGCAATTGCTTTTCCTTCTTGGATGCTTCTCGCCAGGCATCCTTCCCTTTTGCGTTTCAGTAGCTCAGCCTCCGTGTTGCTTCTAACAGGGTCTTATTTGAGGTGCTGACTTGCGTATTTCCTTTGGGACACAATATGTTATTTGTGCCTTGTTGACTATAAAAACAGGGGAGTTTGTTTGTTTGTTTTTAATAGCTTTTCACCCACTGAGACAAAAATTTGTGAAGTATCACATTGAAGAAAAAAGTGATTGACTATAAACTACAAAGCATAAGCTTAGAAAGTCTGTTTAGACTTAGTTTTTAGACTACTTGCACAAAATCAACATGAAATGTTGACAAACATGGAATGTACTCAGTGTCTTCTAAATACATTAGTCCCTGTCCCCTGGGTATGTTAAAATAATGTTCTCTCCACCAATCCCGAGTCTACGTAGTACGACATACGCTCAACTACAGGAGCTCCTTGCTTTCAGGAGTGGCTGTTCAGAGAATCTGCTTTATAAAAACATGCAGTTAGCACATTGCCCTCCTAGCAGGCTGCATGACCTTTCACTAAGTATCAGAAGCTGCTCTATTAGTAGACAAATATTATTTGCATCAGAAATTCAAAGGTGGTTTAAAAGTCCTGTTTTACAGACTAAGCAGGATTAAAAATTCAGTATGAATTGCCTCCATACCAAATAATGATTTAATCCCCATCACATGCTTAATGATCCCTACATCTAAATCTCAATCAATGTGTTAACTTGTTTTATGCTCCTAAACAGTCATTGGGGAGATATGGAACCAGTGAAGTTTGGCTCTTAGAAAGCAAGACCTGCCACAAAAAGGCCTTACACCTTCATAAAAGATTATAATTGGACCTTTTATTACAGGTCTCAACAGAAAAGATTATCCTACTATACAAATACTGAAGTCATCAAGAACCAAGATCACATTTATATGCTTTATCAGAGAATAAATGTACCATGCAAGTTTTTTATTTTCATTTTAAACATTTAATTCTACACTGAAAATAAAACACGATGAATAATTTTTGTATATTTCAAGTTGCACAAATAGCAAATCAGCAGGTGGTGGCATTCTGGGGATTTTTGTTCATTTTCTTCAGAGGAAAAAAAGAAGAAAGAGTACATTTGCTTAAGGAAAATGCAACACATTGATATTCTGGTTTTACATAGGTATGTGCCCTGTCTTACAGGGCATGGCATGAGACAAACAAAACTGGTCCACCAGCCCTAGACAGATGGTACAAACTCAGCCACCATAGCACAGAACAGGGGAGATGTTTGTCCCAAAGGTGCAGGTTCAACTTAAAACACTTCAGAGTCAGGGCATTTTGTCTTTCTCTACCTAATATGCACAGACTATATCAGCACTGAAATTCCAGTCAAGATCTTGAAATCTTCCTGTGCAACCTTCATCAATTCCATGAGTTATGAACTTCAAATTCAGATTTTTCATCTTAACCATCTTGAATGGAAATGAAAACACTTTAAAATATTTTAGTATTTTGAAAAATATTTTCATTTGAAGCAAACCCATTGCGACACATGCATTTATCCAATTCATGCAGTGATTTTTCACTTCATTTGTGTAGGCCCTATAAGATCAAAACACTTGCAAAAAATTCTGAAATATAAGGATAAACTACCTGGCAGACAGTAAGACACACCCTTTTTAGGCAAATGCAGGAGGTCGTCTGTGTCCTTAAGTACTTGTTTGCACATAATTAATGTGAGAACTGACACATTCTTTTTAATATGCAGAACAGAGCTTATCAGATTCCTTTGAAAATATGTTTCAATGTCAAGAAACTGATGAAAAAGTGTTATACATTTTATAAGCATCTCAAAAACTTGGCATAAGACCATGGACTCTTTTCATAAGATTTAATAATGGTATAGTTTTGAAAGAGTACAGAGAAGAAAGAGGCATATGGCCAAGAATTGAATTTCTGCATTGGATCCAAAAATATCCTTTAATTTTTTAATTGCAACTATTTCTTTATTGTCAGGTAAGAGCATGACCTCTTTGCAAACAAGACCATGAAAAGAGAGAAAAGTTAAGTCAATTCCCATAAGCATAATGAAAGCCCATTTCACAATCTAGCCAGTTTCGCCCTGAACATGCTTGTTGTGTTTATCATCCCACACACATTTTCCAGGCCATACAAGAAAAGGAAAACACTCAATATCACAAGTAATATGTATTATGGTCTTAAAAGGTCTTGTCCACATATCAACAGGTTCAATTTTAACTCAATAAAAATTGTCAATAATATTCGCTTTGAACAACCTTTGTATTTACCTAGTCCTCACTGTTCAGATTCTCTGGATCATCAAGACGAAACATCAAACAACCATCTTTACAAACTGATGTCTCATTACAGCACATTTCAGCACGTGCCTTTAACATTCGACTGATAATTTTTACATTGTTTTACCAAGTACAAGTGTCTAGAGTTCCATTTTAGTACTGTTTGCTTTGTTATTTTCAGATTCAACTTTTTGTTACAATCTTTGAGCCAGCACTTAGAGAGTCCTTTAAAGCAGAGTTAACAGGACAAATATAGGGACTAAAAGCTACTGAACATGCTATGAGAAGCTAATGATTGAACTGCTTTCAAAAGCAAATTAATTTAAGATCAAGCCTCAAGATGATTGGCATTTCCACATGGTCTGCAAACAATGTTTTTTTTGCATCCTGAAGTTCAGTGCTACACATGTCACACAGACAAAGAGCAGCTACAGTTCAGTAATCACCATCAGCTATTAGTGACTGCAAAAAACTAATTCTAAACAAAATTTAAAATAACTATTAATCTACCATTCACTATACTTTCACTGCATGTAATGATTTAAAAATAGCAAAACAAGGACTACTAGTAAGAATGATGAATTTACCTCCAGAAATGCACACACACAAAAGGAAAATGCAGTCTTCTCCATTATCTCTTGAAAACTATTAAGGGAACACAAACTGTAAATATCCAATTGCAACAGATGTCGGACCTCATAAATATATCAATTTTCATTCATGAGTAGGTACAGCCCAGTGGGAGCTTGCAATTTCAATAAATATCCATGTGTTGCAAAAGCAGGAATGTTTCTTACTTGTACGATGACTGCTACATTACAAAAATTATTATAGTTATAGAAAAATACTCAAGGGACAAGTCAAGCTCTCCTTTGTAATTAAATTTTCTTTGAAAATGGTATAAAAGTCTTGCTAAAAGGGAGACTTCAAAAGTTTTCCAAATATTCTTCTCCCATAGAAGCCAGGCCCAATTTAGCAAACATTGCTAAAGTTTGACTTTGCTCAAAAGTGGAGAACTAACATGGGTTCTCCCAGTTTCCTTTCAAGAGAGGAGGAAAAGGAATAAATAAATTATAAAATTAAAAACAAACAAAAATCACTGTATGTAGTAGAAACTATCCTGCCTTTTACTCTCATTCAACATGAGTGACTACATTACCATCACTCCTCCCTCAGCAGCCCTCCTTTATCCCACAAGGAGTCCTCTGAAAAAGGATTACATTTGAAATTATCAATGTATGATTGATTGCAAAAATAGTGATATAATACATCAGACACCTCTTTATTCTACACAACAGTCTTCACAAATCTGCTAGAGGACAGTATTTCTAAGCATATGGTTTCCAGAAACTCAAAACTACTTGCGTGAAACATGTGAATCCAGAAGCTTTCCAACCAATGATTTAGACAACATGGATAGCGGGAGGGGGAGGAAACACACACTCCAAGCTCTTTCCCAAATACGGCACTTCTTTCTGAATTGAATATTAAGGGCTGAAAAGATTTTTTTTCATGTTTGTCAATTACAATTTTTCCCATTATTTTCAGTCCACAAATTTGCTCCAAAACAGAGCTAAACATAACTTTGATTCCTGCTGGAACTTTCTGCACAATGGAAAGCTGGCTGAGGAGGAGCAATTGGCTGAAATAAATGAAAAGAAGAAAGTTCTCTCCTAAAGGGAATGAGATAGAAAAGATTCTTTTTCAGCTCAAGGAGAAAATGTGAAAAAGATAGATTAATCTGAAAGAGGAAGCAAATATGATTTCAGTCTCATTACTTGGACTTGAGCCAGGTGTGAAAGACTGAGTTCAAAGCAAAAAGAAAGCACCAGCTACAGTCACAATTTCACTTTTGAAGACCTTGTCAGGGAGTTAGAAGTGGTTTATATGAGAAATGGTTGCACAGGGAATGATTTGCGAATCCTTTTGCCTGTTATAATAAGGTGACCTAGTTAAGAGCAGCCATGAAAAAGTGAAACTGAGGAGTTCTGAATAATCTTCAGTTAAGATCCATCCATTTTTTTTTTTAAACATCAAGTCAGCAGAAGAAAAACATATCCTAAAAACAGAAGGGAAAAGAAGTGAGAGACAAAGTTATTTCTCACTAGCTGATGAAACCCCAAATAAACAGAATTATCTTTACAAAGCATGACAACTGGTCATCTATCAAAATTCTCAAGGAGAGAAGAGAAATTAGTTAAGACAAGAATGAGTAAACAGATTTAACATGAGCACAAAATCTGCAATTAAATTATGGACTGCAGCATTATTATATTCAGATACAAACAGTGGCCAGGATACCTAGCTGGAACAGCAGATGAAAAAGTAAGGATTAGATTCAAAGTCAAGTCACAAAGGAAAAATGGTAACTCAAGGAGCCCGTTATACTCAGAGCAGCTTCTGATTCCGCGAACATCTTTCCTACATTCACCCCAAAACCTCCCACTCCCTGCTGAGAAAGAATTCATGAAGCCCATGTAAGATAAGAGAAGTGGACAAATTGTAATTTCTGCTATCACTCCTGTAGCAGCAATTGCAAAAAAAAACAAACAAGCAAATTAACAAAAAACTCCAGCATTTACTGAAACCCAAATTAGAATGTGCAGTTCAAACAACTACAATTTCTTTCTTTTTTTTTTTTTTTAATTGTGGCATAAAGATCATAAAGAATCTAAAAGAAATCCTATAATAGCCGAACCTCATTTAGATGATTAAAAATAAATAAATAAATAAAAGAAAAAGAATTTGCAGGATAAAAGTAAACCATTCCTTGCAAATCCCTAGCTTTTACCACACAGGGAAATATGATTAGCATAAGCAAGAATATTATTTTATCAATTTCCAGTACAGGCTAAAGAGAACATGAGATTTTCTTAAAAAGAAAAATTACCTCATCCAGAATAAAATACTTAGGGAAATAAAGTTCACTGTATAAAAGGGACAGTGTGCAAACAGAAGAGAAAACTAAGGGACTACCTTGGGATTTGACTTCAAATTGCTTGTAGCTAAAAGAAATGAAAAAAATCTTAAGACACAAAAAATTCTTCTGAATTTGAAGAAACAACTGAGAATAGGAAATCAAAGAAAAGGAAGAATAAGAAGCTTAAAGACATATAGGAGCCTTTCTTTTCTTATTCCCTCCTATTCTCCCAGCCATACACAGAAAAATCTTCTCCCATTTCAGCAGAAAATACAGCAAGACAAAATCTTTTCACACAGATTGCAGGAGCACTCAAAAACTGGCAGTGTCACCGCACCCTCCTTACTGTTGAAAAAGCAACTAGAGAAAGAGGAGGTAATGCTTCCAGAAACTAAGGACAAGCTTTTGTTGAGATGGAGGACCGCAGACATGAGAATACATTCAGACGTCAATGCTCGAAATCTGATTTCAGTTGCTGGTGTTTCTTCTAAAATGTGTATTTCTTTCCTCTCTACCCAAGTTCTAGCAAAAGCACTTAAAATGCACCTCTTGAAATTACTACAAGGCACTAAGATCCACTCTTTGCCCTCATTAGTCACCCCACACACCACCTCGTGTGTTCACCTGACTTCAACTTAAGTTGATACTTATGGTCAGAGAGAACAGCTTTACATTTTAAACCAAACTTGACTCATGCAGAAAGTGCAAAATCACAGGTCTGTAACCTTGCCAGTTACATTGCTCTCACCAGAAGAGATTTAAAAAAATAGTGCATTTAATATTTGGCTTCATTTTTAATTCAATATTCACCTAATCACTACTACCCACAGATAAACAAGAAAAAAAGCTACCACTGCTGTAGTCCATAGAAGTCAGACAAATGTGTGGGCCAGCTTCCATACTGAGATATGAATACCTTTTGGGTATCATTTTCCAGCTACAGCAAAACCAGAAGCCTTTTAGACAGTCATTCTCAGGCTCTCAATAAGTGCAAGTTTATAAGCAGGTATACCTCTATCCCTACCCCTAAATGCGATATACACACATATGTGCATCAAAAAACAAGACGTCAATTAACTAGGCAGGAGGCAAAGCAAAAGCCACGATGAAAATACAGGTATCAGCTGCTTTGAGTGTTCCCATGCATTAATCTGTCAGTGCTGCTCATGCTTCCAAGCTTTGGGGATGCATTTTCCCTGAGCCTAAGGGCCCCATTCTGCACCCAGCATCACAGATGGCAAAGCCTTGGGCTATAGCTTCAAGTCCTAGTGGCAGCAGCTGCAGTGCTCTCTAGGCATTCGTAGAATTAGCAAGGGAATTTCCACCAAAGAAGATCAAGAAACTAAATGAGTAACTGCCTAAAAAGTGCAAACTTGCAGTGGGAGAGGAAGTAGTAGTAGTGGATCAACTGTTACTGTTACTGTTTTTGAAAAGTATCGGTCAAACTTTCTTTTTTTGCAGTGTTGCCTGTAGCTACTTTGCCAAGGAGAACTCTATAAGGAAAAAAAAAAAAATAAGAACAAGTGATTGTAGTATCAACAGAGGCAGCTCCAGGTCATGCGAGTGGTAAGGAAATAATATAGAAAAAAAACAGAAAACATTACATTAGACTCGACTTTGATTAGTTGTTTATATATATATATTTCTACGTATATGTATTTCTATTGATTTGGGATTTCAACTCCTTCATGGTCTTGAAAATGTTTTGGGTTCACAGCAGAACACTGATTGTTACCCAGTACTTTGAGTTCTCCCACAGGGCCTGCCCTTTCCCCTGGTCTCACACAGCCGCATTGCAGACAGGGAGCGCTTCCGGGGTCCTTCCTCCATTGCCTTGGTACAGGGCCATTTATTGCTCTTGAAGTACACTGCATTTAAAAGTCGAAACATGACTGCACATTAACATCTTGCTTGGTACTTCAACAGAGGGGAAAAAAAAAGTCAGAAGTCAGAAGAAAAAAAAAAGAATATTCCTATTACATCACAGGATAGCAGGGGATTTTTTTGTGCATGGTATTTAACAGGAGAGATCCCTCACAGACGTGTAGTAAGACCAATATGTCAATTTTTATTTGTACTACTTGTGGGATTAAAACATTACTCCTTACATTCAGAAATATTATTTTTGAAGCAAGAAAGTATGGAAACACAGTCCTGTTCTGGAAAAAGAACCAAACATTGCTATTTAAAAATGCAGTAATTATGATATTGAATGTTTTAAAGCTTTTTGGTACAAAATATTTGTTTTTATCTGAAAACACTATTGACTGTTTTACTTTCTCATTGAGAAACATAACAAATCTTAGCCTATTTTATTTTCCTTTACCTCTTATGTCCCTGCTTTTCTTTGTTTACTGCCATATTGTGCAGACAAAAAATGAGAAGCCAAAAGAAACAAAAATGCAGCAGTGGAAAGAGAGAAAACAAACAAACAAAAAAAGTATATGATTTTTTTTTCACTAAGAGAAAGTCCAGGGAAAAGTGCAGCAAAAGGAAGGGCTCTCTGTTCAGTTTATACATTGCACTTCAAAATCCCATTCTTACGAGCAACACTGGGCCATAACCACAACTGAAATCAATCCAAATTGGGCTGAAGCACCCATTAGCAGTAAATAAAAGTGAGAAAAATTGTCTCTATGATTTCCATTATTTTGATATATTCAAAAGATGACTTACCTTTTCCTCAGAGTATGGCTTACATCTGGAGACAGAATCCCAGGCAAGGTTGAGCATGCTATTAGCGACCCAGATAGAAGAAAGAAAGGGGACCCTTTAAAATCTATGACATAGACCTACTGAAAGGGCTTAGAAAAAAAGAAAAAAAGAAAAAACTCAAAATAATTGCTTGATGCATCCAGCTTTTTTTAGAATATCTCAGGATTCAGTATCTTGAATTGCACTGTGGTAACACTCAGGCAAGGAGGAGGTAGAAGCAAATCTACATAGAAGTTTCCTTGAAATCAGAAATCCATTTCAGGGCAAAAAACCACCACCCAACGTGGGACAAAACAGAGTATGAGAAATACAGGTGTCCTCTCGTGAGCCACGCTTTCTCATGTGAGCAGGCACACTGAAGCCACCAAAACCAATCACAAGTAACATTTTTCCTGTATTATTCGCAGAAATAATTACATAATTACTGTGTAACTTAACCTAGATACTAGGAATTAGCCTGATGTAGCCTTCAAAATAAAACATTCCACAGACAGGCACCATCCACCTCACATATATAGACCCTGTACTTAATATATTCAAGGCTATCCAAATAAATTTGGTATTAAAAAAAAAAAAAAAAAAAAAAAAAAAAGAAAAAAAAAAAAAAAAAACAATCTCCTGGATGACTCAACAAGCTGGGGGAAGGCAAAGAGTTCTCTGAGTCACAGGGTGAACTCAGCATTGTGCAGGCAGATTTGCTGTTTTATTAACTAAAAGTGCGTAGGATTTAATGATCTGAATGAACCCAGGCTTCATGAAATGAACTCAAATGTCTTTCTCAAGTGAGAACGTACACACATCTGCCAAAAGGTAATCATGACTGTACGTGTATGGCATATATATATGTACAGGCGTAGGTTCCCTATATTCTGATAATTAATCAAAAAATTCAAAGGCTACAAACATGGATTTCTGGAGGGGAAAGAACCAGCTGTGTATTCACATTACGATGAGATACATGGAACTCGAAAGTATAACAAGAAGGGAGTATGGAAAAGAAAAGGTATTTTTTTCTAAAAAAACCAACAGGAGGTGGGGGAAGAGGGGGAGTTTGCAACTATTTGCATAACAACATGTTATCACTACAGCAGCGTCAGACTGAATGGCTACAGAGAAAGATTACAATCCAAAGGTTGCAATTCAAATTGAGTTTAAAAAAAAAAAAAAAAAAAAAAAAAAGATCTCACTGGATTGGAGAAATTGCGTGGCCAAGCACCATAATTATCCTTGTATGCTAAATAATAAGTTAACAACATGCCTACTTACTTCTAGATTGAACAAGTACAGAGGAACTAGCCCATATTGATGAAAACTACAGCTTCTTTTCTAAGGCAGAGTCTTTCTTTCAAAGAAAGCTGCCATAAATGTTAAGAGCTTTGATGATTTAAACAATTATATCACTGAAGTAAAAATTACAGTCCTAAGTTTGAATTTCATGTCAAATTCATGATTTATGGACGCTAAAATCAGAGAGGACTACTGCAGCTTCCTCATCAAATCTAAATGATAAATTGCACCTCTTGCCCAAAACTATTCTTCAAGTATAGACACTCTTCATAACAAAAACACAGGAGGAACACTGCAATTGAAGATGGAGGATTAGAGGCACAAGCGGAAGTAAAGGTAGTACCCACTTCGGACAGTAAAGTCTTCCAATTAAAAGCTGGATGGAGTTTCAGAAAAAAATACTTTTTACCAATACATTTTTGACATCTTGCGCATTTATTCTGTGGTCTGTTATTCAACCACAACAGAAACAAGAGCACTTCTTGGATTCTCAAGGTTACTATAGGAATAAACCCATACATATTTATCCATTTTATACATTAGTGTGATAGGCCAATCTTTTTAGAGCAGAGTTCACCTGAGTCCCACCAGTAATACAACTCTTTCTGGAAGAAGTGATGGAAAGTAGAATGGGATTTTCCAACATAGTCATAACCTTCACTGGCTGCACAGTGCATCAGAAAAATTATGCTTCTTGCAGGAGATTACATCCTCGTACCAAAAGACTCCTTCAGTTCTCCTTGCAAAGAAAGGAAGAAAATACACAACTCAAGACTAACAACATTTTGCACTTAATTACAGAGTAATTGCTGCAGTGACTAAGGTGTGTATTGGTTGGAACAAATCTACTTGTATTTTTTCAGGTTGCATAACAGGCTAATTTGGATTTTATTATCTTCAGTTATAATACAGTTTTCCTAAGCCTATCCATACTTGATGATCACCTAAAAGACCAGGGATATTTGACCTCAGTGAAGCCTATAAGAAAGAAATATCTCACCTGACCATGAATGACAAAGTTAATGATGCAAGGAAAAGCACCAAAAAAGTTACCTTAAAAATGCTTTAGTAAAGGCCAGGTACATTACTGTAATGTCCTATCACTTAAAACATCAAAGAAAATTATTTTTCATATCTGTCTCTTGACTTCTATTGTTTTTATAATTGAAGACCCAGAAAGACTTATGAAGACACAATGAAGAAGTATGGTTGAAAAAATGAGCATTTCTTGCAGATCAAAGATTAATAATGGTAACACTATCCTTCCTTCCTCCTCCAGATCACCCTGCCCTGGCAGTAGATCTATTCCAACTTGATTAGGGCAACTTTTTTCTAGGACAGTCACACAACCCTGAACACCCCTGCCCCTTGAGCTCCAGCTGTGGGCCACTGGCAAGCATGCAAAATAAATCAGTGCAGGAGAGGGGCATTCCTTCTACTGTAAGGGCAACCCTTTATAAGGGTTGAAATAAGAGCACATGCACATGCCTGTGCACACATGTTCATCAGGTGGCACCATTTGCTTTCTTACTGAAGAGACAAGATGCAAAGCATATTACACTGTATTACCATGATGGTGTTCTTTTTTAATGAAAATCAGTGAATAAGTAGTAATAAGAGAACAGTTTTCTTCTCAGGAAAACAACTTAATAAGGATATGTACCCTTCTCTAAGGCACAAGCTATTAATTCTGTAGAAGTACAGTAGTCTTAAGAAAACCCCAAAAAACCTCAGAGACACCTGTTGTCAGCAAAGTTTTGGTGAAGCTTCATTCCCAAATAAACCCTTTCGGTAGTCCTCACCAAGCAGCACTTTTCTCCCATTTCGCAGATCAGCAAGTGAATAGCTCTGATAGATTATTGCAGGGAGCAAATTGCTAAGCCAGACCAGCACTACGTGCTATGGTAGGGTCTTGCTTATGGGTTGCTCCAAGGCATGTTTTCTACATTCAAAAAGCTAAGTGTTTTCCCTGGATGAGATTGCTTTACAAAGAGCAAAACAGAAATACAATAAATGGAGAACAAAGGACGAACAAGAGCAATTATTTCTGTGTGCGAAGTGATGACTCAGATTAGCCCACTGACAAATGACAAAAGCTTGAGAGCTGAACTCATTGTGTCTGCACTTGGTTTACTTAATTCGTAACAGTTCAGGGGCTATTCAACTCAAATCAATTTCGTATGAAATAAACTTTTAAGTATTTGTTTTAAATCAATTAAGCTTTTAAGCTTATTCTAACAAATTTCCAGCATAGTAGGTGAAAACCCTTCAAGTGGTAATAAATCTAACTCTAAAGACAGAAATACAAAAAGGGGCAAAAACATTTTAGATTATTGCTGACTTCCACCATTTCACTCGCATGAGAATTTGAGATATGCAAGAGGATTACCCAAGTATCAGAGAATACAACTAAGATGAGCAAGTGCATGGTCAAGTACAGGACCAAGTATGAGCTGCAAATAGCACACTGCCAATAGAGGGGTCCAGTCCCACCGAAAAACCTTTGAGAAGGCCTTTGTATGAGGAGCCCTCTAACTGTTCTATGAGGACACAAGGTAGTACTCAGACATTTCTGATACTTTCACAGAAAAGAGAATCCAAATATCCATCTGGAATTTGTCCTAAAGACAACCATTTATCCCCTACCTTATCAAAAGCTGCTACAGTAACAACTCTCAAATCTTGCTTACCATGCTTAAGAACAGCCTCCCCGGAGCTAAACACTTCAGTGGCTACAGATAAACTCAGTTTCCTTCAGAATTCATTCAAATTCATTCAGAAACATATGAAGAAATAAAAATTACTTCTCTTTTCCCCCTACTCTTCTTGCCATCAGTGAAAAACTGATTTATTACTCCCTTCTCAAGAGAACAAATCTAGAACAAATGATCACATCATTTGTCCAAAGTAATTTAGAAGCAAATTCAAGACTTGAACCCAAGTCTTCCACAATATTTTAAAGGGCATACATTTCAATATCAACAGCTAGTATCAACAGAAACTTCTCTACAACTCTTCCTGTTTAATTAATCTTTCAGATCAAATCTAGCGCTAGAGATGTCCCATTACTGAGAAAATGGATTATTTCTTCTGTACTAATGACCTGCAATCTCGATGTGAAATGACATATCCCCTAACAGTCAGGGCTTTGGATTGCTTGCCATCTGTTCATTCGTACACAACTTCAAAGGGAAAATCATCAACTGAGCTAAATGAACAATTTTGTGATTTGAGCTTTGTAGGTCATTTATCTATGAAGAGTTTAGGTAATTTGGCTGTAGCAACACCCATATTTTCATTATCCAAAGCTGAATATAAGGCATATTTAATTTCCATACAGAACTTCAAATCTTGAGAAGTAAAACAATTCTTCTAGATGCTCAATATCTGCAACTGTAACACATTTCACTGACTGGTCAACAACATCTTTTTGACTTTTTAGAAGGATAACAGTGACAGCATCATAGTGAGTAATAGTCTGGTAAGTCACTGCTCTGACTGTAATGACTGTAAACTAAGAAGGTTGCTGCTACATATTTTTTCAGAATAATAACTGCTCACATATGTATTCTTTTTATTACCTGATTTTGGGATAGTTTGTTCTTACTATATTTACTTTCAGAAGAGGCAAGAGCAAGGAAAGAAAGTGCAAGTGTTGGTATGCCATTTGGTATTCTATTCTTTTACACATGCTCCACGAGTTATACAAAGAGTTACAGCAAGAACTTTTTCCAAGATAGGAAATGAGAGAATAACTACTTGAAAAAGGTTCCGGGTAGGCACTGCTTGTACTTTTTGCTTGCAGGTATTCAAATAGAAATAGTGAAATACATTGATTCTTACTTCTGAGGGATATGGGTATGGCTAGAGAGCAGTAAGATGTTAGTCTCCTGTAACTTACCACCATTAGAAAGTAACAATACAAAAAGAAAAAGGCTTTATTGGTACTTCTGGCTTATCAACCCATTTTTAACTGAGACACATAGGAGTGGAGTTTACACAAAAATAATATAGTCCAGTGAGGTGTTACTGAAAAACCAATCTTTAGAAACAGCCTAGTCTTTGGAAAAGGTTTATGTTCCAGTCTTGCATTCTATATACATATATACATAGGGGTGTGTGGGTTGGCGGGGGAGGGGAGGGGGGTGTGTTGTTTTAAAGAATAGATAAAAGTCTCTAATAAAAAAGTCAAGTAGTAACACTGAAAAGCAATTCTAGCACTAGCACTTGGATTTACCTACAGGGAAAAAAATACAAAGTCATAAAGCAATGGCTCATATACAATTGATCAATACAGCACCATTTAAGATGTTTAAATATCCTCTGATTCAATACTTAGCCCTAGAAATTCAATGGGAGTCAAAAATTCAGTAAAGCTACAGAGAAGCTTGCTGAAAATGTTGGAAACAGAAGAAGATGCTGTATAAAAGTTAAGATCACATTATTTGAAAATGCAACAAATGAAGGAATTCAGCAGAACTGCTAAGAGATATTTGGGGAAATTTACATTTTTAGATAAGGTTAAAACTTGTCATAGTCAGGCCCAGTTAACAGTGAATTTATTTTTTTCCCCCTCACATTCACCTGAGCAAGGTTTTGCTTTTAGTATCTCAAAGTCAGGGTGTTGCTTAGTGACTTTGGAAAGTGATCTTAGCTTAGCTATTTTGAGAAAGGTGACTGCTTAAGAAACACCATGGAAACTCATTCTACTGCTGGCATTTCAGCACGATGAGGATGAGCACGTCACAGTAAATGACTCCTCTCACACAATATTCTGAAGCGGCCCTAGCAATCAGGCACAGAGCTTAATCATAGCTGTCCGGAAACTGAAATTTAGAGATATTTAGATTTGGTAGTTTGATTCAGAATTAAATCCCTTTACAAAGTCAGAAATTATATAAGTCCACATCATTCTGCAAATGAACTGGCAATTAAGGTAAAACTGAAAGGATGTCCAGGCAGTTTTATTTCATTATCTGATAGAAAGAAAGGAGAATTTGCTCAACAGTGTTTCTTTGTTTTGCCCTTACCTCAGGAGCCCTAGCCTAGTAGATAGCTGCCTCAATTAATTCTGTTTCTGCCTTATTATTACAGCCTGACATCTTTGACCCATAAAAAAAAATTATCACTATAAATTGCAAAGTGATGCAAAATGAAGCAATGATCCATTTCTAACTTGATAAACAGAATGGCTAGAAAAAATAATGACGGTCAGACTGCAGTTCAAATACCCGAGCATCCATAATGATCAAAGGAGTGTGTTATTTCTGTTAACTGAACTAGCCATCCGCCTGTTTTGGGGATTTAGGGAAGAACACTCAGGAGTGTTCTGGATTGGACTATGAAATGCAGAGCAGCAAGATAATGAACTTGCTACTTTACCCCACTGTTCATAACACTCTCATTGCCTCCTTGCCTTTTAGCGAAACTGCACAACTGTACAAGCATGTTATTTCAGTGTTTCATTACTTTTAATTTATTTATGAAGTTAAAAAGCAGTTGTCAGAATTCATATATCTAACTGGAGAGAAACAGTGGAAGTTGCTTTCTTAAAAAAATATATTCAAAACATGCATTCAAGTTCTGACAGATCTCCCTGAAGGAAAAATACAAAGTATTGTGACAAAATTGTTCATCCTTCTCACACAGTACTTCTGTTTACTAATATACTGTAAGCCTCCTTTACTGCTAGCACTGAGATTATGAGCTTTCCTTCATCCTTACCTATTTCTTTTTTTCTTTCACTTTCCAAGACCAGGAACCAGTTCCATCCATACATAAGAGAAATAAGTCATTCAAAATATTCTCCTAATGTTATTTAGCTGTTGCCATTGTTATTAAGGATATTAAAAAAATTCAGCACCTTATGTATGTATATATATTATAATGAACAATGAAGGGAAACAATAGAAATTCCCTGCCTATAATCCTGAAGAAGTCTTTTCCCTATACTTGCTCTAATACCAAGCAAGCAGTCTGCTTACAGCCACAGCATCCTCATTGTTCTTGTTCTGTCAAGCCTTTTAAGGAAAGCACTTCACTCGAGTGATGCCCATCTGTCTGAGGCCTGAAGGGAAAGGGTTTTGTTTGGTGGTGGTGCATGTTTATTCTTGGGGGCATGCATGTTTATTTGCTTTATGAGCCTCACGGCTGCGATGTGCCATTTCCAAATGTCCTCTCAACTCCAGAAGAGTAGCGAGAACCTTCTTTTCCCAGAAGGTCAACCTTGACTTGGGGTTGTTTTGCTTTGTTTTCTTCTTAAACAGGAGCTGTGCTGGATTCTAAATATATAAAGTTACATGAGGGCATGGTATCTTGGATTTCAGACATTTGCATCTTTTATCTGCATTCATGTGAATTTACTGTAGTATTAGCATTTACATTAATTTGCAATGAACCTAAAAGCTCTTACCAAGTAAATAGTACTTGGGTAGCTCAACAGCCCACTTGCTCCTATGTATTGTCTCTAAACAACCGAAGAGTTTTTGCTTATGGAAATAGCTTTTCACTTCAATATAACAGAGTTTTTTCCTCTGCATTCAGCTCCTGGGCAACACCTCATGCACCTATGATGTGTCTCATTAGAGTACATCATTCCTTTGGAATCCAAATGTGGTAGAGCAAGAGCAGAGCCACAAGCAAGTTCTCAAAGCCTTATTACTGTCATCTATCCCAAATACTTTGCTCAGGGAACCTTTCTTCATGAAGGCAGTCACAGGGGATTGCATTAAGGAAATGAGAAATGTATTGCTTGTAAGCCTAGGGAGGTATGTACATGCTTTTATGCTTGTTTTTAGTATTAGGCAATATGCCAGGGGATTTATTTGTCAAGGACACACCACAACTCATCCTTTCTTTTTACAAAGTTCTAATATTACATTTCAAATCAGTTAATAGCATGTTTAGTTGGGCTAATGGCAGGACTAGCTTTCCAGAAGAAGGTTTAAAAGCCTATCAAGTGATACCAACAGGACTGACAATCCTATGGACCATAGAATCAGCGTAGACAGCACTCAGTACCGGATTTCCAGTGTTCTTTTATATGAGGCCAAGACCATCATGTAATAATATAAATAAGTTTTCCTTAATCTTAACTCATGGAAAAACACAAGAATACAAGACAAGGTTGGGAATATAGTATTGACTACTCACTCCAGAATGACCTTGTTGCATCAATGCAGGCACCAAGATGAGGCCATCATAATTTTTGCTTAAATTACTCTTAAGTTAAGAATGACTTTCACATGCATGCTAGAGCTTTTACTCACCCTAGAGCCAGCATGCTCCTTAAGGGCTTTCAGGGGTATTTAGCTTAATTTGAATTTTACACAGAGAAAACATTGTTATAAATAGTTTAAGTAAAAATGTGCAATTATTCTTGGAGGTTGTTTTGCATATCTTTTATGCTTAAGAAAAAACACTAGTTTAATAACTGTAAGCATTAGAAACCTGTACAGGGTGACTTTTTTTTTTTTTTTTTTTTTAAATGAAAGTGACAGCAGTACAGAATCCTTTTTTTTCATGCATAGGTCATGGCAAGGGCTAATAGTGCTTTCTGGAATTAATTCATTTTCCTACAAGTTTTATTTAAAACTATTTTTTTTCTTTTAAACCTTAAAATTTCAATCCTTTGTAATCAAAGGGATTTGTTTCCCATTGGGAAACAATTCAAACTATATTCCTCAAATATTCCTCACAGATCAATGTTGAGAAAATTTTATTTATCTGTATAGAAATTTAACTAAAACTAAGATGTTCAAATCTATCAATCACTTTTGTTATTTTTTCAGTATTATTAGAAACGGTTCCACTTAAGAAAAAAATAATGATACTGTGCTTCAGCATATGTGATATCTTTTTTTTTTCCTCTAATATTTATTTGAAACAAACTTAAAGTCAAGGCTGTGTTCTGAAAGGGCCTGCTCAAGAGTTACCTTAGTTACTAGACTCTGCAATTACAGACGTATACCCAATGATTTCTGAGACACAAGTGAGGGTCCTTAGACCAATTCACAACATACCAACACAATCCTGGCTGGCAATTTCAGCAGCAAGCATAAGGATTTTATTACTGCTGATCAGAGCACCAGTCCTTTCTGAAATGAGCACAAAAGCTCTCAATGGGGCTTACATAAAGAACATTTCAAGTCATACTTCCGAGCGAGCTTTTCCTACTCAAAATTTAGAATGCACTTTCCCCCTCCACCCTCCTTATGTTGGTAATTGCTTAAGACTTTTTTTGTCCATAATTTTGCATTATTTTATTTTTAACTTATGATTTTACATGAGAACTTCTCATTCTCCTTTTATATTCTTCTACTGACTCTTCAGCAAGCTGCCCTTCACTATCGAGCGTTCACAAGGATTTTTATAGATGCATTACTTGTAAGAAACTACCATCATGATCTAACTCTACTTCAGGTTTCTCCTACCTCCAAAGTAAAATCTTGGCCTGCCTATGCACTAGAAGGAAGTGTGCTCCACAACACATGTTCAACATAACTAAAACTGTTCCTAATTAATTTTCTTTCTCAAGTATTTTCCCAAGTCTTTACCCCTGCTTGCTCATGTATCACATCAATCTTTCAAGCCTGGGGCAGCCCCAAGACTATGAGACTTGTGCACAGAGAAAAAGCCATCCTTCTGTCAATGTTCCATGTCCTCCTCTCAATGTCTTTTTTGCCCTTACTGTCAAGTCACTCATATGCTATGAAGAAGTTGTCTCCCTAATATAGGTGACTAATTTTATTGTATTTTAGTGACCCTTGACTTAGGGGGCCCCCTTGCCACTTTTCCATAAAGTCATCCT
The DNA here is from genome assembly GCA_034781795.1 of Crypturellus tataupa. Taxonomy (NCBI): domain Eukaryota; kingdom Metazoa; phylum Chordata; class Aves; order Tinamiformes; family Tinamidae; genus Crypturellus; species Crypturellus tataupa. The sequence goes on along the minus strand of JAWLRI010000563.1, from coordinate 8,614,290 downwards.
TCTGGAGAGAATTGTACATAAACATGCCCTATTTTACTTCATTATTGAACTTGAAACCCCCCTTTAAAATTCCTATCTAGTAGCTATAAAAGTTTCTTTTACATTAAACAAGTCATTGCTAAAAGGCAACTGTGTGCTATCAGATCTAGCAGTCAGCACAAGCAGCTCCCATATTTTCTTTGCACACAAGCACATTGGCACATTGAATCTGTACAATCAGATTTTGGTGGTATGAACAAGCTTACTTTGTCCATACTTCCACAGCCTTGTGTAAGTGTCATGGTTTGTGATAGGGGCCTGAATTTTATACCAATAAAATTTCTAATAAAATAAGCCCCAGAATGGGGATTTTTAGGTAATTCTATTTGATAATTGAGTTTTATACCAATTACATTTGATATAATGTAAAATAATATTCTTTCATTAGATGGGATTCAAAGAATGGGAGCCTCACCATTCTTATATTATCAGTTCACTGAATTTGCAAATGCTTAGTTTAAGTGTTGAGTTGTATGTAACTGTTTTAGACAAATAAGGAAGACATATTTAATATTATTAAAAATGGAAATTAAGAGATTAAATATTACCTATACCTGAATAAAGTTAGTACATGATTATTTTTTCTGTATTATGAGATCAGGCTCTATATAATCAGTGTTTTAATTTCATTTATTAATAATTGCTCTCTTTTAAGGGTCATCTTGCCTTTAACTTCTCAAGTGCTGTGCTGAATTACCCAGCCATTAAATAATTTATTCCTATGTGTTTACCAGCTTTCATAAAAACACTAACCTAGCCATGCAAAGAGCAGAGCAAATGTAGCTTTTGATTGTCATGATGGAGGAGCAGAAATATTATCCCTCTTTTAGATCTTGTCATTTTCTTAATTCCTACGGACATACAAGTTTTATGATGAATTAAAAAAAAAAAAGGCAATTTTGACCCATATTCAAAGGAATTTTCTGTAAGCTACTTTTGCAGGTAGGAGAAAGAAAAAAGGAGGATAAAAATATATATATATATAAAAAACCACAGCAACAACAAGAAAGAAAAGTAGGTCTCGTAATATCAAGTACCATTTGCATCTATTCATCTTTTATAAACTCCTGTGCTACATAGTCAGATTGGAAAGCCGAACTGACAGGTAACCTCCACCTACAATCACTGAACAAATGTCATATCATAGACATTAAAAACAAGTAGCTAAAATCAGAAATATATGCGGCTTTATCAATTTGAGAAATATCAGTAACATTACCATCATCTAAAATCTGCCTTTTTAAATCTTCTTCCCACAGCAGATGTTTTGTTTATCTTCCTCATTATTTATAGTCTAGCAATGCCACACTGCATTTTAATTGGTGGCTTAGTCCCCACCACCTCTGAAAATTAGACCTTCTTTTCCTTCCTGCCAAAACAAGCCAAATACAAGGACCTAAGTCCTCTACTTACTTTGAGCAGCATGAACAAGACTCGGGAAAGACAATGAAGTCTATTGCCTTTCTTACCAGGTGGGTTAGTACTGATGTAATGAATCTTGCGCCCTGAAAGAAGGGCCAGACCCTCCTTGTTGTCCCTGAGCAGGAGCAGCAGGCAGCTCGGTGATCCCCTGAGTCTCCTTCACCTTCCTCTCCTGCTCTCAGCTCCAACAGCAGGTCTAAAACTCTTCTGGAGAACTATCCTATGGTTACTGCGATGATGAAACTCACCGTCCTCCAAACCACACATTCCTTCACCCTAAACCTAAACGTAGAAAGCGCACAAAGCTCTGACCTTTTTCCACCTCTCAGCATCTGAGGAGTTGCTAGACCTCACCCACCATGTCAGCTCCATACCAGCACTTCACTATCTGTTTTTTCACTCTCTCTCATGTTCTTTCAACATCCTTTCACTTCAGTCCTGTATAAAGCAAACCGGTAGACTACCAGGAAACACAGATGACTCAACATGATATTTTGCTTTTAGTTCTTTATTATTCCTATTCACAAAATATTATCACCAGAAAGCTGGCATAGCTTTAGATTCAAAGTATCATGCACATGCTCTAATTCCAATTTCAGAATCAAGACTGGAGTTATCAAATAATGCTGCAAACCACAGAATACACAAGAACAGAGGAGAGAAGTAGCAAATTGGGAAATTATTGATAGCTTTCTTTCCAGGTACTGGAGCATTTCATAGTTTTGTTAATTTCACCAGCACTTTAGAAAATCCAGCATTTCTAAAAAGAGCATGAAAGATTTGGTGGTAACTGAAAACTTATCTGTCTCTATGTAGACAACGTGAATAGATTCCTAGCCTGTCCCTAAACACAATATATTTCAAATAGAATATATAACTTTCCATCAACTGAAGCAAAGAAAGGAGGCCCTTTGCAAAGTATTGTAAAGTCATGTCATACTATTTCAATTGTATTTCTGCTTCAGCTGTGGATTGAGTATGAGACCACTTGTGAACTGCATACCCAACGGTGTACAAAGGCTTGGCATAAGGACACTCAGCTCCAGGCACACACAACTTGATGCACACAACCATGCTCCACAATTCTTAACCACTGGCTACGACACATCTTTTACACTAAGGTCTGACATAGTCCAGTGATAAATGTCATAGGAAATCTTTCAAGTAAATAAATAGCATATTGCAAAGACATATACAAAAGCAGGTGGTATAACAACTTCATCACAAAACTGATTACCTCAGAAAGTGAACTATTATCTCAAACTACTCCACAGACAAGTAAAAAATGAAAGTACTAAGATAACCACTGTGCTTCTGCATCTTTTTATATACTCCTTGTATACTTCAGAAGTACCTTGAAAAAAATATTTTTCACCCATTTTGATCCCATGAGATCATGGTCGTCAAAGAATAACTGACACAGATCTGGTTAGACAGCCCAGCATTTAAAGTTAGACTATATTGCTGCAATATAAGAGTAAAGAAGAGTCTTTTCCTAACACTGCACACATTCAGTGATCTCTGAATTCTGCACCAGAAAATGTGCTACTTTCTACACAACCTTATTTGGTGTTGACAACAGCATTTAGAAGCAAGAAAGTATGGAAGGAGAAAAAGACTAGCTTTTTAGGAGACAGAAAATCCTGATATGAAGGTGAATATTAAGTCATGAGTGAGGAATAAAGTTAGTCTCCAGAGCAATGATGAAGCAGAAAGAGAAAGAGGCAGGGAAAGATCAGGGGAAAAAAATAATTCTGAATAGCAAGCTCATTTCAGAAATCAAACTGATTAAAACATTGCTGTCATTAAATACATAAATGGCTCAGTAGTACAGAAAAGTGACCTCCTATCTAGTGAGGTAAATCATATCACCTCAGAAAGTCTGTTGAGTACAACCTGCAGCCCCAAGATCTCATTATAAATAAATATGGCTCTATCTCCCCTCCCCTCCTTGCCAAATGAGAGCTTTCCTGTTTATTTAGCAATAATTAGAAGTACTAGGCTGGCAGCAGTAACGCCTGGAGTTCCCTAGTAACCCATGTCAGCTACAGCCTGGATTTTGGCATCACTGCCAGAGATGTCAGGAGCCTGTGCACGCTACGCGCTCCTGCAGTGCAAATCTCAGTAGGGGATCTTATGTCCAACACTATTACAACATTTTAGCATAAATTGATGCAATTCTTCTGTCTCCTGCTTGACATGTACAGAAATTCCGCTGACATGAAAATCTGAAGCTTTTTAATCTTCTCCACAGGAGAAGCAAGGTGACATACCCACCTTTGTGGTTCTTAGAGTACATTTCTTATCACTCTATAGACATAGACAAAGATTTTATGTTTCTGACACATGTCTACTAAGAGCAAGTTTTGGAGAACCAGTTATTCTGATTTCAATTAATACTTAACTCATAATTCAATTAACATTGAGATGTAAAATGTGAAAGTCTAAATATGGATTTTTTCTTCTTAACAAAAGAAGTTTGCTAGTAGACATCATAGCATTTTCCATTTTATTAAAAAATAAAAAAAACATCGATTTCATTCACAGCAGAATTTAATTGAAATGTACCTAAACTAAAAAAGTATCAACTGGTAAAACAACAGTATTTTTTTAATAACTGAACTGACACCAAGTGTCTGAGTGGGAGTGTGAAGATAGAATTGTTTTGGTCAGTCCTGAAAATTTTTCCTTACATTCTTTGTCAACAGCAATTACTGTATATCTCACACATACCACACCTAAACAAATTCTAAAATCTGCCTCTGTTGGATCTAACACATGGGAATATAGCTTCCTAATTTTGATTTGGATCTTCTGGTCAGGGAGCAAGTGCTTCCACCATATTTCTGGTGCAGGTCTCCTGTACTGATGTAGTCTTCCTGGGCTAGAAGGACCATACAGCGGATTTGATATGTACACATTCAGAAATTATTTACAGGAAGAAAAACAGAAATTTTTAAATGAAATCTTGGCATCTGGTAATTTTCCTATGAGGAAACAGAGAGGTTTTGGTGAGAGTCATACAGAATGATTACAGTACTCACGCTCTACGATGCTTGCGCAAGTCATGATTGTTTCCAGTTATTGACCCATTGCATCACAACTAAAACATTTAAGTGCCTGAGAGAACCATGGAGCCAGCAGTGTCCTACCATACCACAAAGCTTCTACAGAGGCAGAGATGATGATAATTGTTAAACACTTTCTGCTTATTACACGTGAAGACAACAGGTGGCAGTTTACTGGTTCTCAATTAGCACTACTGACACTAGGCAAAAGCACCCGGAAACTCAGTTTTGAGTTTTACTGTTAATGTAGAAAGGAGTATAGGGAATACAGAGACCAACAAGCTGAAACATTTTGAAAATGATCTAAAGCTAAGGAACCTTCTTGCTGATATGTTCGTGAGCTGGCGTATGTCGCAGCTAAGCCACTCCGCATCATCTTTGAAAGATCCTGAAGAACGGGGGAGGTGCTGGAGGACTGGAAGAAGGCCAGTGTCACGCCAATCTTCAAAAAAGGCAAGGAGGAGGATCCAGGCAACTACAGGCCAGAGAGCCTCACCTCTGTCCCCAGAAAAGTGATGGACCGTTGTCTCCATGCACATGGAGGACAAGAAGGTGCTCAGGGCTAGTCAGCATGGATTCACCAAGGGGAAATCATGCTTGACTAACCTGACAGCCTTCTATGATGGGATGATGAGCTGGATAGATGAGGGGAGAGCGGTGGATGTCATCTATCTTGACTTCACCAAGGCCTTTGACACCGTCCCGCACAACATCCTCCTGGATAAGCTCCGGAGGTGTGGGATGGATAAGTGGACAGTGAGGTGGATTGGGAACTGCCTGGATGGCAGAGCTCAGAGGGTGGGGATGAGCGGTGCGGAGTCTAGTTGGAGGCCTGTGGTTAGCTGTGTCCCCCAGGGGACAGTCCTGTTCAATTTATTCATCATGGATGAAGGCACAGAGTGCTCCCTCAGTAAGTTTGCTGATGATACAAAGCTGGGAGGAGCAGCTGATACCCCCGATGGCTGCACTGCCATCCAGAGGGATCCAGACAGACTGGACAACTGGGCGATGAGAAACCTCATGAAATTCAACAGGGTCAAGTGCACAGTCCTGCACCCCAGACACCAGTACGGGCTGGAGACCGACCTTCTGGAGGGCAGCTCTGCAGAGAAGGACCTGGGCGTCATGGTGGACGACAGGTTGACCATGAGGCAGCAGTGTGCCCTCGTGGCC
>JAWLRI010000563.1:8543916-8608488 GCA_034781795.1 Crypturellus tataupa | reverse complement strand
GAGTAGATGACCTCTAGAGGTCCCTTCCAACGTTAGGCATTCTACAATTCTATGTTCCTAACACACTAGTTTGTAACTGGGATCTGAGTGTTTTAAAAATAAATAAATAAATAAATAATCAGGAAGAAGCTGCTGGAAAACAAGCAATAGGGATCTGCTAAGTAGAGAAAGTCCCACAGCTTATACAAGAGAGGGCTATCTGACATGAAACATCTTGCATCCCGCAAAACAATACAAGAGGAAAAAAACAAAACAACAAAAAAACCTACCTAGCACAAAGGCTTGCAAAGCACAAAAGTCAAAGTGCACATGGAATTGCACACGCTCTGGCAAACAACTTGAACCAAAACAATAGTCTTTGGTACCATGCATGCAACCCACCCACCTTGTCTTTCTAAACATTATTCCCACCCTCACCACTCAGATATAAGAGGCCTTAGCCAGCATGTGTCATCAAGCCTCTTTTCCACTATCTTCCAAGAAATACCTCCTCCTCTAAATCTGTTCTCTCATTTCTATATATCGGTGTTGTCAACACTCAAACACAAAAACATTCCTTATCTACTTTAGTCTCATTTTACAGTAAATATGCTATGCTTGATTCTGTTGAATTGCATCTTTTGCAGTTATTTCTTAATACAAAGCAGCTACAAATCATAACTTTTGTGATTTGAGAATTTTTGTATTATTTTTACCTTGGTAATTTACCTTCACAAAGAACAATGACTAATCAACTAAATGCACAAGAGAAGAACTTACTGTGTATTGTGCTTAAGATTAAAATTATGTAACTGAAGTCTATTCTTTAACTGGCCAATATCACATCCACTATCCAAGTAAGCACTCCATTTTTTAAAACAAAATGGTAACAGATCTCAGCTCTACTGTACATTCAAAAACATTTGAGTGGAGCCATGGAAATGAATCAACTTGATAAAGAAGATAGAACTCACAGAACAACTTGCAAGGTTGTTACTGTTTGGACACATGGAAATCTTCCCCTGAAATAGCTGTGATTATGATTCTAAGAAAAAAACACAAGTTGGAGAGAAGGGTGACCTAAAACTTGGCTACAGGAGTAGCCATGGGAAGAGCTCCCTAGCAAGCACACAACCAAACACTTTACGGATAGGAGGAGGCCTCTTCTGCAGGTCTGCCTCAAACACTAGACTGACTAGCACATGTTTTCACATTTGTGAACTGTCCCTTCTCCTTAAACTCTCCTGCTCCAAAAAGGTTAAGTTGTAAGACCACTGAAACTGAGACAAAGCACTTCCTTCCCCTTTATTCAACTTGTTTAATTTACAAAATTGCAAAAGAAACATGCTTTTCTATTTAGCAATAAATTCAGCTTTTTATCCTACTGCCAAGTAGAATACTGCCCTACACAAATGTTGAGAGGTCTTGTGCCAGAGAGGTGAGATGACAGATGACACCCTGCTCCCATGGCCCTCGCTGCAACTTTTATTTTTGGAATTTAGGAGATGATTCAGTAAATGACTAAAATCCCAAGATGCTCAACAAAAAGCCACGTGCTCTTGGGATAAATGTCTGTGCAGCACAAACCCCAGTGCATCAGTGAAGATCCCCAGCTCTAATCATACTTGTGAACACACAGAAGTCTATTAGAGAGATAATATGACTCAACGCAGAATGCCAGTGTAGTTTCATGGCACTACAAGTGATACTATAATCCTTCAGCTAGACTCCCTCAGTAGCTATCCTCAGGTGGTAGCAATGCACAGCCTATGGCACAACTCTTTAATTCCATTCAGTAAAGACTTGCTCTGTGAAACAAGAACACAGCAATGCTATAAAAATCACTAAAACACCATTTAGGTGTAACATTTAACACTTTTCTAAGTAAATAACTTGGAAGAGAGAAGTCTCTGATGGGATGAAGAGTGACATGATTCAGAAAAATGTGACATTTGAGCATTTCCTCAAAGTTAATTCAAATTGTGCAAATCTCCTGTATTTAAATGGCTTATTCCAATGTGAACCACTCCAGAGACCAGACGATCAGCAAAAATTGAAAGGTTTAGTAAGGCAAATAACAAGTTTCCATTTTCTTTTTCTACTATTAATTAGATTTTTGTAGCACATAAAATACAGCGAGTACTTTCAAAACACAGAGGACAGACACCTCCATCCTCATCATGGAAAAAAGAGCACTTAAGATAGTTGGGGTTATTTCTAAACTGCAGCCTGTTTTAGAGCGCAGGCCAATGAGCAGTTGCACTGCTCGGTTGGATATAGCAAACTATAGTGACTACTATGAGGAGATTAAAGCACTCCATGACACTGCCCCCATGCAGCAGTCAACCACCATTAGCTGAAAACAACTTCTACAGCTGAAGGTGCAGTCTACTGGCCATGGATTCCACCTGCAAATGGAGAGCCAGAAGCGATCTGGAAGTGCGAGGTGTTTCTCTTTTCTTTTAAACACCAGATCACAGCAGTATCCTGAAAAGGCAGGGTACATTTGCAACAAAAAGGAACAGCTGGAAATGGGATGGAGAAAGCTGCAACTTGAACAGGAACTAATTCCAGCAGACTATTTGCACTGGCAAGCCTTGAAGGAGTTGGAGCTTTCCAGAGATACACGTACCCTGCAGGGCACAGATACTCCCTTGCACAGATATTCAAGAACAGCTCACCTACCATGGTAGCGCCATAACAGCACTAAGTATTTTGTTGCTCCATGTGCCCTTTCTAGCTACATTTCACAAGCTCCCTCTGTAATAAAAAAATTAGTAAAAATGAATCAATAAAGGTTTTATTGGTTGAAGAGGGTTTGTGAGAACAGTTACTATCGTCCAACAAGAAAGCGAAACACTGGAGCGCACTGGTCCTGAACCTAATACAGTAGCATTTCTTTACTAGAAATGTAATCCTCGCTTCCTGCCAATTTCAGAAAACCTATGAGCTGAAACACAGTAGCATTAGCAGCCTGCTACTGCCTCTGTCTAAAGAGGGGACTCTAGGGTCAACTCAATTCCTTTAATTAACATTAAGTAAAATGAAAACCATGAAAATATTGAATATTTTTTCCCTGATCCTCACGAAGGGCTTTGCTCTGCTGTTTTAATGGTTGAAGCTGGATTTGTATCATCCATCTCTTACCTATCTGCAAAAAGCTTGTTCCCAGTTTGTCAGGACAAAGCACAGGCAGACAGAAGGTGAGGTAGTAGGAACATGGCAATGATTGGCAGCTAAAAAGATCAGTTAGGTGAACCATTCCTCAGGCGGTCTCTTCCTTCATTAAACTAGACAGAATATACCGCTACGCCAATTTTTTTTTTTTTTTTTTTGCCTCTTCTTACGTCTCAGGATAGTGGTGTAATATTTAGCTCTACATTTAGCCAATACTGCAGTTTTGTTCATATTTTTAGTATGATGGTGTAAGGATAAACAGATTTTTCCACTAGCTTTTATGTTTTTCTTAAATTAAATAACATTGTGGAAAGACTCTCAACAGCAATCTTAATACTAGCAAATTTTACAATTTAAATGAAGCTCAGAATCCACATTTAAGACATCTACAAAAACACTTGGTTTTCATAATAACCAGCAATATTAAATCTACTGTAGTCACATGCGTGAACACATTCCAGACATTAAGCCAACTACTTACATGGCTAGAGGCAATTATTTTTAATTTTTTTTGTCACAGTGCAATATCAGTAATTATCACTTGTGTACGTAGATATCGTTTTTCATTAAACTAGAAAATGGATCAGCCATTTTTGCAAAACATTATTCACCTGTTCTAAAAAGAAATCAGCTGCAAATCCCTTGCTATTATCTTAACAGAGAACAAAAACTGTATGGACTCTAAGATGCACAGTCAGCTTTCAATATCTATCTTTAATTAAATCTAAGAAAAAGAACAAACAAATAAGAATTTAATAAAATATTTTATTAATTTCCATCTTATAGGCTCCACACATCCCTCAGGAAAAAGACACCCTAAAAATATATTCCTTGCTCCTATATGAAATTTCAAATGAGCAACAGATCTCAGAAACGAATAATCAGATAGAGTAGAAAACGTAGATGAACGAGACAGTTTAAATCACTGCCCCTAAATTTAAGGCTCCAAAATCAGATTAACAGTATTCCAAGAGATATTTACTCTTATTAAGGAAGCTCCCAAAACAAGCAAGACTTAGAGAAACTGACCCCAAGCTGGATAGAAACCAGAGAGTTTCAGTGCCACCTCGTCAGACTACTCACCTAACTTTTCATTTCTGTCTATTCATATTTTGAGATACTATTGTCATGAAAACAGTTTAACACTTCACCTTCTGTATTGTTTTTCCTGCTAACCTTGCTAACCTTTCTCTCCTAAACTCAAAGATAACATATCTACATCAACATATACTACTATTTGGTCAGGACGTTCCAAACAGGATAATCTTTGAGCTGTCTGCATCTCTGTTCAATGCACAGCTAAAGATCAGATACAATATTTCATGGGGCTAAAGACTCACCACTGTCAAGTGAAGCTGAATCACCCCATGTTTCTTCCACAAAACCAAGATGAGATCGGACTTTCCTGCAACAACAAAACATTTCTGGTTCATCTACAGTACTTGCTCCCCACAAATTTTCAAGGTACTTCTTTGCACCACTTAATCACTTATTTTATTTGGTATCCGTGCAACTATTTTTCTTATGTGTAGCACTTCCAAATATCTTCACAGAATTTGAAATTTGTGGTTTTACATCTTTTCCAAATAAACACCCAGAAAATTTTACATTCTAATCCTGTCTGCCTAAGCATGCAATTTTCCTCCCATGATGATGTCATGTACAAGTCTATTCACTATTACTTCAGTCACGGTAATGGCTGAAAATATGGAACCAGAGAAATGGAAAACTTTTCTGCTTGTTAGGCATATTTACTATGATTATGTCACAGGGTCAAGAACATGGATTAGAGTCTGTGCTACACACTAGTTCTATACAACTAAGGGGCAGCTCCTGGAAGAAAGCCTTTAGTTTAAATATATGTTGAGACAAGAGATAGATACTGGTAGACAACCAGAAATAAATCTTTCAGATCCACACTTTAATATTTTTCTATCTCAATACTTGTTCTGATACACAGAACATGAAATGGCTACCATTTATAATACACACATGCACCACACTGTGGGCCTATATACATTCATTTTTTTCCTCCCTTCAAATGACAAACTTCTAGGAAAATCTTTCTCATATTTGCAAAAAGAAAATTAAGATGTGAGATTGAGATTAGACAATCATTTACCAAATGCCCACACAAAAACAAAAGCATTCTTTTAAAATATATATAAATAGATATTTCTGTACTTCTATATTTGTGTCTGCTATACTCTTCTCCTTTCCCTGGCCATCACTAAGAGTCTGGCTCTTTCTCCTTTACTCCCCCCTCTTCCCAGTTAGATATTTATACACAGCAATAAACCTGCCACATTAGGAAATTTCAGAAACATTGTCAGAGAAGGATGATGAAAAGAAAAGCACACTGCAGAACTAAACATTCTCTATTCCTGATGATATTATACAATATCCAAAACAAAAATAATTGCAATAAAATATTATTTTATATTGCATTCACTGCTTATGAAAAAAAATTCTTTGCAAGGATATATTAAAAAAGACTGCCTTTTTTTTTATTATTTGATTCCTTCAGATCCTATGATAGAAGCAATATGGAAGGAGTAAAGTCCAGCATTATTTTCCCCCTCTCCTTTCATATCACCAGCCACTCAGCCTGGAAGCAAACCAAACACATTTCCCGAGCTGGTCAGCTTGATGTGTGGATCTCCGTGATGGATCTCCTCGCCTGAAAGGAAAGGGAGGCATTTGGCAGCCGTGCTGCTCTGATCACTTCCAATTCCGCGGCGCGCTCACGAGCCGGGCCGCTGGCAGGGATTCCCGGCGCAGCTCAGCACGCACAGGGCAGCGGGCACCTGCCAAACCCGCCGGCTCGGAGCAGCAGCTGAAGGCGAGCGGGGCCCCATCCCCTGCCCTTCCCTCCTCCCGCAGCACCTCGGCGCAGCGCCGGGTACTTCGGGGCCGATCCCAGCGTGACACCTAGCGGCGGCGGCGCCTCCCCGGGCGTCGCTGCGGCACGTTCCCTCGGCAGGAGAGGCACAGCTGCTCCTAGGAGCATCCAAGCCACCTGCTACAGCTCCGGTACATGGAAGTGGCAGGTGCAACCCAGGTGAGGGAAAAGCCTCCCCATTCACAAAATCGGGGTGTTTCTTCCACCACTCGGAGCCTGAGGTATGTCAGGAGCTTTTCTAAAATAGTCACATCTGAGTTACACTCAAAAAATAGTTGTCTATTTACTTAAGACCTTTGTTTTTCTCAGCTCCTGATCAAACTCTCAGGAACATGAATTTTTCAAGTAAGCGATCTTACAAAATGTGAACCATTCTTCAATACTGAATTTTAATACTTCCCCCAAACTCTCAACATTGTTTTGCTTCTGCACGTTGAGATGGAAGCCACACAAATATTTTGTCAACTAATTCCCCTGTCCCTCTCCATCAGGGATTTCTGTTTCTCCAGGATCAGAGTCTTGCTGCTGGCTCTGCTTGGACAGCGCAGGGAGGCTCAGCCCCTCCGTCCTCTCTGTGCCGCAGGCCTCTCCTTGTTGCACTGCTCCTTCTGTTATTAGCAAGAACTAATAGAGGAAGGTAAAAACCCAAGAGTACTTAGAAATCTGAATTTACATCTAGTTGATGAGGATGAGGCCTAATCAGAGTTTATGATCCATTTTGGACATTAAACTTAGAAGGTTTAAGGAAATTATGTAGTAAGATGCAGGTTAGAGGAGAATTATAAAAGCACCAAAGGGAGTCAACAAGCAAGTCAAAGCAATGAGATTAGGTCATTTAAAAAAAAAAAAAATGGTACATGTAGCTTGAGAATCTTCAAGACCAGCACTGGTGGAGTAGGGGAGACCACAAGGTCTCATCGGTTCCTTTGTTGTTCCTAAACCTGCAGCCACTGACCCCTGTGAGTCTCCGAAGGAAGGGCCAGCGCCTGCTGCATGAGCCACACCGGATCACTCGTGGAGTCACCTCAACTGCAGGTTGGATGCCCCAATACAGAAGGAGCAAATCCCCTGAAAAGCTGTAATTGCTTTGGAATATTTATTTGGATGTTTGCACTAGAAAATACGTTTTCCAACATTTCCCTGTTTAAAATAGGCAAATGGCAGGAAGTGAATTCAGCTGTTGACAGCAAGCCACAATAGGCAAGAGCCTGATACCCCTTTCAGTGATTTGATTGAACAGCTTTTGAGAGCCTCACACATCCACAGCTATCAAGGATTTGATCACAGAGTATTCAGGCAGGAAAAATGTCCTAAATTTACAGATGATACCTAGCTACGCCTTTCACGGCAGAATTACTCTATATCTATAGATGTGTCTCTCCTTTACACTGACAACTTTCCCTGCAGGACTATATTTATTTTTTGCTTCTGACTGCAGCTAGACTTTGAACCATAAAGGAAATAGCGGCAGGATAGCTGACAGTTTGAATTCTGAGCAAAGTTTCTCGTAGGTTTTCTTTCCTTCAAATTCATTCCATAAAGTGAGATCTAATTCACTACTTGTCCCATAGTTGGGAATCAAAGCTTAAAATTCTTAAGCATAGCCTGCTACTGCCAAATGAGGGCATGCAGTTCTTCTGTGTGCTAAAAGAAAAATAAAACTGACCCAATTTTTTCCTGAATTCTAAATCACTGTATCAAGACTACTTAAGTGCCTGCAATCATATTCAGCACTTTAATCACTGGAGCCATATAAACTAAATACTGACATATATAACATGGTTCTAAATCAGTTAAAGGAAAAAATACAAAACAAAATGAACAAAACCCAAAAAACCCACAACTCTGTACCTGCAGTACATCAACATTGAACTACTAACTTTTAAACTTTATGAACTGTTAAAACAATGTATTACAGTTGCTTAGATATTTACCAGTCATGCACATAGCCTGAAAATAAATAAAATTCCCCATAATTTCAAGTCTTAAATCCAGACTGAATTTTACAAATATCTGGAATACAAGATGCAGTATGAGACACTATAAACTGGAAAGCGATTTTTTTTAAAAAAAATCTAGGAGGGCTTTTAATCATCAGAGACATGAGATTCTAAAACAGACTTGCCAGTAGGAGAGCAATATAATTTTTTAATTTTATAAGCATATGAAAGTAACAAGCAAGCCTATTATATGAGCAAGAAACTGATCTTCATGACCTCAAAGGTCCCCTTTCTGTCATATGCTTATGATTTGAAATTTATTCTTGTCTTCTTTTCTTGAGAAAAGATAAAGTGGTAATTATTAGATAGGAATATTTTGCTGTATTTATGGATATTGAAAAAATCCTGGAGTCTTAAGTAAGCACTGCAACTCCAAGTGCGAGACAACTTTGTATTAGGCAGCAATTGGTTTGAAATCATACAGACTATCGAGAGGGCTTAGTACAAAGTGAGAGTAACATAAGACAACAACAAGGGGAAAAAACAATGAAAATCTTTTACTGCAGGTCAGATATTAAGAATACAAGAGCAGCCTCATCTAGCCAGTATCCTACCTCTCACAGTGGCCAAAGGCTGATGTTCAAGGGGAGGAAAAAAGTTAACTTGGTATGACACTTCTGCATGCCCTGGTTACCTCCAGTAGAAAAAGGGGAAGTTATGAGCAGACAACCAGAGCTCTCTCTCATTCAATGCCTTAAAAACAAATCTGCAAAGACTGTGTTTTCTAACATATAGCCAATTGGCTTCTGCAGGAAGGGTCTTATATAGTTCATGTTAATTCTAAAATGACATAAGTGCTGAGATGCGATAAGTAATGAAACGGTAATCCACAAGAAATTGGCCATTACCACTATTTAAGACTATTTTTAGTTCATTATTTGAGCTAGCTGACTCTCTAATAATCTCACTTAATTTCCTTAATTGACTATTTAAAATTATAATTTTAGCAGACACTACTGTGCTGGCAAAGAGATATCTATTCAGATCAATTGCTTTTACTTGAGGTTACTGCCAAGTGATTTTACCATCTGGACATTTACTTCTCTGTATTAAATGCGTCACCACCACATTGGTGGAGTTACACGAAGGATTGCCTGAAGAGAAAAATAAACAAGAAAGTCAAAATTTCACCAGTTCCCAATACATGTGCTTTAAATCCCATTTCAAAAAAATACTGTTCATCTCATTTACTTTAAATGAAACTTAAGGTGACGTATGGTAGCGTGACAATCTATCACCGAGCAGCTATGCCACCATAGCTTCAGGCAGACTCACAGACTTCCGAGGCTCACCTGGACTTTTGAAGACACCATCCATTTGCTGTCACTCATCAGCCAGGCATTCAGGAGGGCTCAGCAGCTTTGCTCCTTAGATGGTGACAAACTCAACAAAACAAACACTGCTCCAAATACCCAAGACTCCATGGACTATTTAAGCTGAAACTAGATCAAGTCTGGTGGATAAGGAGTCTCCTGCACGATGTTTTACTGACCGTGATTTTGGTGTGCAGCATCTACCAGAGCTTCAAACCATTTGTGACAGTAACACAAACTACTCCAGCTAAGGCAGAGTAAGCCTATATCTAAATAAACTAGTTTTGTCCACCACTGGCAAAATTTCTTTGATTTGCATGTAAATCAAAGCATGTTATGTAATACACAGAATATAATCATTTCAAACTTAACTGAATTAAATATTTTTTAAAATATATTTACATATTTTAGCTAAAGAGATATCACAAGGTGAAAAGAGGGGGGAAAGTCAAAAAAAAGTTGGATAGATTATTTCAGTATGTTTAATAACTATAAGAGCACCATGCTGTTTGGGCTTCCTGTCATAAACCCAACCACAAGGTTCAGATAGAAATTTTCTTAAGGGATAAATCATAGGGTAACTCTGTAGTTGGGAGTGGTTTGTATCTTTTTAAAAGCATCTGTTATTTCCCCAAGACACAACAGGCTGGTGGTGCCACTATTCAGACAAGCAGCAGACCCCTGAAATTAGTTCACCTCAGGGGTGGGTAAGTAAGGGAACTTGACATCATTTCCGATTTTGTTTCACTGTTCTTGTGATAGCTTCTGTTCATCTTGTTGTTTCAATCAAATTTCACTGAAATGATTGTTAAAGCCCTAGTTAAAGCTTCAGTAGGCTAAAACGGTCCATCTTCAAGAGCAATTCCAGACCATAGAAGAGGATGCAGTCACAGCAGGGACAAAAGAAAATAATTTAGCCACAGTCCTCCCTACTTCAAGATAAAAGGGTCATCACTGAGTGCCAGTGAGTTCCATGGTAACTCTGTACAAGTTACCACCCAGAAAAAGCACATCCACAACACTAGCACACAACACTGTATATCAAGTTATCTACATAACTGCAGCTCTTCATGATCCAGACTGTGACATGCAGTAGTTACCAATAACCACCAAGCTCTGAATATATTATTAAAAGACAAACTGATTTTTTTGTATTTACAGCAGTGAAATTATTGTGCAAACATAAGTTCTCAAGCATTTTCACTACTCAGATTAGTCACTAAAATTGCATTAAAAACAAAAGTTTGATAAGTTAATATAAGAACAAGATATAAACATTTTCAAAGCAGACTTCTGATCCATGCAATACAGGAGTCATTAATAGGTAGCCATGGCAACCGTTAGCTTCATTTATTATTAGGCCCTTAATTAGATTATTATTTGTTGTCTTGAGCGAGAAAAATAAACTAAAACACGCAAGTGGTGAATTGCCTCTGTTTCATCTGGGTTGTCTGCTCAGAACTGGAAGCTAGTAGGCGGATGCCGTGAAGATACACCACTATAACGTGGCTGCCAAAGAGGTCAGATACAGCAGCGACAGGAAATACGGCAAGCGCCTACAACACGAGGAATTAGAATAAGCCTGTCTGTACGACGCTTTGATTAACTTGGAACATGCAGCTGAAATTTCAAGATAAGCCATCCTCTTCATTTTTATCATCTATTTTATGCATTATAAACCTAGAACTTGGATGACCTTAGAGTTGTAAGGAGATTAAAGGGTCAGAGTTCAGGTAAGAAAGCTAACGTTGGTGGGATATCACATCCTTTGGGATCTCCCCGCAAGGAGCAAAGAGGCTAGACCCGAGATACCTGGCTGTGCTCAGCTCCAGAGCTGTGAGGCTTCTGGGCCACGGGGACCCACAAGCCAACGAGGTGGTGGGGTCTGCAGGACCTCCACTCACAGCCAACCTCTGACATGGCAGAGCATCTGCTACAAGGAATAAGTAAGTTCTAGCAAGGAACAAGAAAGTTCTATGGACATCAGACTACATGAGGGCATCTCCTGTATGGTTCTGGCAGCTTTTTGATATCTCACCACCAATCTGGAGCTAGGCAGTCCTAAAAGACTGTAATCTGGACTGCTAGATCCCAGGCTGACAAAATTAGCAACGCTCTTCCTGCTCCTTTCCTTTCTTATCACCTCTTTTGTGTTTGACCCTATGCTTAAATTTATCATGCTACAGAGTCCAAATAATTACAGGCAGCAGGACTGCCTGCAGCTTCCAACCTAGTCAAATGGGCAGCAAGTTCTCATGACTTTTATCAGAGTTTGAGCAAAACCATTGTATTTGCAAGAAACATGAAAGCAATTTTTTGGATTTTTCCCCCAAACTTTCATACTGCAAAGCATACAAAAAAGCTTTGAAGCCAAGGGGAAAGGTTCTGAGCACCAGCAGAAGGAAGTATTCTCCCCTTGCCAATATGGGGCAAATCGAGAAGGGAAGGCACCCATTCTGGAGCCGAAATACTGTTCCATGGCCCTTACAGAAATCACATTTCACAAGATCTACGAAGCTTGGAAGGCCCAAAGGCACTGGGCTTTAAAAGTATTTAATACTCACAGTCCCTGCCTTCAATCAAATGAAAAACTAAAGGAGAATCTAAACACAGCAAGTATTTTATAACCCAAGAATATCAGCCAAGACTATAATTTGATTTCAGCTTTCGTGCATTATGTCCCATTGAAGGCCTACATCATCTGCATTTCAAATCCATATAAAAACGTGTTAACATTAGGGTCTAAGCAATTAAAATCTAGATTAAAAATAAGACAATTATTTCACCTAGTTTTAGTAACCACAATTCAACATTATATTATTGAGTTTATCTCTTGATCTGCTTTCTCTTCTGACAAGTATCTACATATCCTGGTTCTATCCAGAACTGTGTGTGTTTTCATACTGGATTCATCACTATAGTAACCAAGCACAAATCACTAAGTGTGATGAGTTTCTTGATATTTTTTTCCCCTCCCGCCTCCTTCCTTTTAAAAAGGTAGTGAGCTGGGACAGAGATCATGGCTGGAATTTTCAGAAGATTCCACATTTGGATGAACCATCCCTTCAGGATGCATTAAAAATCCCGACACAACAAAATCACATAGAAAGTCTGTGCAGTTCTTTAAATTTCACATTCATTATTATAGGACTAAATTCTATTCCTGATAGTTTTAATAATAAGCGGCACAGAGAAGATGAAAGGCAGTACTCAAAAGATTTTTAGCTTAATTTTCCATATTAAAAATTGAATAATGTCAAGATAGGTCACAAAAATATACACAAAATTGAGAGTCCTCAGAACACAAACCCACCTAAAAAAATCACCAAAATGAACATCTACGCAAAATCAAATAAAAGACTACATTCATATATACATACATATATATTTGATAATCAAAGCTTAATGAGGGTTTGGTGCTGCTCTGTAAAGAACAACAGAAGGCAGTTACCTAAGTTTACCTCATAAAGACTGCAAACTTATTTAGTGTTCTTATTTGTTCCTCAAGTGGCAGCGTTCCTTACTCCTTACTTAGATTTGCTGTCCTTCAAACCATGCACATCAAACTCGGATAGGATTATTGTGCAGTATATAACAGTATTGTCAGATCCCCTTCCCTTGCCTGCTCATCTTCTGAACAGCAGATGTTGTACTTAAGGGAAGGAGCAGGTATAGGAAGTGCGATACAGCCAGGCACATCTCTAATACTTGTAGGCACCACGGGAATATCTGACATAACACGGTCCCAGCATTGCGCAATAAAAATGCAAATAGATACTTGAAGTTTAATCTAACAAATCAATTTTTAAAAGGAGAATAACATAAATGAGAGGAGTGCCTAGCAATTAAAATTCAGTGTGCAACAGCTGATACCGTTCTATGTAAACAGGTGAAAAGAAAGGACAGCTCAGATATAACAGTCAAGCTACATCTTGAACCCAAAGGAAATTTAACATGCTCATGCAGTCATTAAGCACAAAGGTTTAAAATGCAGACATTGAAGAAATTGCTTAATCACGTTATTCAATTTCCCCTCTTTACTAATTAGAGTGTTTTCATCTGTGCACTTATCAGAGGGAAAAAATGTAATTGGGGAGGACGACCTGTACACTTACTTGTGCAGGCAAGCAAAAATTAGATGATTGGATTGGTAGGAGAGACAGTCAGACTCAGCTTACCTAGTCAGACTTTTACCAAGCAACCTAGTACTTTAAGATAGTTATTTTGACAGATCTGCTTTCGATAAGCATCTATCCACATTCTGAAAATTCATCCTATGTGAAATCAGGTCCTGGTTACATAATTGCAATCTCAGCAGGACATTTACACCTAATGCAGTGGCAGTGTGGTAGAGCAGCCACAGTGCTCTTGTCCATGGCCTACAGGTTTGTGCTTAAACAGTTGCCATACCAATGCAGAGATGGTTCATCTTTTACCCACACAGTCAAGTATTTTCCTCCTTTTAATTTTCATGAATTTTTATAAACTTAATATGAAAGCTAGCGGCATACAAATTAACCTGCTACACCAAAATGCTCCTTTCTGTCAGTTTCATCTTTTAAAATAAAAAAGAAAAATGAGGGACAACTTCCTGGTATTGATTGAATAAAGTTGAGGATGAAGAAAGCTTTCTGTCACCCAGTCTGACCTCCTGTCTGTCACTGATTTGCCTTCATACTGAACTCAATTATCAGTACTTGAGAGTTTAACTTAGTATTTGGCCAAGATATATTTTCCAGAAATGATATAAGTGACATGAAGAGATCAGAAAATACACCTTCCATGACAGTTTATTCCCAGGAGCCAACCATGTTAAGAAAAATAACCATGTTTAATTTAAATTTGGCTGGCCTCAGCTATCCAGTTAATTATGCTGGTTACTCCTTTCCCCACGACATTAAAAAGCTCTACCCTACTCTCTACCCAGTCTTAGTTTCTCCCATTCTGATGAAAACTTTCAATCAGTGTTTCAATTTTACTAAGTTAGCAAGAAATCCAAGAGAGAAAATTGAAAATGGAAGGGCTGACTACTCCTTACCTCATTCTCCCAAGCCCTACACCCTGAGACATGTCTAAGAAGATTTAAGAAAATCAGTTTGGCATTCTTGGCATTCTTTCTCAAATGTGTTCTTAAAAAAAAAAAAAAAAAAAAAAAAAGAGAGAGAGAGAGAGAGAGAGGGAGAGAACTGAAACTATCAAACATAATTATTACACAATAAAGAAGAGAGGGAGGACTTTGCTAATGTTTGCACATGAGGTCACCAAAATTTTAACCCATCACTAACAAATGTTGAATATATAAAGTTCCTCCTCCTTGATCAGGAGATACACTTAAAATAATGCAAAACCAAGTTTATCCTGTCTGAGAAGTTACTGCTTCAGGTGGCCCACATGAAAAATTGCTAACTCAAATTTCTTCTTGAAATAAGCAGGAAAAACTTTCAAGTTTATTACCTGTAAGTTACACTGAGAGATGTCCTAAAAATTATCCTTAAAATGTGAGTGTTGAAAAGAAAAAAGTAAACAGCAAATGCATAAAAAAGTTTCAGATCACTTGCGGGTGTCCAGACAGAAATCACAAGCCTTCCTAGGAAGAAATTTCACACTTATTGAGGTTACCTTTGTGGGGCACTGGGGGCAGGGGGAAGATTTGAGAATGCACAGAAAGCTTTCTAAAGGCAGCAGTTGGGTAAGATGATATCAGCTAATTAAAAGTGGATTTTGTATTTGAAAAATAGCAATCAGAGGAGACATGGAGAAAAGATAAAATGAGGAATAACAACTATAGCTATGAAACAGCAAAAGGAATTAACCATCCTCCTTCCCACCAAAAAAAAAGAAGTCCAACCCAGAGTTCTCTCACACTGACAAAAGTAATCTTCAGAGTTTTCTGATACGATTTTAGTATCTCCAGGATTTGTAGAGTTAAAAATCAAACAAAAAACTTTAATTCCTCCAGTAGCAGCTTGGGAAAGCAAACTTCAGTCAGCATTGGGATACATAACAAAAACATTAATGAAAACATTAACTGCTGTACTGCTCTTGTAAATAAGAGAATTTCACAAGTAAATTTCTCAAATATGGAAAGTGTCAGATTAAATCCCCCTCCTCCTGAAGTCAGCACCTGACTAATGAGGGTAGATTTAATTTATGTCAATAGTGACAGCTGTCTTACAGGAGATTCACTGATACTCAATAGCATTTTCCAAACTAGTTTCCGTAGCAACTACCACCTCATACTCCTGTCCCTAAGGCACAGAGCATCTAATAAAATAATAATAATAATAATAACTACAATAACAGCAGCAACACTATCTACCTTCCACAATGTCTATCGGGAGCATATGTTGGATTTCTGCTAAAAAACAAGGTTGATTCTCAGAGTGGGGTTTCCATGTATTGCAAACACAGATTTTTTCCTATTATTTATTTTGTTTTGCAAGATGGAAACCAACTACACAACTTGCTAGCAAATTAAATCAGAGCGAGCTGCCTTTTAGTTCAAACCATTTGCTGCTACGACAGTAATGAATAAGGGAAAGAAAAGCAGAGAAATCTACGAGAGGAAAAGGAAGCACAGCCAGAGCACTCCAGGCAGCGCTGAGTCTCCCTTGTGGGTCAGGCTTTGGGCATGGGGAACAGATACAGGCAGCCCCTCCAGGGCTGAAAGTACTGGGAAAAGCCGTTAGCTTTGAGCAAGGGATGCCCACCATCAAGACCAGGGACGTCTTCCCTTTTTCCGGTAGCGTGGCGCGGTATTCCCTGACTCCTGGATAACTCCAGGAGAGCTGTCAAGACACATTCTCCCACTGCAACTACCTCCACAGAGCATGTGAGTCTCAGCAGAGCGTGACGCCCAGGACAGGGTGGGCAGGAAAGCTGCCGTACTCCCACCTTCTGCCACCACCACTGTAACACATCACCTGTACGCGCTGCATCATGGTGGTAAAACCACCAGTGTCTGCAGGGCTGAAAACATACATATGAAAACATATCTCTATTAGATAGAGATTTGGCTCACAAAATTCAAAGAGCAACCACTGCTCCCAAGACACAAATGTATTTTTTAATATAAACTGGTTTACTGCATTGCAATGGAGTCAAGCATTCAATTAGGACCAGAGTTACAGACTCAGAGAGGTACTCGGCATCATTGTGGACACTCATTTCACACAAAATTAGCTAATAAATGTTATCAACATTTTTGAGTGCACAAAAAATGAACTATTAAGTGATCTTATTAAGTGATCTTACTCTGTATTGGTGTTCTGACCAGTGCTGCTGTGATTCAGCCTTCCAGAAAAATGAAGAAATTGTGGAAGAAAACCAAATCCCAAATAATATTTGGGGACTGAAATACTGATAGGGCTCCTTTTTCCCCTCCAAAAAAAGGCTGAGATGTCATTTCCTATCTTTGTGGACATGCATATACATAAGAAGTTAGACACAGTAGCGGGGCCTCTCTGTTTTTACCAACAAAGAGCTTCTCTGGAAAAAAAAAAAAAACAAAACTCTTGAAACAACAAAAGAAATTTCTTAGAACTAAGATTTAGCATTACAATGGTCCAAGAAATAAAAAAAGCTTCCATCACTTGCTGTTTGTCAAATAAGATTAGCAATCACTTCCAAATATACACTCAATCTGTTGAAAAACTCTGAAAAACTCAGCAGAAAACTCTATTTTGTTTTCTTCCAGATATACCAGTCAAAGTATAATCTTCCATAGCCATAATCAAAGTATTAATTTTCTTATTTGTCCTTACAACAGTTTAATTTGCCTTCATTACACTCAATCTAAAACATGGCATTTCAAGATGTTAATTTCACCTTTAGGACACAGACTATTACACAACTGACTTGATATTTATGCTTATATTTGCTTAGGACACTAAGCTCCAGTGCCAGAACAGCACTGTTTGGTTACATATTCAAAACCAAGTTAATCATCAGATATAGTCCAAGATGACACTAACAGTAAATCTGATCTCCCCAGCTCACTCTGGAATATGATTTGTCAGGTAATCAATACCCTGCCAGGGCAGGGCCTTGCCTAGCAGCATTGCCCTGCTCTCTCCTCTTCTTTGCTTACATAAGCCTCTGTTATTCTAGCCTCTTGAGAGTTACAATAGCTGAGTAAAGTTATTGACTTCATCACAGACTTATCTGGATGAGATTTCATAGCTTATAGCATACAAAGAGTCAGATTCAATGACCAACTCATTCTTTCCTGCTTTAAACTTACGACCTCTGTGAAATACCACATGGTTAAAGTAGTGCCATGTCTGAGGCACAAGACCGCAAACTACACCTTTTCACAGATTTTCAGTGTGTAGCAGCACACAGCCAAGATAGCAGTGTAAATGCTCTGTGATTAAAGTTTTGTTTCTTACTCAGGTGTAGAGGAAAAAAAAAAAAAAAACAGAAAATTAAAAGGAGACCATCAGCAATGGGCAATGGAAGGGTGGGATCTGAAGGAGTAATTTGGAGAGTCCATAATAGCAGCCCATGTGATCCCTTACACATTGTGTTTTAAATTTACATCCCTTTAAATTTCCAGAAAATCAAATTTGCATCTGCATTCATGGACGCATCAATAAATGAAAAGTCACATAAATCCATTCCTTAAGAAAGGGTATGTCCCAAGCAGAGCCACAGCTGCCAGCCCAAATGCAGCAGCATCTTACTTGCCTCAGGTGTTTTGTTTCAACAGAATTAACCTGGGTTTGTTTCCCACCCTCAGCACCACGGCAGTAGGTTAAGCTCAACTTGGATCCTTTCATAGGATCCAAGTCAGCCGCACTGAGCTGGCACGATTGTCAGGCATCACTAACAACCAGTCCTAGTACAGAGTTTTCTCTTTTCTTTGGCAGGCTTGGGTTGATGGCAATCTAAGGAGAATATAGAAAATTACATAAGCATTGAAAGGATCCAGCATTTTTGACAAACCAATAGCAAAATAATGATGGAGAGTTATTTTTTGGGTGAAGCAAAAAAGTACTGGACACTAAACATCTTCCTTCCCTGATCCCTTCCCTCCGCAGCTGTGGGGGAAGAGAAAGAGAGGACAAAATACAGATTGTTTAAGAGTGAACTTCCCCAAACGCCTTCTATCTTTTTGCCCAAGAGTAGTAGCAGTATTTGGGTACTCTTCTTTTGTTGTCTATTTCCAGTTTATTATAAAACCATAAGTAGTTACAACCCAATACTTCCGTTGCATCATCTGCAAAACATCAAAATACTAAATATTTATAGGGTAAGTATTAAATAGCCTTTCCTATAACGGATTTTGAGATATTAGTTAATAATGATTATATTAAGACACAACTAAACTCTAAGAGCCAATTTCTGACAAGTGACAAAATACCCCTTTTATATCTCCTAGTGCTTAAACAGCTTATTTCCTTAATAAGATACAAACTTAACAGTGTCATTTCTATAGTACAGGTACGCTATGAGGGCAGTAAAATTCCAATAGGCACTAACAACATTTTATTGCAATTTTAACACTAAAACAGTGAATGGTTCCAAGAGTGCTGTCGCTGTTACTCCTTGAATAAATTAATTACCCAAACTGTCCCATCAGCTATAGCAGAAGTTTATTGCTTTGTTTTCTTATAAAGGAAGAGAGCTTGCGAAGAGAAACTGGAGTGTTCTTGCACAGATCACCAGAGTGGCTGAATTTTACCCTTCTGCAGGAGGAAATAAGACAAGAAAGGAGGGGAGACTGGGGGCAGTTTGTTGTGCTGTGCGTCTGTTCAGCGAGAAAGGATACCCCATGCAGCAGGCTTGAACCCAAGGGAGCCACGCAGGGGTCACGCTGCCCTGGGCACGCGGCACCTCTGGCAGGAGGCCAGGGCGCTCGCTCCTGCCTCTGCAGCCTGCGAGGGCATCCCTGCCCCTGAGCCAACCTGCCCAGAGGAGGAGGACGACCATGATTCCAGCTGCACTTGCTCACAGAGGAGCTCCCTGTTCAACAGCCTAGGAAACAGCCACGGCACCAAGTTCAGAGGAAGCCTGCGCGGTGCCAAGTTGGCAACTGCTGGGGACGAAAGGAAGCTAAAGGCTCTCGCACGCACATGCTAGAAGGAAGGAGAAAGACAGACAGGGACACAGGAAAGAAGGAAGTAAAATAAATATTGAAGATAGGCACAAGTACTGATTTTCTTCTAAAACTAAGGTCTGGTAGGCAAACCTAAAAACACAGCTGATACTGTCTCAGGTACTGGTCGTGCTACAGTGCACAAGCTGAGCCAAGCACACACCACAGGCTTGCCACATCAAGCCAGCAGAAGGCTGAAGCAAGTTACAGGCTATGGTGCTAAAGATGCAGACTATCATAAGACAAGGTAGTTTTATCAGCACCATTATCTTTTGAGTAAGGTATAAAATGAAGATAACATGGATCCTATCTACTAAATCCTTGGAGTTAGGATTTCTTCTGTAGCGCCCCAAACCAACTCCAAGTTTCTAACCACCATTTGCCTCTCAGAAGTTCACCAGTGATTTCACAAGTGGAGCTATTCACCAGGCCCCAGAGACTACAACCCAGCTCACATTATGAGCCCCACCTCACAGTGACTTTATCCTCAGTCAAATCAGGCAAGTGCACACGGGCATTACAGCACTTATATACCTACATACTGATGCGCATTAACAAGTTGCTATATGATTCACTGTGCATATTTTCTCATTGATGCCATAAACCAATTCCAGTTTCTCACTCACTTTTTTAAGGGATAAAGAGACAAGACGGTGCATATTTCAAAGGAGCTAGAAAGGGGGAAAAAAAAAACAAAAACACCCAAAACACAATAAAGGATACTAGAATTGGAAGGTATACACTGCTACAAACTTACAGTTTTAAGATAAACAGCAAAAAAAGCATTTAAATGGTTTAATGGTTCCCATGATATATGAACAGAGAGGGTATCCTTTGAGCTGTAAAACAGCTCTCAAAAAACACTGTTCTAATTATAAATCCTCCATAAATTTATTTTTTTCCTGCATTTAACAAACATTCGTTCCAAAATTACTTAAGCCAATTAAATTCCTACCACCTTCTGAATAATATAAGCATCACCATCAACACAGAACACAACATGAAAATTAACCACCCACCACAAAATACCTTTAGGACAGAGTACAACAGGCTGTGCTGACATGGACACTCGTAATAGGGGAGGACAGGTTACCTTTGAGACACCCTCACCAAAGCCGGGCTCAGAGTGCTGCAAGCCACCGTCTGAAACGTTTGCCAGCCTCGCTACCCTCACTCTGAGATCCCATTCGTTTGACTCTGGCCAATTTCTTTGCACTGATCTCAACCCATAAGCAGAGAAATTTCCCAACCTCTGCCTGGCACAGCCACAAAATCCTGCTATTAAATAGGAAATAAAATATGCCCCATTAGTCTTTTTATTCTGTCCCACTGATGTCTTCTCAATTATTCCACTGGAGTTTCCTAAATGTTTGCTCTCCTTGGAGGCTCATATCTGCTTGTTGCCACTATGAACAAAATTGCTAATACAGATTAATGTAAAAATCAACCTAGGTAATAGTAAGTTTCTCTGAGGAATTACTTAAAGAGGCTGTGAATCCTGATATTGCTCATTTTGAAACAAGATTGGAGCAAATATTATTATCCCTGCAGCCAGGCTGCTTATAGTGACTTCCCACTTCCTAATAAGCCCAGGTCTCAGGCACCTGCCAACTCCGACTAAGAAACAACTGAATTCAGCTGCAAGTACTCAAGGGCCAGTGACTGCACATTGGGCACACCTGCTGCTCCCTACCTAGGAATAACAGCCATCCCAGCTAGCACATTGTCACAGGAACATTCCTCATACTCAACACATTTCAAGTGGAATAAGGAGCAGAGTTCTGCATAACAGATCTTTTCCATTTGGAAAGCAAACTGGGGGGAATGGAGACATCTCCAACTTAAGTAACAAAACAAAAATTAAAATTCCTATCTTGAGGAAGGAAAAAGGGGGGTTGTTAGACCTAGTACATGCTTAGTTAGCATTAGAAGTACCGAAATTCAGGACTCAGATGGAAATCGCTGCTGTGCTAGTCCAGGCAGAGACCTGCATCGTTCAATCAATTCCACTGTTAACCCTATGTTCAAAGCCGCTGTGTCCATGACAGTAGACATAGAAAGCAACAGCAAAGCACAGAAGTATTAAGATTGGGTTTCTGTTATACTCTTTAAGGTAATGTTATTAACTGCAATAGCAGAAATAGCAAACATTTCATGCATGGATTTTACTGGCAGCAGATGGCTCTAATGTCAATCTAGCCTTTAAAAATTCTCCAAAGATGCATAAAGAAAACAAACAAGTATGCAGCCATCCCTGGATTAGAGATACTCTAAGAAAAACAAAACATGGTTTAAGGAACTTTAAGTAGCATCTGAGGGTCATTACCAAACCTCACATCAACACAGTGAATTTAAAAAGTATTCATTAAAATCCTTCATTGCTTTCACAGTAAAACAAAAATGGTAAACAATTAGTGTATCTGATAAATTAAACCTGATGTGATTTAATATGCATACTAATCTGGTTTCAGTTCTGCAGCCATTCATTACTCCTATTTATTAACTTAAAAGATAGAACAAGCTTAAAATATATCAACTTCAAGTCTAATTTTGTGACACAAACGTCAGCCTTCACAATTTAGCAAGTGAATGTTTTACGACTTGCCCACATTACCTCAGCTGATATATATATTATTTTTAATAGTTTCTTAATATGGATCAGGGTCCTCGGTACTACCACCCTCTACAATGCTGATCAAAATAAAATCTCAGGTTATGCACATTTGTTTTAGAAAGACTTCTGGAATTGCATCTATATGAAAGCTACCTGATCCCCTCACAGGAGGGGCAGGGCACACCAATACCACCAAACCCATCTTACTTAATGGAAATCACACTAGTATATCCATATCAGGGATAATAACTTAAGATCTAAGTACGGGCTAAGTATCAAACGTTGCTTGGATTTTTCTCCTATTCCAGATAAGACCAATAATAACTAAGAATTAGGACTAAGAAATCCTAAGTGGAGTAAGAAGCAGCTGTAGCATACCCTAGCACAGAGAGCAAGCAGGGGCAGATGCCTGAATCACACAACACCTGAGCAAGCACACATGGGACCCAGACACACGCTGCACCACTCACCATGGCTAAGCCTAGTTTTACCACATCTTTAAGTGCCAAACACAGGATGAGGTCACATTTCATCACAGAAACAACTAAACCCATCTTGCTTTTTCTAACCTTCACCTATGCAACTGGACAAAGAAATAAATCCAATGCTACAGTTAATCTGAAAAAGCCACATAAAACTGAGGTGCAGTTAAGTTTCCAAGTGGCTGTAACAAATGGCCGAGATACATAAAAAGTCCACCAAAAAAGAAAAACAAACAACAACAACCCCCCCCACCACCAACAACAACAAAGAAAGTAAAAACAAACAACAACAACAACAAAAACACACACTGATAGAATTGCCTATCAGTTCATACTTTTTTTAGGATATTAATACTCTAAATCACTCTGAAAGCTCAAAAATCAACAAACAAGTGATAAATTGTAATTCCTGTCCTTTGAGGAAATCCAGCATTGCAAATCACAGTTTCATTTTCCATCAGTATTCCCATTGCTTGCAGAGAAGACATCTAAGAAAAGCACAAATAATGCCCATTTTAAAAACAACAACTTACCATTGCCAAGCAATATCTTCCATATCAGTCTAATCTCAGCCTGGTATCTGGAGGCTGCCCGAGCCACTGCAGTTTCATATCCCTACTCTCTGTGCTGCCAGGCTGCGTTCAAGCTACATCTTCCAAAATGTGAAACAACAGGTCAGATACTAAGCCGCTATCATTTTCAGTGTAGTTGAGCCATACAGTCCAACTCATGATATACCTCAACTACAGCCTCTTTTAGGCATCAGAGCAGTTTACAGGAAGACCAGCAGCCAGCTGACACACCTAATTTCAAATCTACTTGAATGGTGTTTCAAAGCAGCTGTCCCCACAACTTATTTTCACTTCTCTCAGTGGGGAAGGGAGAAAGGAAAGATTACTATGCTTTTTCTAACATACATAGAAACAGAACATCCCAAACTACCTTCTGAAATTTTCAGATAGCAAAAACTGATAAACAATTCAACACCTTTGTTCAATATTTGGGAAGCCTTAGATCTTAGAAGAAATGCAGGATTCCTGTGCTGATGATCTGGTACTCAAGTCTGTTGAGATTAAAGCTGAATCTCCTGGAACATGGAGATTCAGCTTTATGTCTGAAATCCTGACTAGCTCACAAAATTTCAATAAAAGATTGGAGTTTGAGCATTATTTTGGTAAATCAGTCTATTCCCCTTTTCAAAGCTAATTTGACTACTAAGCAGCCTGGTAGGATTAACCTAGTCTCTCTTCCATTTTGTCCAAGTAAAAACACTGCTCATCTTACATGGGCAATTGCCTAACAAATATGGCATCATAACAAGAGGACAATAGGAAAGTCTATACTCAGTGCAAAACAGCAGTTACTAACTTCTGCATAAAGGTCAAATAATTGAAGTAGTAACAGAAGCACAAAGTTTATCAGCATACTACATCACAGCTTTTAAACACTTCTCATGTTTTGCTGCACAAATTTTGCTCTAGATACTCATCACTCAGTCCTAACTGCTCAGTCTGCACAGCAAAGAAGTTTCAAACAAGATTTGCACAGAAAAAGACGCTGTAGAATCTGAAGAGGTTCCATCACATTCCCCTGGAACGTGCCACTCCATGTGTACGCCTTCACCAGCCTTCTTGTTTGATCACTTTATTATCCCATTATCTTCATACACCGCACCACTCTTTAATGTCACTTTCCAAGTAGTTTGCTAATGAATTGTACAGGCTTCCCCTTCCATGGGGATCAGGAAGGGTCCAGGTCGCTCAGCTCCTCATCAGGCTGCTTCCAGTTGGGCACTGCCAGCCAGTTTGCCTGGACCAGAAAATTGCTCATAGGCTGTTTGCAAACACATTCACTGGAGACAAAGCCTAAACTCTTGTGAGTCCATTTGCTGTTTACTCTGCAGCTCCTCCTATACTGCTACTTCCCTTTAGCAGTATCTTACATCAACACCTAAGTGCTATATCCATTTATTTATATTGATATATACAAATATATATATGCCTCATACTAGAGGTCAACTGAAACATAGTTCCATCGTCAGTATCAGAAGCATAGATAAGACAATTGTAAGTGGCAATGTTTCTCTGTATTATCTCATAGCAAACATAAAAAGGACAACAGATTTCTTAAAGAAGATTATATCTCCCGAGAAACGTCATGCCCAACCAGTGAAAAGTGAGACCATTATGTGAAAGCAATGTGAAAGCCATTGGCTCCAAGTAAGAAATATGCCAGCACACTTAGATACTATGAAAATCATTATGACATTTATCAGAAAAAAAAAATTAATGCACACACCAAAAAACATCTAGCTACTGTTTATCTGTGAATTTATTAGAAACACTTATTGATAGCAAGCATTTTAAGGCTCATTTAAAACACTGGAAGCACCTTATTTAAAACAAAAGTAACACCCACAAGCCACACAATATTCTGACTCATTACCTATCTATTAAGGCAATATTACAGACAAAATAGGTATTCTTTTAAAAGGATGGTTTATGGCTGTCAGAGACCATCATTATATGATTACAATCTATTTTAAAAAGCATGACAGATACTATGATGCAACTACAGCACCCCCATTTGTATCACTAATGAAAATAGTAAAGGAGGAAAGAAAGGATTTAACTCAGACGGAACCGGTGAAGAAAAACATAATGCAGAGCAATGCATAGGAGAAAAATAAGAATATATTTGGAGAAAATATAAAACATGTCAGCAGTAGGAAACACCAAGGTGGAACAAGAGGCAGTACAGGGGGTGGGAATTTGCAATTGATACCTACACCTATGGAAAAATAATCCCTCATGCATCAGTGTAGGCTGGGAATCTACCAACTGCCGCCCTGATGAAAGGGTGCGAGTTATGGTGGAAACCAAGCTGAACTTGGGCTAACAACATGTCCCATGACACGTAAGACAACCCGTGCACAAGGCTAAAGCACAGGTGCAACATGCAGATAGAGTTATCCCTTTCTCCCTTCACTGGTGAAGCCACTTTTGGGATAAATGGTAGTTTTTCTTCCTACCATAGAGTTCAAGGATAATATAGAAAAAAAAATTGGACAGAGACATATTTCCAAATATAGGTTTGGTATTTCAGTGACTTAACATGATGAAACCAAGAACTGAACTGTAAGAAGGTTTAGGATAAGTGTGATCAATACATCTAGCAAAATTCAGTTAAAATTTTTTAAAATGAATGGATAGTCTTTTTGAACAAGTCTTCTATTTCACTATTTGGCTTAAAAGTTGCTTTAAAAAAAAAAAAAAAAAAAAAAGAAGAAGAAGGAAACTCTGATCTTCTACTTCAGTAGGTTTATGAAATTGAACAATCCTCCCAAGCCTATTATCATAAATAGCTCTTTTTTCCTGAAGCCAAGATGCCAGCCTAAACCAGTAATTTCAACAATACAAAGCATGAACTGAAACAAAAACATGGTATAAAGGGCTTCCAAGAAATATTTGTTAAAATAACGACTTAACACCAATATTGACCCTGCCTAGTTCATTTCATTGGGCTTAATGACCCTTTATGCATAGTTAATAGCCCAGAGCTTTGATCTGAGCAATCAGATCAAAGTACATTAAACTTCAACGTTTAAACTTCAAAGATTTAAGTTGATCCCAAAAATGCAGTTTTATTTGCTAAGTATTGTTCACAAGACAAACCAGCCTCAGAAAAATACATGTCAGAGGGCAGAATTCTACAGAATCACCAAACCCAAATTGCTTGCTTTGCATAATCACTTCAAACTACCCTTCACCTCCACTAAAAGCTCTAAGTAGAGCAATTAAAACCAACTGTCTTTTGCTATTACTGACTCACTCAAGTCAAGCCTTAATTCCTAGAAAGAGTTTTGAGGAGCAACAAGACATTTAAAACTAAAAACATAAAAGAAATAATAAAAGAAACCTTAAATTTCATACTTTGTCTCTTGCAAGTGATATTTTTAAGACTAGAAACACAACTGAGTTAATGATAAATCATTTCAATTGTTCATTTGTTCAGACTGTATTTTGCTTGCAGCTCACCCAATAATACAACTTATAGGATGTATATTTCCATTCAAGCTATAATGGACACCCCTGTGTTTCCAGAGTTTCAAGAATTTCTGTTCCTTGCTGATGCTGTTAGAATTTCATTCACATTACAGTTTTATAGTCACTATGAAAAGGACATGTATATCTTGAACTGGTCCTTTCCAGATTACACTCACTCTTAAATAACGGCTGCTAATCCATCAGACTCGCATCTGTAGCCCACACAAAAATATCAGAACTAGCTTTAGTGGCTATTGCTGATACCCAAAGAAAAATTGGTTCAGACCCTGCTCTCTCATTAGCACCCTAAAGACCTTTCCAAAGCTCAATTCTCTGCTACCTACTAAGCATCATCCCCAAGCGCAAGGTTCAATTCTCTGCCATCCAAAGCTTTGCAGGTGTATGACCTTGTCTCAGTTTTGCTGAGAAAGTTATTTCAAGACGTAAGGAAGTTCATGAACTAAGAACATGAAAGATTAAACAAGCTGAAGCAAACAGCAGTGTTGTTTTTGATGCATATCAAAAGACATGGAAGTATGCCTTGATATTTGGAGGCACATACACAAGTTTGACACCCAAAAAAACCACCCTATCTTTTGTAGAATGAAATTCAAATACATTTCAGACAGAGAAGCAAGGGTTGAGGCTTATTAGATTTATACTTGAAACTATTAATACCTGATTCCAGACTTTTTTGTAGTCACACTCCATACAGTAGCATTTTGAAGCATTTGGTTCAGAGAGGGAAAAAGAAAAAAAAAAAAAGGCAGAGAGGCTCAGTGCTTTGCTGGAGTTCTCCAGACTGCCACCCTTTTGCAGAGAAGAAAATAAAGAGAAGAGAGTAAAACTTACCTTATTATGAGGAAGTTGCATGGCAGGTCCCATCTGGCCACTCTTCTGAAACTAGTTTACTCAGAGTTGGTATAGAGTACCCAGGAAATCTGGTATAAAGCACCCTAGAAATTATTATTTTCATACTACTTTGACTCATGTAATCCAACTCCTGCCTCCACCCCATTCATATGTATCCCACACCAGTCTTTAATATGTTAATAGAAATTTTTCTCTCTTGGTCAGAGCTGCATATGCCATACCATTGGTTTACAGCTTTGTGAAAACTTCTGAACAGAGCTCAGACTTGCTGTCCAAGGAGTTGAGATGCAGAAAGGAGAGAAATGTATTAGAATAGCACTTTTCCATTTCCATCTCTTTAGACAATGACATACAGCCATTACATCAGTACTCTTATTTACCCCTAGCACTACAACACTTCTTTCGTATAATACAAATACATTGCTCTAGAATATTTAATCCTTAGACCTAACTGAACTACTAGACTTTTAAAATATGAATAATGTACAAACACTGAAAAATAATACTCCTTTCCATGGGTCAATAAGTAAGATGAAAAATACAGATCTAAAACAAGTACCTAAACACTTTAAAAGTGTATGACCAAGTCAACATTTACCAAGTGCTGACATTTTTTTGAAAATATGCTGAGAGCAGTTAAACATATTTCTTTAAATTCATACAGTAATTCAGTACAGCTGGTGCTTCTCAGCTGTGCTAATCATACATAAAGACTCTGTGAAAGACTTTAGACACCAAAAGACTCTTTGTATTCTGCTTGTTTAAATTAAAACCAGTGTTCTCAATTTACAGATGCTAATTTTGCCTTTGACTCCTCTCAGCAAGAGCATGCCTAATGCATAAGAAGGAGAAAAATGAAAAGTGGCAGGCTGCTGCTAACGCAATGGCTTTGCCTGTTAGCTGACTTGCTCTTTAGATACCCTTGGATCGATTAACCAGATAGCAAATTGCTAAACAGAAGTGCAGCTACTCTGTCTTTAAAAGTCCATGCAGCAAACTGCTCGTCTGTGCCAACTAAATTATAGGGATAATAGTATATGTAGACAATAAAGAAGCCAAATTCCACCCAAAACTCTTAAAGCACAAGAACTATATCCTCTGAATAGACATGGACAGCAAGGACAACATCTTCCATATTCTTCAGTTAGAAAGAGAAACTCACTCACCTAGGAAATGTAAAACTTAGTACATTCCCCCTGCTCCTCGCCCCAAGCTTCAAATGAATGTTTTATTGAGTATGATCTGCTGGGTTGTTGAATCATGTATAAATCTAAGCAAGCATTAGTCCCAGAATATTAAATAATTATTTTGAGAAAAGTAAATAAGAAACAGAGAAGCCTTCTGAAAACACAAGACACTGGAAAGTCATTACACCATTGCCATTCTGCTTCTGCTATCAGGATTTCTCAGCTTTCAACTTTTTTTTTTCCTAATTTTTATTCAGAAAGAGACTTTCCTTATTTGTAGATTCACAGGTTAAGCCCATGCAACTGCCTACTTCTTTTTGTGTCTCTTAAATTTTTCAGTACAAGGCCAACCTTGGGAGAGAAAAATTAAAATCTTACTTTCTTAACTTCTTTCTCTCTCTTAAATTTTCCAGTGCACAGCAGGCCTTAAAAGCAAAAAAAAAAAAAAAAAAAAATGTCATCTTACTTTCTTAACTGAGTTTTGACAAGAAGAATTTGAACCATAAAACTTTTTGAAGTTGGTCTTATAGATTAAGTATTTTTTCAGTGCAGCATGATCCCAAATAAAATACGTAATTTATCCAGGTACATTTTGCATGCAAAATTATCTTACACGATAGAGATCACACTAGGGGACTGTCTATTTTCATGGGTATTATATTTTAAAAAATGTTAAGAGAGAAGTTGATTGTGTTCATATTTAATTAACAATAGTAATATCTGAGCCTAAAAGAGTTTAAATTTGGTAACTCTAGGAACGAATTTCCTTTGACACTGCCTCCAATAACATCCTCATAGGAAGCTCAGGAAGAGTGGATTAGATGAGTGGACAGTGAAGTGGATTGAGGACCTGCTGGATGGCAGAGCCCTGAGGGTGGTGATAAATGAGGCTGAGTCTGGCTGGAGGTTTGTGGCCAGCGGCGTCCGCAGCGATCAGTACTGGGCACGGTGCTGTTCAACTTGTTCATCAATGACTTGGACGAGGGCACAGAGCGCACCCTGAGCAAGTTAGCAGATGATACAAAGCTGGGTGGGGCGGCTGACACTCCCGAGGGCTGTGCTGCCTTTCAGAGAGACCCGGACAGGTTGGAGAGTTGGGCAGAGAGAAACCTCCCGAGGTTCAACAAGGGCAAGTTCAGAGCCCTGCATATGGGGAGGAATAACTCCAAGCACCAGGACACATTAGGGGTTGACCGGCTGGAAAGCAGCTCTGCAGAGAGGGATTTGGGAGTCCTGGCTGACAACAGGTTAACCATAAGGCAGCAGTGTGTCCTCATGGCCAAGGAGGCCAGTGGGATCCTGGCTGCATGAGGAGGAGCGTTGCCAGCAGGTGGAGGGAGGGGATCCTGCCCCTCTGCTCAGCTCTGGTGAGGCCGCACTTGGAGTACTGGTTGCAGTTCTGGGCTCCCCAGGACAAGATGAACATGGAGCTTCTAGAGAGGGTCCAG
Organism: Crypturellus tataupa; assembly: GCA_034781795.1. NCBI lineage: Eukaryota > Metazoa > Chordata > Aves > Tinamiformes > Tinamidae > Crypturellus > Crypturellus tataupa. The sequence goes on along the minus strand of JAWLRI010000563.1, from coordinate 8,578,368 downwards.
TGGAGAGCAACGAAGATGACTGAGGGACTGGAGTATCTATCTTATGAGGAAAGACTAAGTGAGCTGGGCCTATTTAGCCTAGAGAAGAGAAGACTGAGAGGGAGTCTGATCAACATGTTCACATTCCTGAGGGGTGATCGTAGGAAGGATGGTGCCAGGCTCTCCTCCGTGGTGGCCCATGATAGGACAGGGGGTAATGGGTGCAAAATGAAACACAGGAAGTTTAATCTCCATGTGAGGAAGAACTTCTTTACCGTGAGGCTGACAGAGCCCTGGAACAGGCTGCCCAGAGAGCTTGTGGAGTCTCCTCCTCTGGAGATATTCAAAACCCACCTGGATGCCATTCTGTGCCACATGCTCTAGGTGTCCCTGCTGTAGCAGGGGAGGTTGGACTAGATGATCTCTAGATGTCCCTTCCAACCTCAACCATTCTGTGAATTTAACAGCTAACATAAGAAACATACTCATGCAGCAGACAACTACATATCTGGTTCAGCAATATATACCAAAGGTTTCAATCAATTTATGAAATTTCCTATTTGTGGAAAATGAAGTATTTTGCTTTATCATTGAAATAAAGTGATGCATAGTTGGCCTTGGCATTAGTGCACACATACTATCAACTGCTTGCCCTTATGGAACAGGTAAAAAAGTTAAGTTGAATCTCAACTCTGCCTGCTCACTTAAAATAAGATATTCAACTTTAATTGATGCAGTTATTGTATAAGATTATCCTCTGTTTCCCATGTTCCTATTTGCTATAGTCATAAAACTAATAAAAAAGACATTCCTTCACAAATCTCTTCCATTAAAAATATATAGATTAATTTGTCAAACAATTAATTTGGAAGAACCATTGATAGATCATATAAAACTTTATCTAATGTATTCCTCATAAAACATAAGCTAGCAGAATAAGCTCAAAAAGAGCAAGCACAAAATCCATCACACAGGGTGGCTGGGTATTTACTTTCCTTCTGCTTCTGAAGTTCCATCAGATATATTGACAGAAACAAGGAGAGTGCTCTGTCTTCATTTGAAAATAAGAACCAGATAATTTGCAACCTTCACAGTCTGACAAATAGAAACTGCCCAAAAGGTTAATCTTTTGTCTTTTTTCTAAACACACATTCACAAAGCAATTCAGCAGCAAGTTTCAGTTTATAAGTTTCGTGAGAGAAATTGTTAAAAGGCAGTTTGTTCTTCTCATAATACCATTTAAAGAAATTCTAATTTTGAGAAGTATAGAAAAACAGAAATAATATTTTAATAATATAGGTGCCTGACTTGAAGGTAACTATTCAAATATTAAGCGTAGTAATGGTTGAAGCACATGAAGACACCTTAACATATCACATTCCAGAGTAATTTCTGTCCTGCAGGGATTGTGTTCAGTCGCTACAGAGTAAAAGCGAAATTCATGCAAAGCAGTAAGTGAAATACATGTGTGCTCAAGAGTGGTATAGCAATACCAGATAGGAGAGCATACCAGAAAAGGTAACACAGATTCTACCCTAGCTACACCATCAAGTGCCACATAACCTTGAAAAATCATTGCAGCCCTTAATGCTCATTTCACACTCCCATTTATTGCCTTATTTAGTCTATAAACTTTACAAGGTTGGGCCTCTTGCCACAAGCCATTTGGACAGTGCCTGATATGACAGCCTCAGGCCAAACTAATTTTCAACTACTAGAAAAAGACTGACTTTTGAGTATTTTTTTTCAAGAAGAGAATAACTAATACATTATTTCACAAAGCCATCTAAGAAGCATAGAATAACTGCAGCTTTCATCATATAGGTGGAGCTGATTTAACAGGTTATGGGTAAAAACCTCACTAATTTCAACACATCATGTTCATACTCACAATACTATCTGGAACTATAATGCAGTGACAGGTCCTAAGGTCTGGTATATCACACTAGGGGCTCGTGTTAACCATCACTTATAGATGAGCACTACTTGAAAATACATTATGCACTCTGGCTTTGAAGGTGTTTGTTACAATTCTAGCAGGTTATTGAAACACAACCTGATTCACAACAACTTTGAATCAGGTCACTTTCCTCTAGTTAGAACACATTTTTCAATATTTTACAGTTATATCAATACTATCCACAGATTTTAACAGTTCAAAGTGCACAGATATAGTACAGAGATAAAAATAAAGGTGAATAAGTCAGTGAGGGGAGGCAGACTGCTGAGCAGGTAGCTGTTACACTTGATTCAGCCATATAGACACAGAGCTAAAACAAGGAATCATGAATCATCGAATCACAGAATCATAGAATGCTTAAGGTTGGAAGGGACCTCTAGAGGTCATCTAGTCCAACCCTCCTGCACACACAGGGTCATCAGCCAGAATTATTATTTTTAGCTACTCCAAACATCTCTTCATTATTATTTTGGGTTAGAAAGCTTCCTGGAAGTTCGGAAACTCTGGCTCACAGTTTCTTATCTGCTGAATTTGAAAAAGGAGGGGAGGGCACGGGGAAGGCAGGGTGGGTTGGAAGGGGGAAGCGGGAAAGATGAAAAAATTGTTTCTCTTTGCTGCAAATTTTCTACTTCACACAATGGAACAAGAGACTTCTCTCCGCAAAGTTACATAAGACTTCCCTTAAATATAGCTCCTTGTATACAACAATGATATGTAGAATTTCTTATATCACTCTTTTAAGCAAATATATTACCAATTCTCCTTTCATTAAGAAAAAGTACAATTTTTCAGTGACTATTTAGAAAAAAAGTCTTGATCCTTCCTCTTCTTTGAGGAGAAAACTGATATTTTTAATTCTTATAACCTCCCTACACTAGACTTTTTTTTCTCCCAAATCTATTAAATAAATACTTATTCAAAAAATATTAAGGGACCAGAAAAGGAAAGAATTAAAGACTCATATGGAAAGATCTTCAAACAGAAAGGAAGACAAATATGACTAAGAAGGAACAGTCAAATGCAGATTCCCACCTTTGAAATAACATGGGCAGAAATACATGGGTAAAGCCATTAAAAATATATCATTTAAATAATTCAAAAGCCAAACTAATGATACTTCACATTTTGTAATTTTGTAAGGCTCACATTTGGAAACACAATTTAAATCCTGTTTTCCTTAATTTATACCAAAATAGAGAATATTGCAATTTCTGATTACTTCAAAGTTAGTGTATGTTCTAGCCACCTGAACCAGCAATACCTTTCTCTTCTAAAGAAGATAGAAGAATTCCTAAAGGTTCTGGAAAAAGGTTAAACTAAAAAAAAATTAAACTACATAATTCTTCTTGAAGCAACAGTTATTTTTCCACAGTATAACTACTGCATTGGGGGCTAGCTATGAATGAAAGTACTATGATAAATTATGAACTCTTATTTTTAAAAGGAAAAGTAATTGTATAAATATTATTTAGGCAGCATGACAGTGATCTGTATCCCACAGTGCCCAAAGCAGAGTATAACAAGTGAAATGTGCAAGATATTTTAAACAGAAGCCTTTTGGAAACTAATTGTGCCTAGAAACCACATTGTCTTCAACAAAAAATTGTTTTCCCAACAGCAGGTCAATGGACAAGCCCTGGTACAGCAGTTACAGTTCAGCAAGTATATTTTACTACGACATTCATTTCCACAGGTGCCATGCTCCTCTCGTTATTCAATGGCTATATAGATAATCACCTAAAAACCCACATCAGTAGATAGGTTCATGACTGTTTTATTACTTGAAATACGTAGGCATGGAGGGAAAGTGGTAAAAGTTTCTTAGAACTAGTAGAGAAGGCACGGTCCAAAACTAAAGTCAATTATTAAGATGTATGCCAAGATTTTGCCTGTTCTTGTACGTAGCGGAGCTAGAAAGAACCCCAAGCACTGGAATTGCTTCCTTTGCAAATTATCATTCAATGGTTTTAATAAATTTGTAAATAAATGATTCTTGGAAGATATGTAAAAGTCCAATAAACATGACTAACAGGTCAGTATTCCCCCATCTCTTGATGCTTTGTTCTACCACACAATTTTAGAAGAAAAAAAAAAAATCAACCCACCAAACAAACAAAAAATATGCTTCTTGAGTTGAATTACTGACTACTTTGAACTTAAAAAATAAACACAAAGTAGTCGAGCAAACATTTCATTAACAGTCTGTCAGGGAAGGGAATGAAAGAAAAAAGATTCCAGGAGTTTGATTTTAAGCTGAAAGGCACATGTCCCAGTAGATTTCAAGCAACTTCTCACATGTAGAAGAGACCCATAGAATTGTAGAGATGGGAAGGGACCTCTAGGGACAACCTGGCCCAACTGCCTGATAGAGCACAGTCAGGTGCATCAGGGTGCCTAGGTCAGTGTCAGTCCAGCCCGGCGTCATCAGCCCTTCCTCGCAACACCATTGTGGTGAGGGCTGCAGCAGCACCACTGCCCTGCTGCCCCCATCCCAGCCTCCACCCAAGTGATCATGCACCGCAGCCTCATCACCATGGCCTTTGCAGGCCTGTGCCCCATCAGTTTCCCAGCTTGACATTGGACCTGCCTGATCCCTACCTGGTGTTTTTGACTCTGATTGAACCCAACACCATGTCCAAGGCAGTGGGACAGGCTGGTGAGGCCCTGCTGTCATGGTGAGCCTCCTTCCCACCCAGCCCGTAGGGAGCTGGAAGCCTCTGTAGTACCCTGATGGGAACCACATTTTCAACAGATAATGTAGATTTTCAACAAAAAAAAAAAAAAAAAAAAAATCCAGTAAAACATCTTCACATAAGCATTTTCTTATGAGATCAAGTTGCACAATGTAGCTTGAGTGATATCCAAATAGATTCAAAGGACCAAAAAAATCTCACAATGAATTCTTGCTTTAAGTATGCTAAGGAAGGTCCTCCAATCTTCAAATCCCAAAGAGTTTTCAGATAAAATTTTACTTGGGTTATTCCAACCAAATATCCTCAAAATGTTAGGGGCATTCATCACTTACCATTCTGCTGAAAGTAAAATAGAGAAAAGAGTAGCTATTAGCCTTGAGTAGGTTGAGAGAATGTTCTTATTTCATATGGATAAATTTAATTAGTGCTGCAAGGGTGGCAGAGATCTCTCACTCTCCACCTTCATCCTTTGTAAAATTATCCAACTGCTATATGAACCATATCATTCTAACAGTGTTCTAAACTTTTACTAAGAAAGAAAAGAATTATACAGTCTGAGATTCTCTTCTAAAGACCAATAAAACAGAATCTTTGTAAAGACAGTTGTTGCAGAATACATCCTACACAATAAAAACTAGAAGAACTAAGTGGAGTACTCATCAGATATTTTACAAATGCACTACTTGCTATTTTAAACACATTTCTGAAACTTTAGGGCACTTGTAGAGAAATAAAAACAGCCATTTTTAGGCAAAGTGTTCTGCATTTGCTATCAGTATGGGAAATTGTCTTCTTGATTTACCTTTCTTTGCCCAGGTGCCTTCACTGCAGAGCCATTAACCAACTACCCTCCAGCCAGAAGTGAAAAAAATCTGCCCGTAATTGGTACTACTTACACCCCTACTGACACATTACAGGATAGCTTTTATCTTTCCCATAAAAATAATTTCACATAAGCTCTCTGTGTTTGCTTTATATTCTTAGCAATTCTAATTATAGATACACAACTCGGTTCTCTGTATCATAGGCCACATGGATGGAAAGCTCTGTGTCTGAGATTTAAGAAAGAGGAGCTCTGGAGATTCCCAATCAGATGTGACAGAGGTCTCAACTTGCTCTCAGAAGTCATAGAATGTGCTTTGTGCCAGCCTGCATATAAAAGTCAGCCTAGAGGTACATTCAAACCTTTCTCACATTGTGCCAGATGAATTTGCAATTCAATTGTGCTCAAAGAAGCTGCAGTATCTTTTAAGGGAAAGAAATGACTAAGTCTTGTGCAAATGCTGCATTTATGTGCAGCTCATATTATATATATATAAATATATATATATATATAAAAAAAACAAGCTAAATTGAAAGTGGACCCAACACACACAACCCTACTGAGGAATCCTCAGTAAGTGGAGGAGTAGAAGACAAGATGAGGAGACACAGGAGTCTACAGGAATTTTTCTGAAAAAGGTTAGGAAGGAAGGAACAAATCAGGAGAACACCATTGTAAGACAACCCATTAAGAAAACAGGAATTTTGATTTACATTTTTTATATTTTATCATATCTTGAAAAGTAGCTTTTAATACATGCACTGCTAAAGTGAAAAGTGGACCAAAAAACAATGTCCATTGAAAAGTCCTGAAATGACATAGCTTTGGTTTTCACTTTGAACTTGTGTGTCTAACATACATTTCATGACCATCACATGTAAACCAAAGATACGGTTAACATGCGGTAAACTTATATATGTATATAAATAAAATATAGTATATACCGCTCAAAGTAATATCCAAAGGAAATGTAATACTCTAATATAAAAACAGTCATGGGGTGGAGAAAAAGCAATTTATTCAATATCCTTGGTTATGATCCATTAATGGTTAGGTCATGGTTGATTTTAATTCTATGCACTAGTACTTTTTATCATGCACTCAACATAAATGACTCAAAGCTGATTTAAGTCAAGCCTCTCACTGGAGCTGCATGTCTTCAGGTTGTCATTTCACAGTAGGTGGAAATGCTTTTACATAAATTCTCTTATCTTATTATCTTATATTATCTTCATTTTTTTCTCTTGTATTTAGGTTTGAGCAAATTTGTCTTCAAGTTCAATTTTAACAACAATACCAGCTTTCCTACACCTATGTGATCTCCTTTATATTTTTAAAATTTTAAGTTATTCATCAGCATTTTTATAATTAAGCAAAGTACACTAACGATCTAATAACAACGAAGATGATGCATTATCCCATATCTTTCTCTGACTATATGCAAGAATATCATTAGGAAGACAAATCAAGAAGAGAAGAGAATCAACTCATAATAGCAAAATGATTCTCAAGGATAAGAATGCACACCTAGAAGGCTATTCTCAATTGCCAACTTTGCTTTGCTTTTTCTGTTGACTCATGAACAGTACCAAGGTTTTAGAAACACTCGATAAGGCTAAAGGAATTTGGCCTTAAGTTCTAAGTCTAAGGGCACATTAGGCAAGAGGTAAAGAGTCACTACAGTCAACCCAAAGCAGAGAAAAAACACAAAGCAGAGAGTTAAACTGAGATGAGCTAAAACAGTACAAGAATGAAGAATTTGTTTTGTGGTACAGGTACTGAGCTAGAGAAGTAACTTGGCCACTACAGCACTAATAGCTAGAAATTTTTATACTAAGCTGAACTGTGAAGGGTATCAAAAATATTAAGACTTCTGTAAAGAGAGCATTTTATTGCCAGAGGGGAGAGCTGTACAGTACTGAAATAGAAGTTAAAGATTCAAATTAATAGGTCATATTCTCAAGTAGTCTCAGTTTTAATACACTAGTCTGAATAAATCAATTTGTCTCAAAATTCAAAACCTCCATGTTGAAGAGCATTAAAGAATTGACTGAAATGGACTGCCTCCTTCTCAAAGTCATCAGGCTTTAAGTAGAAATGGGGTAGTAAATTTCTGCTGGTATTACAGCCTGTGTCCTCTCTGATTCACTACTTTCATTCATCTTGCTGCTGACTAATTTATAAAGATGCAGGCAAAGGATAAATATTCATGTCAGAATGGGAAATAGACCATGCAGCTTTCATGAATGCATCAAACATGAAATAGTGCTACCGACACGTTTTGAAAATGATACACTTGACATGTCAGTGAAGACTAATAGAATCGTATGATTAAATCGTGGAAGCAAGCTCCATGACTGCTGTAAAGAAACACATAAGCAGAATGCTCTTTGCATACCCCAAAAATCTTACATTTGATAGTCTCTTCTCACATAGAGAAAAAAAGTATCATTTTAATCCTAACACTCACAGTATCAAGACTTTAGGAATTCAGAAGCTCAAAGAAGGTAAGACAAGAGCACATGTACATAGGTTTCTGGGGAATAACAAGCTGCTCCAGACCATACAGTTGCTTACCAGCTACAATTAAGGTGTGATAAACCAGATAGCTAACATCTAATTTTGGAAAAAACTGTTAACAAAAGTCATCTAATATCAGAAAGTAAGATGTCATGATGGAAATCCTACATGTATGGTTAGAGTGTTCTATTAAAAGTCCCATTTATGCACATATGCAAAATGAAAAGGAACAATACCCAATGATCAGAGTTCAGTGTTTTCACGCAAGCTTAGATTTGATCATATTACAGAATTAGAAAAACAGTCTCATCTCACATAAAACTGTAGATATTGACTAAAGAAAATCAGATTAAGTTGCCTAAACTTAGCTACCTACCTTTACCCAAAATTCTGTGTTGTCTGGACTCTGCCAAAATTCAGGACTTGCCAAGATCTTATTTGATTCTCTGCTTAGAAGTAATTGCAGGCATTCAGATAAGGCATTAAAATTCATGACTTGATTAGTCAGATTCAGTGACTAATTTTAAAGACTATTTTGTTAATCTTTATAAGAAGTACAGCAATAAACTTTCTAGATTTAAGCATTCTAAATATTTTCCATGAAATTATTGCCTTCCTGGCAACTTGACCCTCAACTCTGTTGGACAAGAATCGAACCTGTGAATGCATAGATTTGTGATGACCCGAAAACATTGCATTACCTGCAATGAATCAAAGAACCAGCTTTTTAGAATGGGTGAAAAAAACCCACCAACATATTCAGATTTAATATACAACTTGAGTCAGCTACACAGAAGCTAAATCCCTTAGGGAGTTGCCTTGTGCCCAACTTAGCACATATCCGAAATCATTCTTGGCACCTTATAAATCATTATCACATTCAATCAGTAATGCGCCTGTAAAGTTAAACTGAATTCCTTTGCAATGCAAGCTATTTCTTAAAACATTATATGATAAAAGAATTGGGATAATGAGGCACTACACATATTGAATCAGCTCCATATAAAGAAGTATACAACTTTGTTTTGGAAACAAAGAAAGGTGAAGACTTTCTGGCTACCTCATCTTTCATCAGTAAGAAAGCAATGGCTACTTAAATCTTTCCTGAAGAAGTTTATACTCAGGAAAAGAATATTTTCCTTCTGTAGTTTTAAGACATCAAATGGAAAGATTTCCCTTACTGGTCAGAATATTTCTATTTCTTAGTTAGATTTCTGCCCCCGCCCATCCACTTTCCCTCTTGGACCAATTGAAATATTTAGCACCTCTCTCTCCTAACTGAGTTTCATTCCTAAACAGACTATTCTTCATTCCATGTCTCATTCAATTTACATGATTTTCAGACTGTATCCTTCCTTTGATTACTCTTCTAAGCCCTTAGCTTGGTGGCTTACAAGATCAAAATATCTTGTAATTGAAACAACTCTTTAATGAGAAAGCTTGTTAGAATTACAAACAAACATGCAACTGCTTATAAATTTATTAAAAGGCAGAGCCTTTTATACTACAGCATTATAGTCTGTATTACCAAAACACATTTGAGCTCTTCTGTGGTTTTGTTCAGATTTCAGAGCCAAGCATGTACAAAGCCTTTCATATATAGAGATCTGAATGATCTGCACCTGGCAATAAAAGCCACTGTAAAACAAAAGCACTTTCATCATGGTTCTTATCAGCATCTCTTACCTATACATTCCTTTCCCTTTCTAGGGTCAGTAAGAAAGGGCAAGAAAATCCTGCAGTTCTCCTGGCAGGAGCCTGCTGGCCATTTGTACCATGCCACACGCACTCTCCAAAAGGTTGGACCTACTTCAAGAGCACAGGTTCATTGCATTTTACATCAGCAACATCTCAGGCATGCAGGTCATCCCTCCCCTCTGTCAGAATAACGCTATATATAGCCTGCCCAGAAAGAAAGATTTAATTTCAATACCAAGTAAAAGTATAAGCCTAAGAGTCTGTATTTATGGTCCTTATCTCTGTGACCTGCTTTCTTACTTCGGACAAGTCAGCACACCAAATTTAGCTGTTCAGGCAATAAAATATGCAGACAGCTCTCTCTTAAAACTCCTATTGCAAAAAGCTCCCAATTTCTGTAAACACTCAAAAAAGTTTACTAATACGAATTAAGATAGATTAAAATTTGATCTGAGACTCATGCAACCATCAAGTATCTCTTTCAAAAAAAGCCACATAAGGTCTCCTTTGAACCAGTGGGGAAAAAAAACTGCTAGATTTTACACAAACAGAAAAAGATTTGTTCATAATGGAATGATAGAATTTAGAGTCCAAGGAAAAACATGTCCTGTTGCCTTTAGTATTAGGATCTCCACCTATCCCTACCTCCCCCATTACTGGTAGCATTTGGTAAAATTCTTCTGGTATTATTTAATCAAATGCTGTTACATAATATCTCTCTCCTTCACCTTTTTTAATCATAAAGGCCACAGGATGTTTCATTTTTCATTTTCTTTCCTGTTTCAAGGGCAAACAACATAACACAAAAGCACAATATGAGCCACAGATATTTATAGTGGTACACGCTTCATAACATATCCTAATGAAATTATTACAACACAGAAGAGAATTAACAGGGTTGAGGGTAATTGAATTGATATGCCACTGCAAATTAAAGTGTTTTTTAAACACCGTATTAGCTCATTCGAGAGGTTGTGTATTTAGGTGTTCTGCATACAGAATGACAAAACACTGAACAGCCTACAGAAGGGGTCTGCTTTGTAGTTGTTGCATGTTGGAGGAGATGGCTGACTTGCGTTCCCTCCACCTTCCCCAACTAAAACCAGCCCTTGCTGGAGCTTTAGCCTCATGGCTTCACCTCTCTGTTCCAACCTGGTCTGTAAAATTGAGCCTAAAATTAAAATTGGCCTATTGCAAGGACTCTACCAAGACTTATGAAGTCTTGAAGGACTTCATAAAAGAAAACAAGTGTAGTTATGCAATGCTATCTAGGAGATATTCCTAACTGAACACTGCCTAGACTACTATGGATTTTCTGATTTTCAATCTGTCTCTAAGGGATGAGTCATCTTGACAACTAAACAGAACTCAATAATATATTACTATTTCTTCCCTCTTCTGTACCTTCTTTCCAGAGCACACGGTCATATAGACTCTTATTTCAAATTCTGGTCTCAAAGCACATTGGCCAAAGAAGCTTCTGTCAGGATGAATGGCTCATATCCAAAATAGGTCTGCAGTGACAAAAGCTCTTCCCCAGTGACAAAAGCATATCACATCTGACAGTTGTGGCAGGATCAGGCAGAAACTCTGCTTTAGCTCCCATGCAGCAACTGCTGTATTCAGAAGCTTTTCACAGAAAGACAGGTCCATCTCAAAACTGTATAAGGTTTAAAAAAAACAAAGCAAAACAAAAATAAAAAAACACTGGTCTGTCATCCTTCCAAACAGAAGTAAAGAAAGTTACCTGCAGGCACATTCTATAACGATCTGAGAGAATCCGTTACATCCCAAGCATCTGATATCTTCATTCAAATAACAAAACAGAACAGCATTCAAAATACTGTAATAGTGTTTTAAGACAACTAACATAAGTGGGTCTGGCAACCAAGCTGGATATTAAAACAGAAATATTAATGTGAAAGTAAAAATGGTGGTAAAAGTTCAAATAAGAAATTTATGTTCCTGTAGCCCAACTGCTACATTCAAAACAACAGCCAGGCAACTACAGAAAAAAAGCCACTATCTTAATTTGTCTGTCAAGATTTATTTCTGTATGCTTTTATCTTAGTCTACGTAAACCCTACTGGTTCTATCCCTAGTCAGTTCCTCAAACTTTTTCAATAAGCCTAATTTGTGTTTCATGAACTTAAAAAGAAAAATTCAAGTTTCATTCATTTCTTTTATAGACAGTGCTACAACCAATATAGCCAAATTCTGCACTGAATACCCAAAGGCCACCCAGAGAGCAACATTGTAGTATTATGGTAATTTTGATTTTATCTCTGAAGAAAGCCAGTGAAGAACTGTTTTTTAAATGAAAATTAAGAAAAATGCATCCCAAGAACAAACTCCTACATGGGCTGCAGAAACAGCCTAAGTATATTTGTCCTTTGGCTTTAACAAGCATAACTACACTTGTAATTTCCCAATAATTTGATATTTAAACATGTTCAGAAAGAACCAAATAAGGGATTATCCCCAAGGGGAAATACTGCTCTACTGAGGAAGTGAAGCAAATCAAAGCTTTCAGAAGTGGAGGAGCTCTTAAGGCTGGGGAGGAACCATCCTTCCCCCTCACATGCACCATGGTGTGGGGGGTTGACAGTGCAAAACAAGCCCCAAGGTTTAGATTTAACTGAAAGTTAGTGCCACAGGTTTGTTTGCAAACTGAGGGCATCTTGTTAAAAAGCATGACACGTCCAAGGCTTTATGAAAACATTTTCTTGTATTTGCAGTGGGGAGAAGACAAGTTCTCAGATCCCCCTCTGCTGAATGAACCAAGTCATTAAACTGGCATTTGCATTGACAGGCTTTTCACAGGGCTTTCTGTCAGGCTTTTCAGGCAGGAATGAAATGAATGAAGGCCAGCCTACAAATACTGTGTTGTTGAATGTATGTGGGAGCAAATAGTCACCATTGTGAGTGCAGGTGGGAAAGAAACATGAATAGACAAGGAAGCTCACGGAGACCAAGAATCTCATTACTGACAAGCGATGTGCACGAAGAAGTTTATGAGGAAAGCAGAATCCAATAAAAGAGGATTTTCCTCTGATCCTCCCTCTTTAAAAATAAGTTATGCTGATAGAATATGCAAGGGTGAACACTCAGAGATCACAGTTGCCAAAAATGCTTCTCATCATTATACTAATTAATATCTAGAAAGACTTTAAGTACTTTCCAAAATTCCATTAACTCATACACTTTACAGAAATATCATCACTGCCTTTGCTGCAGATGAGGAAACTGAGGCACACAGCAAGTAACATTCAACTCAGTCTCTTCAATACACACGAGTGCTCTAGGTCATCTGCCCCTGAGTCACAAGGAATTTGGAAATAAGTAACTTCAATTTGGCATGATTGCAACTTCATTTCACTTTTTATCCACTTAGTCATCCTTAATAAGTTCATAAATATTTATTTTAATATTTCAGCTCCAGGGACTAAAATAGACACTTTAGTTACCACTTCGTCTGGTTTAAATTAGGAAATGAGCAGTTTCAATTAATCTTAAAAATAATAATAGGAATCATTAACTAACACAGAGTTTGTCAGTTATATGATTTCTTCACATCCTGATCATTGCCATTCTCAATCTTGATTCTGGGCAAAATGAAAAGCTCATTTCCTCCACTTCATACCTGCTCCATCCTTTAGTTATTAGCTTAAAGAGATTCCAATTGGTCTAGCAGACTCTTCCTTAGAAAACAGCTTGTCTCTCTAAGCCAGGTGGAAGGCACAGATATTGTACAGTGGTATCTTTCCATACAAAGTTATACCACATACATCAGCATCAGCATCACAGTTACTGAGTCACATTAAGCAGGAGAGCAGGAGGAAGTTATTACAACTTTTGTACTACCATCCATTAAAGCTCACCTACAAGCCTTAGAGACAACCTGTTCTTCGAGCAAGCTGTTTCACATCTGTCAGATAGTAATTTGTCTTGCTGACTACTAGCCTTTTGCAGAAGACATCCTTTTTTTTTTTTCCTCACCTGAATACAAGGCTTCAAATGAGAACCGTCTATCTTGTAGGCATATATATTGGTATGATAGGCATGAAATATGGGAAGCCTATATGCAAAGGCTATTATGCAGTCAAAAGGAAAATTACAGACACTTGTTTTCAGAAAGAAATTCAAACCCCCAAAATAAAAAGTAAACAAGAAATATGACACAAGCTTCATATGAAAAGCCATAATCTTCATTTATGCCCTAACCATACCTGCGGCTAAAGACCTGGCCCAAGCTTCCCTTTCACATACCCTTTGATCTGCTACTTCAGAGATTCTCTTGATCAACTTGGGTTCTCTAAAAGCTGCTTGGTAATTAACCTTTGCAGTAAACTCATCTCCTTAGTGATATACTTTTTCGAACTGAAAGAAAGTAACTGCTTTTGTACACCTAGTTTCACAGCCCATAGGGCTAACACTCATGAGAAGGGCATGTTCCATTTATGTTTTACAGGACCACTCAGTCCCCAGCAAGGTTCAACTTAAAAAGAGTAAATATTAAATATTTGGCAATATTGCTGTATCTCTTTCAATATCCAAATTAAAATATACAATGTTAATCCAATTGAAAATTAAAAAAGACAAGTATTATGAAAACATTAACATTTCTAAGCTCTTTGGTTCCCATCTCATAAGTAGCTCCATTTTTCTTGCCATTCAAATATTAACAGCTCAGTCAATGCCATTATGCTGCTTTAGTTCATGCGTATATGCACACATACACACACAGGGTTTTACTGTAATTTTGGCTCTCAGGAACCCAGTTTCAATTATTTTTAGTTTTTACTAAAACTTTACCTTTTTCTCTCTGTACTGAGGGATGCGGATGTACTGGTAAGTACATCCGCAATTTACTTATCAGTTCTTTAATGTACAGTTTTCATCTCAGAGTCACGGGGTGCAGCTCAGAAGAAGAAAAAGAAAACACCACTGATTGAATTATTATTAAATCAAACATTATGCTGTGCCACATTAACAAGTGACTGAACTTGTAAAGGCCTAATAGCATTAAAAAGATAAAACACTTCTTTAACAACAATTTACAAAAAGGACATGAAAATGAAACCCTGAAATTCAAACTTGAGAATAGGTGACAAAATAGGAAGTTCTTTGCTACAAAGCCTACCATCTTTTTTTCTGGTTTTAAATGCATCATATACCGTCTACATAAAAAGTAGATAAAAGATGATAATCAGACATTTAATAGAACATATGTTAAGTGACATATAAGACACCAGTTATGATGTTGATATTAGTCACTCTCAGATGTAATAAACAGCTGATACTAGCTGCATTTAGTCAGGCAGCAGCTCCCCATCAGTTATAGGCTTAGTTGAAGCCATCAGTGTTCACTGCATTTCCAGATAAGATAACTTGCATGCCTTGCTTTTAAAGAAGAGGTTCATGATTAGCTTAAGGCAACCAAAGAGTTGGTTGCTGCAGCCTAAGTGCTAACAACAGAGACATGCAGTAAGACAGTCCAGCTCGCTGCAGACTGGTGGCTAGATTACCTTTCCATTGGATCAGTAAATCAATCTGATTATTTGTGTAGCCCTGCAAGTAACAAAGCTCACAAAAAAGTGACCGAAGAAATGCAGAGCTAGGAGGCAAAGGGAAAGGAGAGACCATCCCTCGGCAGCACCTCACTCAGCCCAAGGGTGCAACTGCTGCCATTTCAGTCGCTTAAAGCTAACATAGACCTATAAACTAGCAATCAAGCTGTTGATTTGTGCTTCTGCCCTACCAATTCCGGTGCATCATTCCAGCACTGGAACTAATCCCTCTGAAAACTAACCAAGCAAAACAAAGTTTTCTGCCACATCAGTTCCCTAATGTTGTTCAACGAGTGGACATACAGACGGCTCCCCTTACTTCCTGGTAAAAGGGGCTCAGAAGGGTATATCCATTTCCCACTCAGTCTGAGTCTCCTTCCCTTGTTCTTTGCCACGTAAACACTAAAAACAGAAATCCCAGGACAGAGCTGAAGGCTGGAGCATTAAATCACCTTGATGAGTCCTGTGGGGACCTGCTTGGTGTTGTCTTATTCAGTGTCAGAGAAGACACAAACACTCTGGAAATTTAAACAACATTCAAGCATCTCTCTTTTATGATCATTGTTTTAAAAATGTTTTTGAAACATTCTTGTACACCTTCAGTGTCTGTAAGTACCTCAAGGGAGGCAGTGAGGAGGATGGGGCTTTTCACTGGGGGCCACTGACAGAACTAGAGGAAATGGCCACAAACTGAAACACCAAAAGTTCCACAGGAACTTAAGGAAAAAAATCCTGACAGTGAGGGTGACAGAGTCCTGGAACAGGGTGCCCAGAGAGGTTGTGGAATTTCCTTCTCTGGAGATCTTCAAGACCCGCTTGAATGCGGTCCTGTGCCACGTGCTCTAGGTGGCCCTGCGTGTGCAGGGGGTTGGACTAGATGATCTCCAGAGATCCCTTCCAACCTTAGGCATTCTAGGATTCTATGATCCCAACATACAGCTTCTCCACCTTGGAATCTAGCTTGCAAAACTCTTCAGCTCCGCAGAAGCCTCCCCAAATTCCTTATGCCCTAAATCCTGGCCCTGACAGACAGCATTTTTGCCAAATCTGTTCTACTCCTGGCCTTAAAAGGTTGCAAGTTATGTCAGATTATGTAACAGCTTTTGGTTAGCTCATTTGCTTGCTTTAAAATTCAAGTAAACATCTAATCACGAATTCCTGGCAATGACTACCATGTAGAGGATTATGGCCACAGAAAACTCCTGTCAAATGATACATGAAGCTTTGTTAGATACAACTATAGGTCTGTAGCTTGAAAAGTTATTTGTATCACGACACTGATTACACTGCCCTTCTACTCTATCTTACACAGGGAAAGAAGCTATGCTCTGTGCGATGCTATGGCTTTCATTAGTTACCCTTCACATGCATATTGCCTTTTCACCCCTCACAAATATACATATTCATCATCTCAAGACAGCCAAAAATTTCACAAGACTCACATAAAAATGTATGATTAGGTGCTGGCCTCTTTGCAGTGGTGGCCACTGACAGACTAGAGGAAATGGCCACAAACTGAAACACTAAAAGTTCCACAAGAATTTAAGGAAAAATTTCCTGACAGTGAGGGTGACAGCCCTGGAACAGGCTGCCCAGAGAGGTTGTGGAGTCTCCTTCTCTAGAGATCTTCAAGACCCACTTGGATGCAGCCCTGTGCCACGTGCTCTAGGTGGCCCTGCGTGTGCGGGGAGGTTGGACTAGATGACCTCTAGAGGTCCCTTCCAACCTTAAGCATTCTGTGATTCAAGTGCTATATTTTTCTTTTAAAAGGGATTTTTTTCAGAGCTATAAACCATGGTTTATTCAAGTTGCCATAAGCCTCTGATAACCTTGGTTAAACTCCCACTATATAGGCACTCATGATTTTTATAGAGAACCTGTTGCTCAGCGTAATAGAAGGTTCTTGCTAAGAATCTTGCACAGAAAAGGGAACTAACACTATGGACTAGGAGGTCTTGGTTACCTTCAAACCACTATGCTTTCAAAGCTATGCCCACAATACAATTTGATGCAAAATCTGATACAAACAAACCAGATGCCAATGATTGATACTCACACTAAGCCCATTTTGAGGGCTTTATTTTAAACTTGTTTGACTTCAATCTGCAGACCAAATACCCAGGACAACTTGGAGCTCAGCACACATATGCTCACACCACACATTTTGGATGAATTTCAGCCAAAACACACACACCCACTCACCCTCCCTCCCTCCCCAAGTGCTGCACAAATCAAACTTAGGCATTCTAAGTCATGACAATCAGGAGATCCACCTCAAAAATGAAACTAAAATGGTTCAGACTAAAGTACCAGCTCCTCTGAAAGGGAGACATAGCCAGAACACAGCCTAACATATAGGGGAAAAAAAAGCTTAAATTTTCAAATACAAAGCAATTTACAATCTGCCTGCATTTTGGACAAGCCCTGAAGCACAGGAGAGAGCCACACTCTGCACAGTAGAGATAAAGCAGGTTCCCAAGGTGGGTGGCAGGTTATAACAGAGGCTTTGAAAAAAGATAGTCAGAGCTTGGAACTTATGGCACCCTGAAGTATTTATCACTTCAGGGTGCAATGCAGTACACCTTGGGGTAAGGTGCTTTTGGCTTGCAAAAATAAGGAGAGAGATTCTAATTCTGGTAAAGGCCGACTGCTTGTTACCTTTAAGACTGGCAACTCGCAGCTCTTGTCAGTGAAAGACCAAATTCAGCCACTTGACATTTGGGTATTATAACCCTGAGTGGGTACTAAATGTGGATTTCTAAGTGTCGTATTTAAAAACTACCTAAATGTAGCAAAACTTTTGACTTCAAAAGGCACTTAGAATTATTTGCTTAAGCTCTCAGGAAGGGGAGGTCAGCAATCACAATACTAGTATCCTATTGAATTAAAATTTTGCCTTCTAGGCATGCTTCTGTATAAGATTCAGTGCCTACCCCAACATTACATGCATCTCAGTGACTTTAGGAGAAGGAAGAACCTCATCACAGCATCTTGCACATTATATATCACAGAAACAAGGCTATACTCCTCAAAGAAGGCCTTTAGTTCTCCCCCCGGCCCCACATCATAGGCTTTCTGGCTTCCCTCAGTTGTTTCCTCCCCTGCCAAACCCTCTTCCCAATACCCATAAATTGCAACAACTCCATTTTCACCCATATAGATAGTAACCATCACAGCAGGCTCCAGGCTCTCAGGCCTCCCCAGGGAGCACAAGATGAGAGGTCCATCACAGCAGCCCACTGGGCAACAGATGCTTGCAATGTGTATTAAACAAGTACTGCATTAACATGATCCTTAACTTCGTTAATTCAGAACTCTGAGGTGAGGTTTTAATGCCAAAAGTTGAAAAACATAATGGTAAAAACAACTTTCTTCTTCGTCATCACAGCCTCCTCTGATGGACTAGGTGACTCAAGCTCGCTTTGGTTTTTGCTGCCAGTGGCACTGCACTGTCAAATGATTCAGCTGGATTCTACTCTGACTCATGCAGGTTCATATTTAATTAACTTTCTTCTCCACAACTAAATTTTTCCAGTGGTTATAATCTTTCAGAAGATGGAGATTTGAAAAGGGTCATTGAGTTGTAAAAATCTTTTACTGGTATGAATGATAAAAGGAAAACACCTACTTTAACTGACAATTTTAAAAGTCAGTTTGCGCTACGACAAGCACAAGGTCATTTAATAGTCATTCTGAGACACAGAATTACTCCTTAATATTGGTATATAGCTATACAAATATAGCAAATGGCATTCCTGAGAAAGCCCTTTCCAACTAAGAAAGGATGACTCAAAATGTAATCTCCATAATATCAGAAACAGATTTGCTTTGTTCATACTCCATTTTTACTACAGTAGAAAAGAACAAAAAAGTGGTTCTGTTCGTATATTCACACGCAGTATCAGATCAAGATCAAATTGGAAACCAAGGTTATTTTTAACCAAGAGAAATATGTTATCACTTGAATTTTTTTTAATAGTTATTTTTAACAAGTATACTCCTTTGCATCTTTGACAAAGATACACAAGCACAAGCATAGCGCTATTGATTCTGCATATTAATAAGAATTACTTGATCTGCTTTATATGAAATACTAAAAGATAAACAGAAATGTACTTCTGCATCTCTTCCTATATTTCTGATCAATATGCTCTACACAGTTTTCTTAGACTGCACTGAATATATTATCCTACCATGTTAAATATTGTGGACATACTCTATTGGAATACACGGAACAGCTACAGTGTAAAAACAAACAGTAGTTAGTACATATGCAAAGTTAGAACCAAACTCAAATGTACAATCCAATTTAGTTATTGATAAAAAGCAAGTATAAACAACAAATGTATATAAATTACAAGTTAGCATTAGCCTACATTTCTTGAGTTGGCACCACACAATTTGTTATAAATGCAGTTTGGAATCTTTCATTTGTCAGTTGGTGAGCACAGGTAAACTAGAAATATTACTGGTGAAAGGGTATCATTGTCCTGCACATTAACTTTAATGTTTATTGTATTGTCATCAGTGTCATCAGGTTTCATCACCTTCTAATTACAATTTTTGATTTAAAACAGTGAGCTGCAACGGTGCAGAAAACTGGGGAAAGCAATTATTAAATTTTGATCCCTACTGTGTCCCAGTTGATGAAGTTGTAATCAGAATATTTCTCTTTTCAGTTCATTTTTTCCCATCCTAAGAATGCCTACATCAAAGCAGAAATGCTGCATAGGCTAACTGGTTTCCAAAGAACATCTGACATCTTATCTGTGCATACCTTTGGAAATATGCTACTAGACTAAGCTTATTCTCCTTTCCTAAGACTAAGTGAACATTTTTTTTTTTTTTTAATGCAACAGAGAGACAATTTCTTTGGGTTTTGTTCTGTTTATTAATTTGTTTCAAAATATGATTTATATCAAGTCCGTTTTATTACAGCAAATTTCCCTTGATATTTCTAAATCATATACTTCACACTAACCACCTAATCATTTTAGATTCCAGGCTACAGATAGAAATTCAAGTTATCTATAAATCAACAATAACACATACATCAATTACGAACCAAAAGACTAGTCTGTCCAAATACTTATTTCTTACCAGCCATTTCCAAGACAGGAAACAATTTGAATTTAAAAACTACATCTTATAATGTCTGGTAGGACATATAAGCCATAGTACTATATTCCAGTATAATTATAATGTCCTTTGGAAAAATTTTGGATTATTAGGACAATACACTTGCATGCAAGCAGCATGAACAGAATCAGGAATATGCAGCTCACTTGTACAAGGTAGAATGCCAACTACTTAATTGCTGCTTTACATCCAAATGCAATAAATCTCTCCCTGTAATTAATAACAAATTCCTGTTCTTTGATGCAGACTAATGAAAGCTAGCACATGTTTCAATATTTCAAATAACAATCAAAGTCTTACAGTTTAATCAGTAAAAAAAAATATCCACAGGCAGTAGAAACTAAGAGTTGCATGAGTTTAACTCACTTTTCTTGGGTCTCTGAGAATTCCTCCTTCATCTCACTGTATCCATTTTAGTGATATTTCAGTGTCCTCTTTCACTTCAAAAAGCTTTTGTTGCTCTGTTACAAATAAAGGCAGCACTTTATTTTTAAATTAAGCACTATGTTGAACTAAACCCAGCTTTTTTAAATAAGCAATTCAACCAATGACAACGTGCATTAAAAAGTATACCATTCTGAAGATCTTGAGGCAAGAGATGCATATACAGAGAGGTTTTAATAGTAGATTAGTTACAGAAATAAAGATCTTACAGAAAATACTGACTATAATGATCTATATTTAATGACATAGCTGCTTTGAAAATAATTTAATGATGTCTTCATACAGCTTAAACTTTGAGAAATTGCTTCTAAAATAGAATTGTTGACATCAAAAATAGTACAGAAATGCTGTCAGCATATGAGGCTCTCATGAGAGCACTGCACACAGCCCAGTCTTACAGTTCCACAAACTTCTTCAAACACAGAATCTAAACCACAAGAACTTAATGACCTGAAATGTTGAACACCTGGGCATGGGTATTTGACCGCTACAGGACAATTTCTGTGCTTAGAGAACAGACACAGTCATTAAGACAGCACTCACTAGGCTCATATATGTGCATGGGCTGAAAGCAAACTGTCCATTGAGAAGATGGGAATCGTACGTGCAGCATCAGCATTTCCAGAGCAGGGCTCATCCAAAGCTCCAGATGTGACTTCTTCATCAGAGAAGCTTCCTTACCAGCTCATGACATTACAGACACTGGGCCCAGTTTTAATCCAATATAGTATAGAACTGTATTTCTGCTTAACAAAATGAGCAAAGTACTGACACATTTGGGGAGGCTGCAGTGATATCTTAGAAGCTGTTATCTCCAGGACCATCATGGGCTCATGCTCAGAACTACCAGCAATGGGTGTATTTTAAGAAGGAAGGAAGGAAGAAGTTCTCTTATTTAACGTTTATTAATCAAGTCTTTTAAGCAGCCCTGAGGGGTTGAAAGTCAAGATTTACAGATGTGCTGCATTAGTTATGGCTGTCAGGGAATCTCCATTTCAAGAACTGTAGGGTAGAGGCTCCTCATATTTCACATCATTTGCTATAGTAATGGGTCAGCTGCCCATGTATTAACAGCAATGACCGATTGCATAATCTAGTGGTAAGAGAAAGGATGGCAAAATGAGTTACATGACTAGAACATTAAAATCATTAGATGAACCATTTTTGAGAAAGGAATAGTATTCCCTAATGAAGACATCTAGAGCATTTCTGACAGGGAAGTCCTAAATGCAAGTTGACATTCTGACTGATGAACCCCAAGAGAAGGTACTCTGTCACATCTGGTTACACTCAGCGAGACACAAAAATAAGATGAACAACTTGAAAACATCTGCGAGAGACACTGTTCTTATTGCCCCCAGTAGGTCACTATTGCGGCTTCTAAACATATTTAGAAACTTTAGCAGAATTGTTGGAGGGAGATCCAGGCTAGTTCAATGTTAATTTAACATATAGTTAATATTAATCAAAGTAAAAAAAATAATAAATAAACACAAGGCACCATGGCCCATTTCTACATGATAGATAGATGAAAAACAGTTAGAAGCAGTTATAAGACATCACTTACTCATTTCATAAAACTGTTCATGTGAAGAAAGCAAGGAAAGTTTTTTTTAAAAAAATCAGTCTCTTTCAGCTACAAGGAACAGTCAAACCATACTGTTTGTCATTTCAGTCCCAAGTCCTACTGATGCACTTAGCTATGTTTACATATTCTATTTAGATTTCTGAAGACCTGCAATTAAGTGCCACATACTATTTTGATATAAAAAGAAATATCTTAGAAGGTGCTTGTCAAAACATACAACTGATCTATTTATGGGTAACTGACAGATCTAAGAACAAACAGAGCATGAGAAATAATTATCCCTGCAGGTGTTCTACACAGAACTGTTCAAAGCCCATTTCTGCTAATACTTGTACTAAAATTTGGAAGAAATAAACAGTAAAACACTTATAACTGCTGGTGAAGTCTGCCTATAGCACATTACTGGAGCGGTAAACAGTAAGGATGGTTGTTACACAAGCTCATCAGGCTAGCTTGGCAAGTACACAGAATTAAATGTACAGTCTTGCATTAAATTGCAGTACATCTAATACAAAAAGAGCTATAGGGTTTTTTTGGTTTTTGTTTCTTTGTTTTCTGTTCTTTTTTTTTATGAATTAGGTTATAAGATAGGTTTTGAAAGTTGCCAGGTCTTTTATTTATACCACCTACTTTTAATTTCTACTTCCACCAACTACTTCCCCACTGGCAGTTCTGCGGCATGTGCTTATGTACGATAAACATTGACAACATGGCAGCATGTTAACAAATTTCCCCTACAACTAGGTGCATTGGAAGCTTAACTTTAAGAAAGCAACGAACTAGAAGTCTTTTGCACTGCCCGAGCTCTTCAACACCACCTTGTAGCTGTCCAGTGATTTACTTACTGAAGGAAAAAATGGAAATAAATAAAAAGAGAAAAAAAAATCCTCAAAATCTACTAAACAGATAAATTCATATATACACACACACACTGCCCTTACTCTCACTGAAAAGAGGGTCTAAGGAGCTTCACTTTTCAGAAATACTTCTTTACATGTATTTCCACAGAAAGTAGTAGTTTTGATCTTATTTTGACCAAAACTTTGAAAATATGAAATATATACTTAATGTATAATCTAATTTTTCAGTCAAATTCTAAACCCATGCTATAACAAACAGATGTAGTGTCAACGTCAATTTAAATATGAGACTCTGGTAAAATACTCAAGTGAAGCAAGCAAATAAGACCCTAGTTATATAGAAACCAAGGAATCTCAAGTGTGAAGAGATGCTATTATACCTAAATTGTTACTTTGTGCTAATTATGCAGACTGGTCTGATGAAAATATTTAAAAACATATGTGGTCAAATTAGAATGCGTTTAGACATTAAAATTATTCAAAATCTGGAAAATTGGCTACCTTGCCTTTAATTTCTAAGGAAAGTTAAGAGAAAATTCATGTTACTACATACAAGTGTATGCACATCAAGAAAAAAAAATAGGAGAAGCAGGCAAGATGTGCACACATTTTTAACTAGGTTAGTTAACCATTAAAATAATTCACTTCAAACTGAAATTACTATCACAAGACTCTGTACTTTTATTTTTTATAACTCAGAGAGTTATGAAACTCCATGCCCTTCTTTCTTCTGTAGTACAGACCACACACTCAGATTCACAGACTTGAAAGCAAGCAGCAAAACCAGACTCCTGGATTCTGCTTCCAGCTGTGTCTTCAACTCAGCTATATTTATACAAGTCTCATCTCTCTGACTCTTCAATTCATGATCCACACATTTTAAAAGTACAAACAATTACCTCATTATAACTTAGGGATCACTTAGGGGTAAGTGGAGTACAGACCTATTGCTCCGACAAAATAAAAACATAGCAAAAGCATACCAAGCAAGTCATAATTAATATTGACCTGCCTTGAACACAGATGTAACCAAATTAAAATAGTGCAACCAACAGCAGCATACAAGTGTGTTGTATTTTAGCACACTGCTTATAATACTAAAAAAGCAATATTTATACATGTTATAAATGCTAATTCCAAAGAGCAGAGAGTTATGAGACAGTTGCATAAATGCAATACAGTAGTAACATCTGTACTACAGCATCAAAGCATGTTAAACTGATCGGATTATGTTGGTTTCACTGGACAACCAAGATAGATGATGATGAAAGCACATTAAGTTCCAAAATAAATTATACTATACGAAGAGCAAATAAGATTAATCTCTTCTTCCGTGGAGCAGGAAGAGAAGCACCCAGTATTGATGATGAGCAAAGAAAGACAGGAGAAGGACAGGGACAGCTGCTTGGCTTCTGCCTTTGCTCCTCAGTAGGTACCTGAAGCAGGGTCGCCCCCAGCCCCAACAGAGCCATAGAGCCATTCCCACAGAACTTGCAGCCCGGAGCAGCAGCGAGGGGGCCTCAGCTCAGGGGTTGGACACGCTCACGCCTAAGCGGGGTAGGTTGTTACCAATCTCCTCCAGGAGAAAGTAAAGACAATAAAGAACTAACCTCAGGGAATGGGTACTGTTAGTGAATGTCAATTAGCAAAAGCGCTGTTGTCAAATTGCAAGTGCACCAGTTATCAGTCGTCTTAACCACTTCCAGAGAAGCAATTTCCAATGGCCCAGGACAGATATATGTCTAAAGCTAGACATGTTTTCAAGCAGGAGTCCTACTTTTAGAGGAAGTTTGAGCTTCTAGACAAGGAAACAGAAACAGCAACAAAAAAGTGAGTGGAAATAAGGTTTTAATCGGCAAAAAAAAAAAGAGAATTAGGAGTTTTGTTTTGATAGAAAAGCATTTATCTTCGTTTGGGGTCCAAAACACTCTAGCTCTAGCAGAAAATAAAACATCTGTCAGGCTGTACTGCATGTTTAAGTCTGTGGTCAGAACATGACAGATCCAGCTTGAAGTTGCTGCTTCATCTCAATCAGAGCACAGATTGCCTGGATTCTCTTGGAAATCCCAAGGCAATAAACTACCCAGGCGAATATAAAAGCACGGATTTTGAATTTCTCTCAAAGCTGTTGAAAACAAATGAAAGTAAAAGCAATAGGCCTGCATGAACAGTTTTTACTCTCTACAAAGCACACCTAGGAAGTTTACATAATTTCTAAATGAAAGTGGAGGCATTAGGTACCAATAAAGAAAGTAATAAGCGATTCACAACATATTTTTCCTCTCAATGCTACTTGTAAGGAAAAAGTTGGGTAAATCCAGAAGCAAACTCTTCTTCATACTATATTTGGTATTAGTGTATACTCTAAAAGAGGCTATAGATACCATATGGTGGAGAAAAAAAAAAGAGAAGAGGAGCCAGCTTACTCTTAATTTAGTAATTAAACTTTAACTACCTCTTATGACAAAGGCTGAACAAATTAAATATTCCAGCAGTAATCCAGACCCTCCCTGTCTTTTCCACATAAAAAGAGTCAGATTCTAAAGTGAGATGCAATAATTCCAAGTGTATGACAGTGAGAATTACCACTGAAAGTAGAGCAAGTTTTCTTGTAAGGGATGAACATGCACAAAAACACACTGCCGACATTTAAAACTGTTTGCTGCAAACTTACTCTGAGTTGACAGTGTGCCGTGCCAGGCTCATCCAGTTCACAAGCAGGACCTGGGAGCAGAGGCTGAGCAGGCTGCAGAACAGCCTCTCATTACAGGGAAGCAGCCAAAGGGAACCTCAGCACAAGGCAGCCTGTGCAGCTGCATCTCCTTTACCACCTGTTACATCAAGCTCCCAAACTCATTAACCCACATTGAACAGAAACTGGAAAGCCACAGAATTTTCTTCAATTTCTTTCATAAGGATAACACTTCTGGCCCATCTTTACTAAATATTTTTTTCAAGGCAAAAACTTGGCTATAACAGTGAATACATCAAACCACAAGGGCTGCCAACATCCATGAAATCCTCTTTTATCAGGTATGATATGGGGGAAAAACTGACAGGCAGGCACAGGGTGAGGAAAGAAACCTTGTGCGCTTCAATGAATCTTCATTACATACTCTAATTTATTATCATGTTTACAGCCAAAGCTGCAGAGCAAATTATATTCTACATCAAGTCCTCAGGGGGTTTTCATCTCCACAGCTTGGACTGATACCAAAATAAAGCATCTTAAAATAAAAATTGCAGTAAGACTCATTAATATTTAGTGTACTAGTAAAAGCAATGCTCCTTATCACAAAGAGATGGGGTAGGGGAAGGATGGGAAGATTCATTCAGAGCTTAGCTCCACAAAAAAAAATCCTTTAAGCACACATTAAGTAGACTGAATCCAGAGAGATTTTGGGTGGCATTCTCAAAAACCAAAAAGACCATCACTAAATATCAAAGTAGAATAAACAACTAAAATCAATCCCATGAGATAACAGTGCATAGGAGAAATCCTGACTTCTGATGAAGAGGAAAACCAAAATAATCAGCAGTGGCAAGCATAAACAAGCCAGCAGGAGACCACTGAAATTTCCCAGCACACAGGAAAAAGAAGGCAGGGGAGAAACCTTTCAAACTGCTACCACAAGGGAATCAAATTAAAACATGGAGAAAACAGTGTCTGGCAGCAGGCAGACCTCTTGCAGCAACAATGCAAATGGTGGGACCCTTTAATTTCCCTTGCAGTCAAATACGACAGCAGAAGCAGCACAATCAGTGCTAAGAGGACACCAGGTAACAGCACTCACACTGCTCTAGGCTCATTTTCAAACCTGAAAGTAGATGCAGTAGGTCACTTGTTTATATCCGTGTTTTGTACACTCCCTGCTCAACACGGCTAGTTAAGGAATCCTCAAGGACCATTCCTCCAGCACTTGGTAAGGTTCCTTTCTGCTCTCAACTGAAGAGAGGAAAATAGTGGGTTAGCTTATTGGAAAGACATAGGTACTTGTTTTCAGGCTATTGCTGGAGGGAAGAAGAAGAAGAGCCATGAAAAAATGTATAAAGAATAAAAGATATTGCATCCTCTGGTTCATGCAAATGTAACTACAGCTTCAGGCTATCATACAGCTATCCCTGTCTGCACACTTCCCAGACAGCCAAACTTTGCCTGAGAATATGCTGCAACTTTGCTCACATTTCACTGTTCATTCACTAGTATTTTATAAAACCTGAGCATTCAGACTGCCTCATGTTATGCAGAGGAGTACAGCTCAGAGAAGGCAGTTTGATCTGGTCAAATGACTTAGGATTTTATCCCCTTTCTCATCCACAGCTCTTTATCTCTGCTAATCCACCTTGTGCCTCAGAGCATCATTAATGGGAAAGAAGAACAGTCCCTGGCACATTAGGTCCTTGCCTGCCTGCTAGACACCTTCACTCCTAAACACAGGGAGTGCCTGCCTGCTAGACGCCTTCACTCCCTCACAGAGGAGGGGAGGCATTCTCCCCAATAGAGCATATTGGGAAAGGCTGAAGTTTCATTCTGCAACAAGTGCCACTAGTCTAAAACATCAACTGTTTTAAGAGTCTTCATACATCCAGTCCTATTTCCCAACAAATACCTTGCAGAGCCAATGCCTGGGAACAACAGGAAATAGTCTAAATGCTGATTACTTTAAGCAAAAGTATTTTAGCATGACACACATCCAAATTTACATCATGTTTCTGTCTTGCATCTTTTCAGACTCTGCTTTTGGTTTTCATCTTCTCTAATGCACTTTTCCAAATTGTTAGGAAACCTTCACAGTAGAAATCACAGTAATGACTACAGAATAAATGCATACAAGTCACCAAGAGTTCAGTAGTTTAGAACCTGTCATATTGTCCTATTATTTTGTCATATATTTTCTTGGTGATGCACCAAAACCAAGAGTTTCATAGCCACTAATGATCAAGGCATTTGTTGCATTAAACCTGATATTGGAAGTCCAAGAGACATCTTACAGCATACTGTGCATTAAACATTCTTCCAGATGGAATTTCATCTCACCAACATATTTAGGCTCAAAACTCTATTCACTAGCAGTAACCAAAAGACCCACATTGTTTTGTGACTTAACTTGGACACTGTGCAGAAATATGTTTTGCTTTTGAAAAGGTGGTATTTTTCAAAGGAAAGTAAATACCAAAATAAAGGATGTAACATCACCTGCAGTGATTCTATATTGAACTTGCAAAAGCACTTATTGAAGCCAGGAGTATGAGTCCTGTTGACTTCCAGCATTAGCTTATAGATGCAACTTTGTCTCTCCAAATTGCTGCCTTTGGATTTTCATATTTCTATGACCTTGGATAGAATCTGCAGTCTTCATCACAAACTCGTCATAAGGGCCAGCCTTCTATGTCTTTTACAACCTTTACACTGGTATGAAGCAGTCTGTCAACAGCATCCAACCTTTCTGTACAAATCCCAGAAGGTGAAATCTGGTTCTTTGACCACAAGGAAGTAATACAGACACAGAAGTCTGTAGGGCCACCAGCTCTGAAGTGGCAGCTTTCAGCCACACCAAAGAAAAAGAAAAAAAAAAAAAAAACGGTTTCAAACACTAAGAATGGAAAGAAAGAGGAACTGAAGAGTCTTTGCCTAACAGTAATGCATTAGCAGATATAGGAAAGAGATGACAGATAAAAGCCTCTTCTTTTGGCAGCAGAGAGTGAATTTCCCAGGTTCCCTGGGGTTTGCAAACCCCAGGCAACAGTGCTGCCTGTATTCCTTCCCCGCAGAGAAACTTTTGTGCTTCCTGAACATTAAAAAGGCATGTGGGATACAGAGGATTGAAAAGACACTGAAGACTCAAATGTACAAATTCCCTAAATCATGAGCTGCAGAACAGGTGCTCACCAGAGATATTCTTCCAGAAAGCAGCATGCAGCAGAGGACAGGTAGCAGAGGCATTACAATTCAGCTTCCACTTCCTGCACCCAGCCAAAAGCTATGAATAATGTAGGAAAATGAGAAAATTCAAGACAGAGGATTAGGCCATTCATCTTCAACTTTGTAATTATCTTTTTCACTAATAATTTTTGGGAAGGAGAAGGAGCTCGTGAATAAGTATATGTGGCTCCTCAGCCAGCCACACATACTGAGGCATAAAGTAACTTGTCTGACACTTCTTCTACTCAGTTCAATGCATCTTCACTAAAACTCTGTACTTGCACAGTTAATTCCTCAGGACCTGAGTGATGTTGGACGTAGTCATTCAAACCAATTAGAACATGTTAAAAGTAACCTGACTAGACTTTCAGATAAATTGTTTGCTCATTTTATACACATACATACACACACGTCCCTGAGCATATCAAATCCCCAGATTGTAACCAGTCGGCAGTGGGTCAATACAATACAGGGAGAATTAACCATGAAAGCAAGGTTTTCATTTGCTTTACTTTTGATGAGTTTGAATAGAGTATGTTTGCTTATAAGATGTTCTTCAAATACCATATTCCTACGAGTACAATACAGAAGCTATATGAAGGTGAAGCTTTGACAACAATTACCAATCAGAGAACCTTTCCAGTCCCTCTTTCAGCTGGGATTGAAAATAGTTTGATGGGGCCTGGTTGCCAATATAGAGGAGAACAAGCAGTGACTATGGGCAGCTATTGAATCACACAAGGAAGACTGAGGAATGTTCAACCTCAGCTGAGGATGCAAGGAGGACAAAGTGTGATTTACACCCAAAGTCAAACCTGACACAAGCTATTAGGGAGAAGATTATACAGCGAGACAGTTTTAAATTATTGGGCATTATTCCCTTAATCACCAAGCCCTTGTCCTAAACTGAGTGGCCGAAAGTGATCCCATTGCCATGCTCTTATAGTAATAGAGCCACAAACTCCCCTTCCCCCCGTCCTTCCTTTAAAGACCTTTAGCTAATGTCTCCTAGACATTGCAGCATAACTTCTGGCTCTTTGAAGCATCAAACCAGTAAGGATTCAGGTTTCCTTAATCATCAGTACGCTTATCAACCATTAAATCTTTCAGGAAGTCATATATATCTTGATCTATGTAATTCATAACCCCCAAGACATGCACTGAGAAACCCTGCCATCTCCGGTACACTCTGTACACCAAGTCTCTGGTGTGGAGTCCTGGATAAGTAACACAATGTTTCAATACTTCTCCAAAGACTTTTAAGTGCTTAGGACTTTCTTTTCTGTTTAAGATTACTTATATTCTAAGTATTACTCCATCTCCATAGTGTATAACTCCTTTTCATGTACAGTTAGTGCCTAGGCCATTTCTTCTTCTTTCAAATGGACCTCTGCCAGCTCCCTTGGATCACTGCCTCCTGGAGAGGAGCTTTGTGGTACACTGGAAGCCAGAGCTGTCAGTGTACTATTGAGCTATTCCCAGAATACTGATTTTTAAGCTCAAGATCAGCAGAGTCTAGCTTACTTCCTGAACTCTCCCTCTGGCCATTAACAGTAAGTGAGAAATCTGCCAACATGCAGAAGCTCAGACTGTAACAGCACAGCAAGCACAGCTCAGGGAAACTATCTGACTTCCTGTTACCACCCAGATAACAACAATCCTCCAACCAGGAAAACATTCAAAGGAGAAAGCTCTGATTAAAACACAGCTTCCAAAAAAGCATTTCCTTTCCTCATGAAAGAAAGTTGAAAAGAAACCTGAAAGTGAATGCTTGTTGCATATAAGCCTTTTAATAGCAGCCTTCCAAGGTGCTTCACTTAAATTGTATCACACACAAAAAGGGGGACATAACATCTCTCTCCCATGAGAAAACAGTTGTCCTAACTGTAGGTGAGGAACACCGGTCACTCAAGCATCTCAACAGCAATTCAGGACAAGGCATAAAGGTAGAAGAGGTTGGTCTCTGCACCTGCTCTATCCTTACTGTCTGAAAAAGTAAACATCTTGGGATGAGACTTTCAAGAAATAAAGTTATTGATAGTGGTCGTTCATTAAAAAAATCTTTAAATAAAGTGTTCTGCAAAGATCAAAAATTTCAACAATAATCAGGCAGGATGATTTCTGAGTTATAGGATAAAATAGACATTCACTTCTGGTCACTTCTAGATAGAGATCCAAAACTACATTGCTACTCATTGGCTATTAAAGAGGAGTTCAAGCCACTGTTTCTCAAAATAATTTATTTAAACCTCCAGTTTTACTAATATGAAGATATCTTCGTACCTATCATCTGAAAATGCACTAACACACAGCATTGGGTACAAGTCTTGTTTTATTTTTCCAAATGAACATGAAACTATTTTTTTTTTTTTTTAGCTACTAGAGGGACTCTGTAGCTCCCAAGTGCCAACTGTGCCTTGGAAACAGCTTTGATGCAGTGCTTGTTCCTTTGAACACAAACCCTCACTAGAAACAAGCATCTCTGTGGGGGATTTATCAACTTCCAGCAGAGGCTTCCTCTTCAGGATAGGAGGCCAGAGGCCAAACGGCTGCAAGTGCACAAGTAGCTGCCTAGGCAAGGTGCTCTAGGGCAGGCTCATCTTCCCATCACTCAGAGAGCCCTCTGGCCTAACGTGCCTGTGGGAAGAGCACTCACTTGCTCAGGCCTGTGCAGTCTCCTCTGGCACCTGCCCAACCTGCAGTCAGCCTGGGGTTTCCAGCTGTTTGTAGCTGCTTCTCTCCAGCATGCAGGCACCCTGAAGACATTTAAGAGATATCATATGGATGTCTGGATAACACATTTAAGCACAGAAAGCTCAATTCAAGTCACTGCAGACACAAGTCTTCAAATTGATCAGCTTCCAATAGGTCCTTATCCTCTGTTACCTCACCAGGACATTGTTATTTTTGTTGCATTTGCTCTACTTCCTGAAGTAGAGAGAGCACACACAAAACTACATTAAAGACTTCAGACCAATGCTAGAAAGAGAAATGCTTTTGTACCATTTCCCTCAAAACAAGATACCTGTGGACAAGGTGTTACATCCAATGTTCTGGCTCAAACTAGTTTTACAGTCTTTACTTGCATTAGGAACCAGGCTGGAGAAACTGTAAGATATTCTTTTTACCTCCTAAATTTCTCTCTGTGTCTATTACTAACCACTCATGCATAAAGATTAATTTTAGCACCTTGCTAGCTCCCATTCGTATTAGTTCCCCAGTATATAGAGCTCATCATTTCTTTCTCATTAAAAATCTTATCTGCAAGATATTCCCCTCTCTGAATAATATTTTTTCCTTTACCATTATTCTCAATTTATTAAGTCTTATAGCTAGAGCAACCTCATACTGCTTAACCTTCTGAAGTATTTGGGGGGGAAAGACTGTGTATGAAAAACCTAATACACAGCAATTTGTACCAACCTGGCCACTACTTGCTTAGTGGTACAGCTGCGAGGGAAACTAGTCTTTCAAAAAGATTATCCCATTTGATTTACATTCCCCCCACCATGTTCGCAATTCCTTGGTAGTCTCTCTGTCAAAAGAATCATTATATGGATGCAGTAGTCATTTCCTTAACCTTGCTAGGTCAGCTGGTTTTCATTACTTCTTTTTTCTAGTGTTTACATATTAATAGTGTGCAGGAACCACCAGGGATTACAGAGCTGCAAATTGTGTATAAACCCAGCCCTCTTTTCAGTCAAAGATTAGGAGTAGATGAGGCAGAGAGGATTATTCTACCTGTTAACAGCATGCCAACAAACAATTATTATTGTACACTTAGCTATTTAAGTTACAGTGACATTAAGGTTCTTTACTAGTGTTTAATAGCACTTGATCAGTGCTGTAAGGAATCAAATCACACATTTAAGGATAGAAAACAATTGCTAGAATTTTTCCTTCAGTTACAGCCAACATCTAATTAAGAAGGAAGAAGTCAATTAAAACCACACTAAAGAAACAGTCAAAAAAAACAGGGAAAGAGTTGGGGGAACAAAAGCATTTCAGCAATCAGGAAGTTACAATAAAAAGGAACAAGAAATGAAAAATAAAATATCTGTCATAAAAAAAAGAATAACTCCAAGGTATTACAGAGCCTGGAAAAGGCATCTTCCACAAAACCAGATTATGTTAAATGATCATTTAGTCAAGCACTCCAAGTAGATAATGACACCTGTTCTGTCTTTAAAGTTTAAATTTAACCTTTATATTTGGTTCAAATCAAGTAAAAGATAAAGTTTAACTCACTTATAATAACCATATTTTACTGACAAGTCAGAACCTATCTCTTGGATGCGGTGACAAGTGGCACAGCACAGTCAGACCTACAGTGCTCTAAGACCAAAAGGGCTGGGGCTGAGAACTCCACACGCAGCCAACACAGGCTCAAGTAGCACAGGGGAGGTGTCAGATGACTGGAAGAAAGCCAGTGTCACACCGGTCTTCAAAAATGGTAAGGAGGAGGACCCAGGCAACTACATGCCAGTCAGCTTCACCTCCATCCCCAAAAAAGTCATGGAGCAGCTCATCCTGGCTGTTGTTTCCAAACATGTGGAGGATAAGAAGGTGCTCAGGAGTAGTCAGTATGGGTTCACCGAGGGGAAATCATGCTGGACTAACCTGATAGCCTTCTATGATGGGATGGCCATCTGGGTAGGTGAGGGGAGAGCGGCGGATGTCATCTATCTGGGTTTCAGCAAGGCTTTTGACACCGTCCCTCACAGCATCCTCCTAGGCAAGCTCCGGCAGTGTGGGTTAGATGAGTGGATGCTAAGGTGGATTAACAACTGGTCAGACGGCAGAGCCCAGAGGGTGGTGATCAGCAATGCAGAGTGTAGTTGGAGGCCTGTAGCTAGCGGTGTCCCCCAGGGGTCAATCCTTGGTGCAGTCCTGTTTTATTTATTCATCGATGACCTGAATGAAGGCACAGAGTGCTCCCTCAGCAAGTTTGCAGATGATACCAAACTAGGAGGAGTAGCTGATACCCCAGAGGGATGCACTGCCATCCAGAGGGATCTGGACAGACTGGAGAACTGGGCAGAGAGAAACCCTATGAAATTCAACAAGGTGAAGTGCACGGTCCTGCACCTGAGAAGAAACAACCCCAGACACCAGTACGGGCTGGAGACCGACCTTCTGGAGGGCAGCTCTGCAGAGAAGGACCAGGGCATCGTGGTGGATGACAGGTTGACCATGAGGCAGCAGTGTGCCCTCGTGGCCAAGAAGGCCAATGGGATCCTGAGGTGCATTAAGAG